>BMAU01003320.1:835000-1163041 GCA_019973935.1 Trichonephila clavipes | reverse complement strand
AGCACTTGTATGGTTTTTTAATCAAACTAATTGCTGTTTTTAAAATTTCTCAATATTATTAAAAATTTAATAAATTAAGCATTTGATATCTTACTTTAAATATAAATGAATGGTAATTAGGATCATACTTAAAAATTATAACTTCTAATCAAATAAGTGTATTTAAAAAATAAATATCTACTAGAAGATTATACATTATATTAAATGTTTGCCTTAAACTAGTAAAACTCTTCTTTCATCCAGCCATTGAAGTACTATATTATGTTAATGTATATTGAACAAAATACAGTTGGAATATTAGAAAAGAACACTCTTCTTTACCAGATGTAGGCTCAGTTATTGTCTCCTTGGACACATCATATTTCACTTCTTTAGTATTTTTCCAGCTGTAATAAAATTCAAAAATCAATCCTTAATAAATAGTTTCCTTTTAGGAGATTAAATACATTGTTAAATTTAACAGTAACATTGAGCAGAGTGAACATTTATAAATAACAGGAAAAAAAAGGAAGAACTTTAAAATGTTCAATTTGCACCATAAAAAATTTCTACAAGAGAGCAATAAAACACTATGAGCAAAAGGTTAGTTTTATATATAAAAAAATAAATGTATTTTTGAAATTTATTCATTAAATAAAAAGAAATCTGATGATCTAAATGTATTTCCAAAGTTATAAAAAAATATTTTGTTCTTAAAGCAAATTACTTTAAAGAAATTTCCTTCCCTAATCTTTTTATATTTAGACAATTCCAAATTTAGAATTTTCTTGGGAGGGAGGAAGTTACAGAAGTTAAAATACACAAGAAAATTAAAAAACCAATTCTTAGATCATTAGTGCATATAACAAGTTTTATACATATCAAGTACATAATCTCTTACATTGCCTAGAGATAAGATACAATGCCTGAAAAAAATAAAGGAGAAATAGGATAATGTCTTTACATGTATATAATTTAAGAGTTATTAAATAAATTAGAATTTAAAAATATATTCTTAGACTCAAGCAGCAATTGACAAAGCATTAAAAATATTTTACTACACAATAAAATTTACAAACCTTTATTGACAGAACTTTGAAGACTTTCATGGTTGATTCTAAAATTGTTGTAGACTCTGGTAGGACAGATTCTAAAACTATACTTAATGAAGGTTCACTAACAAGAAAAAGAATCCATTTTCGACTGCTTTACATCTGCTGCTGTCGGCTTTTTGTTCTTAACCGCAGACACTTTTTAGATTTAGAAGAAACTTTAGGTAATTTACTGTTTGTAGATACAATCTTTTCTTTGTCTCCTTTGGATTCTTCTTCCTTAACGAGAGCAGCATTTTTACGTTTAGACCGTCTAACTGGTCCATTTTCTTTATCCAAAACCTTGTCACTCAAGATCTTAAAATTTCTCCCCACCTCTTTAATTTTCTAAGTAAAGAAAATATCAGAACAATTAAGTAATGTATTTTTAATTGATGAGGGGTAAAAGTGATGAAATGTACAAAACAAAAACAAGGTCATCTAAATTAATACGTTTCTATTCCCTTGAAACAAACACCGATATAAATCTTGCTATACACTTGTGATCCTATTTAAAAATTTCATATATCTTCAAATTGGAATTTTTCTACTTAGCCTGTTGAACGAGTTTAATGTAGAACTGTAAAGCAACATGAAACAAATGGCAATAAGAACAATATTGAACCGACATCCTCTCTCCAAACTACCTTATCATGCCAACATGAATTTAATGTATATCAGCCCCTTTACACTGCGGGGTCTTTAGTGACACGAGGACTCAAACCCACGACTGATTGATTGAATATTAACGCTCACACTGTTCAGCTACACGAGGGCTTTTGGCGACGGACCACGTAATTTTGAACCATGGTCAAGTGACGTGGACGACACCCGAGCTGGCACCCCCCTCTCCTAACTACCACACCACACCAACAGAAGGACGTTTCAGCTCGACAGATTTAACGTGCATCGCTGCCCTACACGGCGGGTCTTTAGTGGTACTGGGCTCGATCCTGTGACAAAGCAAGCCACAGTCCGATACCTATACCACTCTGCTACCGCGGCCACCTCAAACCCATAACATGCTGGACATTAGTTTCCGGCCATAACCACATAGCCTGTTAAAGTGGCATATAGAAGAAGTGACTTGTATTTGATTGTAATTACAACTATATTGTTGAAGTTTAGCAATTTTTTTTCTGCGTAAGAAAAATGACTTTAAGCATTTCAAAAAGATGAAATTTTGAAGATGTGCACAATCATTGTAATAATCCAAAATAAAAAAAAATTTTAAACATATCTTATTCTGTAAAATCTGAAGGGAAAATATTGTTTATAGAATGCTGTTAAAAATTAGATACATTTCCCACGAGTACTTTAATATTTGAGATGTTGACATTCTCCATCTCTAACTACAAGGTGTTTAAACATTTTTAGAAATTTTTCCTCAGTTAAAGCCATACTATACATTTTTTTTATGCCTAATTTATGCATTGGCTTATTTCTTTTACCTTGGCTTTACAAAAAATTTGGTAATGTATTGAAGATTTCTATAATCTGAACTCTATTTTAACTACAAATTTCAACACTGCATCCAGATTGCAAAAAATACAACTAATTCACACCAAGAGAAAAAATAAATAAAATAAAACTAGCGATACAGCATAAAAAAATATCAAGAATCCTTGGCTGAAAAGTATAAATATCCCCTTTCTCTACCACCCCTTTACAAAAATACTACCAATCAAATACTAAATGAAAATGTAATTCTAACGAATATTTTTTAAATACAGCAATTGCTTCCTCATTTTGAATAAATTCTCTATGGTAATTTCCCCAGTTAATGAAATTATATACGTATTTTCAAACCTTTTAACGGGGGTTGGAAAGCTAAAATCTAATTTTTTTGACAATTTGAGATTTTTACATTTTCAAACTGTATATATTTTAACCTTTCTAAAAATACCTTACTTTAAACTCCAGGGTATTTAGAAGCCCTTAAAACGTATTTTTAAATAATCATTGAATTTGAGCCACGCCCATTTTAATGGCGAAAATTGTAAACAAATTACTGTTTTTGCTTAAAAGTGCAATGACTAATATAAACCAAAACATGCATCTTATTTTAAATTAAGCCTTTTATTTTTTTTATTTCCTAGTCGATTAGAAGTCTCACTGTATACATTAAAATCAATTTATCTCAAAATGTAAATTTTAATGTACGATGTACCTTTTCTGACAAATTACTGATCACAGGTATGTAAATTTTTTTATGAATTTATAATGATGTCTAATATATACTAAAATGAGCTTTTTGTAAAAAACTCAAAAATTTAATTTTTACAAATTTTTTAAGTAAAAAATAGGTCAAATTTCGTAATGTTTGATAAAATATTTGATAATTTATTAAAAAATTCAAAATTAGCTAAAATCTCATTTTAGTATAATGAGAGAGGTGTACTTTAATAGTATGAAAAATTTCAAGCATGTACATAAAACAGATTTTGAGAAAGGGTACATCGAAAGCAGCCAATTTAACATTGTCAGTATACAGAAAGAGAGCGGTTTCCAACTCCCCTTAAAGGATTTTAAAACAAAACATCCAAAAAAGGACATTACATGAAGTTTTTACTTTGAAAGATAAAAGATTTAAAGCGAGTTGTTATACTGTTCAGCTACACGAGGGTTTTTGGTGACAGACCTCGTAATTTTTAACCATGGTGAAGTGACGAAGACGACACCCCCTCTCCTAACTACCATAATACACCAACGGGAGGTCGTTTGAGCTCTTGACAGATTTAATGTGCATCACTCCCCTAAATGGCAGGTCGTTAGTGGTAGTGGGCTTGAATTCATGACAAGCCAGCCACAATCCGATACATTGACCACTAAACTAATGCAGCTGCAAGATTATTCAAAAGAGTATGTTATTCAACAGCGAATCAAATTTCACAGATTTGAAATTTCTCTTTTGAAAGAATGTTATCCTAGGAAAACGGTTTAAGATTTGTACTTTAAGAACCAACAGATTTTAAAAATGTATGAATACATGTCCAATTAAAAATTGATTTAATTTATAACAAAAAGAAATTTATAAAAAATAAGAAAACTTCATTGCATAAATAAAAATATTCAAAACTACTTTGTGACTTAATTAATACCAAGCAAAGTTTTCAATTAACAGTTACCGGCTAGTATCAAACATGACCTATATTCACATAAAAATATATAGGTAGCTTAATAGCATATTTTTCAAACATGGAAAGCTAGAATTGACTTTATCTTATTCTATTAACATACCAGAACTTATTTGCAACTTAGCTTTTTTCTGAACATATTGTTGATTGAAAAGACAATCTCTTAGAGTAGGAAGAATTTGAACTGCCCTAAAAACTAAAAGGAATTTTACTATTTCTACGAAGTAAATCATGCGATAAAAATCAAGCTACAAGCTATCCATTAATTTTCCCGTACAAAATTACACAAGAGAGACATTTGCAAATTAAATCCATATAAATATAAAACTTGCATGAAACAGTTATGAAAGAGAAAGTATATTTAGAATTGTGCAAAATTAGAATTACAAAATAAATTTTAATTTTTAAAAAAGCTATAACATATGATTTACAATTACAACTTTTTCATAATAATCAAGAACTCCATTTGAATACTTTATTTTAAAATAGATTTTATACTCATTTCTCAGACCTTTTCATTTTTATGCATCAAGATTGGAGATGGTACCAATAAATCCTTATCAGTCGCTGAGACTTGCAAAGCTTGAAGTGTTCTTCTAGATCTGTTACTCCTATTCTTTCCCTATATAATAATAAACAGATTTTTACATAAATGTTTCTGGTGGAGTACAATGATCATTCTTGTATGTCCTATTGATCAGGTTGATACCAAAAGAAAGAATAAATCAAGGATTACTTTTAAATTATTTTATGCTATATAAGAAATACTTGTCAAAATACATGTAGCCAATTGTCAATATATTTCTTGAATTGTCAAATTTAACAGAATCGAATGTAGCAGCGAGATGCAATTAAATGTATTTAACATTTTAAAACTAAAATTTTATAAGAATGCTAAATCGTGCGAGGAAAATAGAGAAATTTTTTACGAAGGAATTTAACCCGATTAGTAAGTCCCATAGTATTTCTCAGATAAATATAAAATTGGCATACATTTGATATAACCAAAATAATCAATTCCAAAATTACGTACTCGCATTTTTCCTCCATTGGATGAAGACAATGGAGTTTTAAGAAAATTATAATGTAAAAATACATAAATATAAAATTAAAAAGGAAAAATTGAAGTTTGTGCACAAACCAGTAACGTTAGAGATTTAATTATCATAAGAAATAAAGTAATCAATTCAATTCAAAAAGAAAGCCTGTACTTCGGTATAAGAACAGGGTTAACACAGTTGTAAAATACTAAAAACAAATACGAACTTTTGATAAAACAGTTGATTCCGACACTAATATTTTATTCATGTTAAAAACGAGCTATATTTTCACGTTAAACTATCATGAAAATAACACTTTTATGCGAGATAATGGAAATATGCCTATGAATCACAACTTGAACGAGCCGCCACCAAGAATTGTTACCACAGTTAACTACACTAGAACGGTGTCACTCGTTACAAATAAATATTGATGCGCTTTGATTCATTTGCATAAAATATAAAATTATTTTCCCAGTGTAAATCGTTTTGCATGCTTAGATAATGGTTTAATTGGTATTTTTGAAGTAAATACAAAATATAAACTGAAAAATTAACTTTTCACAAATATTGTCCACATTAAAAACATCGAATATCAGAATCTGGCTTTCTCAATAACCGGCTACTAGGGGAATAGTAAACAATAAAATTTTGTTTCGCGTGTGTTTACAAAAATAATTTTTGTTTCCAAAACTTAATTCATCCTGAATTTAAAAGTATCTTATTTTTGTAAGTTCTTAACATTTTTTTGCGGTTACATGTTGTTTCGTGTAATTGCCTATTTTATTCAATATATTGTTTGTTTTTATTCACTTATACTTCACTGTTATGTATAAAAGTGTTTATAATTATTTTAAATATATTTTTATCATTTAAGGTAGATGTTATAAAACTATTAGAGATTTCGGTTTATCATTTGTAAATATTCTGTAATTGCTCATCAATTGGTTAAATTATGTGTTAGATTAAGGATTTTTACTTGGCTCACATGGTTCAGTTTGCAGTTTAAAACAAAATGAGCTGATCATTAATTTAATTACATAATTTCATGGTTAAAGTGTAGTATAGAGAGCCTCTTGATGCAGTCATTTTTTTGCCGACTAAAAGCGGTCGCCAAGGTACTTTATACGGCGATGGGTTTTTTAGCGACCGGATTCGTTAGCCAAGCCATATAATTTAACGGTAGTTGTTCCAAGCAATTAAAAATTGTAATTTTGAAATAAAAATGAAGAGATATTAATGTGAAATTAAAAAAAATATTTATAAAGATATCATTAATGTACAAAATTAAAATTTGTATTTTTTTAAGCAAAAAGAAATCGTAAATTAGAATATTTCAGATGTAGGCATACCTGTGTTCAGGAGAGTTCTTCCTAAAGAGGGTATATTTCTTTCACTGCCTCTAAAAAGGCAGTGAATGGGTTATTTGGATTGCTGAGTCGTTTCATCTTTTTCCACATGTACTCCGCAAGTTAAGAATCGAATTGATCCTTACACCTGTGGGTTCCATGCAGAGATTTTTTAATGGTGCTCCATGAACCTTCGATGGAGTTCATGTGAGTGCCCATTTCTGGATCTTTGAAATATGGGATTGACTGAGAGGTGGAGGAAACCTTCATCTTCCAGGCAATTATAAGCTTTTCAGCAATCCAATATGACGTTTTTACCCTCCTTTATGTTGCTCTTGATCAACTGGAGAAAAATATCCTTTGACCTATCCTGTACCACATGAAAGAAGCACTTATTCCATGACCTTTCAATTCCTCCAAATACCCAGGTTCCATTTACTCGTGTGGCAGCGGTAGCCGAGTGGTATAGGTATCGGATCATGGCTTGCCATGTCACAAGTTCGAGCCCAGTACCACTAAAGACCCGCCGTGTAGGGCAGCGATGCATGCTAAATCTGTCGAGAGCTGAAACATCCTCCCGTTGGTGTGGTGTGGTAGTTAGGAGAGGGGGTGCCAGCTCAGGTGTCGTCCACGTCACTTGACCATGGTTCAAAATTACGTGGTCCGTCGCCAAAAGCCCTCGTGTAGCTGAACAGTGCGACGTTAATATTCAATCGATCAATCAATCCATTTACTCGTTTGCCTCTGTTGTACTTCCTTTTACCCAACATGGCTCTTGTCTATTTCTACAATCACATTAGCAGGGGTGTTTGTGCTCCGGGGATTTTGAAATTCTGGGAATCGTCGTTCAAAAGGAAGTAGGAATAATAATGAATTATTTATTTTG
The DNA here is from genome assembly GCA_019973935.1 of Trichonephila clavipes. NCBI lineage: Eukaryota > Metazoa > Arthropoda > Arachnida > Araneae > Nephilidae > Trichonephila > Trichonephila clavipes. The sequence continues at coordinate 1,155,559 of BMAU01003320.1, read as the reverse complement.
ATCTGGGTAATTTTATTTGCTGGGTAAATATTTACATAAAATGTAGTAGTTTATATGTTTGAAAATTTATGGTTATTAATTTTGCAAAAAAAGTAATTCATTGAACTTTTATAATTAGATCATTCAATACTTCATAATTGTAATTTTTCGTTTCCCCCTTCTCGAAACTCCAAAATATCGGTAGTAAGTTCGTAAAAGTTTCAGGGGATTTTTGGGGTCCCGCAAACACCCCTGCATTAGGACCTCCAAGCATTGAACTTTCGTACACACACATTTCCATGCCTACTTCTTGACAAAAACTCATCCAATCCGTGACTGTTTTCTTTGTAACATTAAGTTAAAAAGAAATAAAGTCATGGTTGGCCTTTTGCATCCACACATTTGTTAACTTTAGAATTTCAAGCATATTCAGCTTACTCTCTTCAAACCAGCCATTCTGCCTTACAGATATCTTCATGCGATGTCCATTCACTCCTCTCTTTCGGCATTCCCAAATGTATCCATCACTCAAATTCTTCTTGATCAGATGCATAGTCTTCTTGCAGACTGAACATTCAGCATTGGCAGTAATCAATCCTTTTTCCATACACCACTGTATTACATTTATTTTTCCCTTTTGTTCCAAATCATAAAAAGAATGCAAATCGTACCTTTCAGAGATACTCTTCTAAAAAAACAAAAAAAATGGAATAATAAAAATAGGTTTTAAAAAATCTAATATTCTGTGCAGACAAAAATAAATTAAAGATGGAATAGTTAATTTGAAAATCGTCTGCTGGTGTTGAAATTATCCACAATTTTATTAATTAAATAGTAATTTTTTAAAAAGAACACGTGACCTTATCTGCAAAAAATCAAAAATCACAAGGGTTACCAAATTAAACATTGCGCCAGAATGAATTTGTTATCTCACCATGACAATTAGATAAACATTGCTAAATCCAAAGTGCCCCCATACTGCACTTGAATCAAATTTTCTTTGCAGAGGTAAATAAATATGTTAGTATTAGTAATCAATTTGATCATTTGAAACATGCATTAACAAGTTTTATTTTAGAAATTATTATGGCTCCCTTCTATATTCTTTTAAATTCAATGAATTTAATTACATATATAGTTAAATATTTCATCCTTTCCAGTAATTGAACGTTTAAAATAGTTATATTTTAAAACTGTATTCATTTTACCGGATAGAAATGCTTGGGCTGTACTAAGTATTGAAAATATTTAACTAAATAACACTACCAATATTCAAATTTATTTTATGAAATACATGTGGGTGTTTTTAAATCATATATCATATAATGTACAGATATTTTAATTTTTGATTTATTTTCTTTATACTTAGATCGATTTTCTGAATCAAATAAAAATGTCTGATGATGAAGATATCACTTATGTCAAGCGCCAGAAGATTATACATTTTGGTAGTCTGGAAGAACAGGAGAGGCAGAAATTGGATCAAGATAAAGTAAAAGAAGAAAGTGATGATGGCAAAGAAAGTAGTGAAGGAGAAGAAAATGAACCAGAGAAAGAAGCATCGGCTGCTGGGAATGTTAACGTTAGTGAAGGTTTGTAATTTGGTGCTGACTCTTCATTTTATTTCTGGAAGAAAAAAATTAATAAGACAAATAATCTATGTTGTTTTCTTTAAATAATATGTAATGTTTATCAAATGCCAAAAAAAAAAAGCGTATTGTACTTTTTATATTAAAAAAAGTGGCAATAGAATAGACAACATTACTAAATATTGTACAAATGAGAATTACAAAATAACTTATTGGGGTAGATATTTTTTTAAATTATTATTTCTCTGCATTTAATATTAAAAGAATTTTAAATAATTTTCATTTAGTCATGCTGAAATCTCACTAGGTAGACATTTTTAATAATGATATTTAAAATATGCTACATAAGTAGCAAAACTAAAGTACAGCTATACAAGACTCTATTAAGATCAATTGTTTTATATGGCAGCAAATGCTGGGCAATTAACATAGAAGACAAAAAGAAACTGATGACTTTTGAGAGAAAAATCTTGCGAAAAATTGTTGGTGCAGTTTAAGAAAACAAAATCTGAAGAATATGATACAACCTTGAACAATCGAAATACAGAAAACTGACTATAGTCAAAAGGATCAAGGCTTCCCAAATAAGTTGGCTGAGACATGTATTTCGATATAGTGATGAAAATTCTGTCAAGAAAATAACTTTCCAAACTCCAGATGTAAAGAGGAAGACCGAGAGCAAGGTGGATGGATAAAATAGAAAAGTGGTTGAAGGACTTAGGAATTAACTGATAGAAAAACATAGCATCAAATAGATCAATGTGGTCTAAGCTGACTTAGACAGCCTTGACGAGTAACTGGCTGTAGTGCTTGGAAAGAAGATTTAAAATATGCATTTATAAATAAAAGCTATATACTGACTTATTACTAATTTTACTGAATTGTCACTTAAAACTGTATACAGCATGACAGGAAATGAGTGAAATTGTTGATTTATCATCTGTAGTACTAGCAATATTTGGTGATTTTTTTTCACCTGCTTCTAAGATAGATACCTAACAATATTAATTTTATGTAGTGTAAAATCCAGCATATTATGTGCACTTTGACATACAAAATATGGAAATTTACAAATGCCCATTATATGCCGGGTATAAAAATGAGAGCTTTAAAAATAAAAAAAAAATAGACTTCCAGATATATTGAAATACTATTTTTATTTTTTTAAATGAATGACATTCTTTAGGAATTTAAAGGGTTGTAGTTTTGGAAATATACTATTTTTTTCTAAAGTGCTTGTGGTAATATCTTGAATAAATAGCTACAAAACATAACAGCATTGCACTTGTACATTTCAGGTTTCTTTGTAAAAAAGATGGTGCAGGTTATACAGCGAATATACCTAAAAGTTAAAAAATGCAGCTTGAAAGTATAGGTGTGCATTATATGCCAGATTTTACGGTATATTTATTAATGTGATATGTTTTTTATTGTTCTATAACTTTAATATTAATAATTGTTTTTTTAGAATATATGGATTTGGAAGAAGAAATCAATAGAGAAAAACAGATGCTTTTAGAGGAATTTGAAAGAAGGAAAAAAGTATGTAAAAATGTTTTTCTCATTCTTATATACCTAGATACACTAAGTTTACAAAATATTATTGAAGGAGGAGAAGTATGCACAATTGCGTAAATATGTTAAGTACATCAAATTTTTTTCATTCAGTATAAATCAAAAAGAAAAAGTAGTTTAGACAAGTTTAAGTTTTCTTAAATGTAGACTTATTTATATAATTGTTTAAAAATATCTCGTGTGTTATTCAAGAATGTTGGAAAAACTAATAAAAACCCAAAATGGAATTTAATAAATAAATAAACCCTTTTTCATAGTGAATATAATAATTTGATTGTAAATATTTTATAAGACCAATTGAATTCTATTTTGGTGTTTCTTAAGAATTTTGTTGATAAGATATTATATATTTTTTACTATAATGAAAGAATTTTTTTTCTATGGCTGTTTTCTTTTAAATGGTAAAAGTGTTAAATATTCTACTACAATATATGCATTCTGTAACAAAGTAAATAAAAAATAATGGATTTTTTCATGGTACTTTTTCATAAAAGCCTTACTTGATGCTTTTTGTTATTGTTATTTTTGGAAAGGCTTATATTTCCTTGGCTCTAGGTGACAACTCCAGCTAGGTTTGGATTCTTGTTTAGCAATAATTTTTGTAATTTTTTCCTGAATTGTAGAATTTGCTAGAAATTATTGAGGAAATAATATACATAGTGTGACTTTAATAAACTGTATTTCCTTTAAGTAACCATTAAAATGAATACTATCCAAATAAATTTGTGGTTTTAAAAAGGGGAACTGGAAAAAAAATTATTTGTATTACTATAGCTGTATGTTTGTAACATCTATTTTGTGTATTGTTAGATAAGTACTTATTCTAATATACATTGTTGGTGTGTTTTATAAGTTTTCTTATTTTTTTATAAACATTGTGTTGCATATTTTTTAACACAATTGTTTCATATTTTTAGGCTCGTCAAATAAATGTTTCCACAGACGATGCAGAAGTAAAAGCTAATCTTCGACAGATTGGAGAACCAATATGCAAGTATTCATTTTTTAGTATAGTTTGATGTTTTATTTCTATTTTCTATGTTCAAAAACTTATCAATTTAAAACTTTGCTCTTTTAGATAAATTTTTTTCCTCGTTAAATGCTGACTGAAATACTGTATTATAATTGTTATGCATCTATTTTGAAATGATTTTAGGGATTACATAAGGATATCAACAATATTTATGTTGTAAATGTTTCAATACATGCATAATAATTTTATGTATCTACTGCTTAATGGATAATCTTAAATATTTTATTTATATTATCAAGATGTATTAAAATTTAATGAATAGAAGTTGAATTAATTGCTTCATTTTTTAAAAACAAAACTAATTATAAAAAAATGTTTCAGTATTTTTCATTAAAAAATTCAATACCACTATAGGCTTATTTGGTGAGGGTCCAGCTGAACGTCGAGAAAGATTAAGACAAATTTTAGCTCTACTTGGTGAAGATGCTATTAAAAAGAAAGAGGAAGAGGAGGAAAAAGAAGAAATCAAAGAAAAACTGGTATTTTCTTAAGATATATTCTTACATATTTTATATATATAAAAACTATTCTAAAAAAATGCATGTTTTTTAAAAGTCTATTTCTACCTTTATTTTTAGACTGAAACTACTTGGTACCATGAAGGTACTGAAAACTTATTGAAGGCTAGGCAATGGTTAGCAGCCTATTCTCTACCAAAGTAAATGACTCTACTTATATATTAATATATATGTGTGCATATATATAATTGTTATTTATATCTTTTATAACTTAATCAATTTTTTTAAAAAAAAGAGAATTAAAAGATATATGTTAATTCAGTTCTAATTGTGTTATGTAAATTTTCAAAGTTTATTTTTAGAAATTTGTTTTAAAAAAAATATGCACTTTGATGTCTGTTTAATATATTTGGATAAAAGATTTTATTTTTGAAGCAAAGACAGGTAGGTGAAATTAATAGCAAAAGACTTGAAAGAAATTTTTTTTTCATTTATTCCATTGTAATTTCCTTCTTTTAATTATAATGTACTTTTATTTTAGTTTTTGCATGCATAAAAGTAGAAATGTAGGATCCTGCTCTTTCGGAAATGATTTAAAATGTTTGGTGCTAATTTGATATACGAGTGCTATGTGCTAAGTTGTTGCTTATGTTCGCCAAAGTGGGTGATAACTTTACAATATGGTTATCTTGATATTTTTATTGTGTGGTAATGTGGTTGTGTGTGTCATGAGAATGATGGATATTATAGTTAATTTTCATTGTTTTTTTTCCATGGTAACTCTAATAATTTCAGATGATTTTAATTTGATTTCTTTAAAAATTTAACCATTTTCATTGCAATGAATCATCAAGGTAGCTGCTTCAGTCTTCTGTTATATTTGTACTGTTTTTGAATATGTATATTTCTAATATCATTGGTGAATACCAGGATATTTTTCTTAAAGAGTATGTGGACTGTGCTCTTAATTATTGCAGCAAACTACGCATTTCCACTTGATTTTACTTCTAAATAATGCATTTTTAACTGTTCCTTGTCCAATGAAATTCATTAAAGGAACATACAGTTTTTGGAAAATTACAAATTATCAGCAATTACTAATTGATATTCATTATTAAGTTTAATATATATTATGTAATACAATTATTTTTGTATGTAATAATTATTATATTATACCATTTATTTATAATTTTTATTATATTATACAAGTATTATTATATATTATTATTATTTATAATTATTATATTGATATTAATTATTGATTGATAATGGTTATTTTCAATCTATTCCTATATTCTTTATTTGAAATATATTTAAAAACAATTCTTTAAAATTTATTTTCCTGACCATTTGTTACCGCTAGGCTACCAACTTGGATTACATATCTATCGAGTGCTTGAGGCATAGCACTCAGATATTAAATTAGCTTCAAATGTTCAAACACGTCTTCCATTTTCATATTTTTTTCTCCTTTTTATTTTGGATTTCAATGCATAATTTGGATAAACCAAAGAGAAATTCTGTATATATCACTAATATACAAACAATTCTTTGAATTCCCTTATATATATATATATATTGTATGATATTCTTTCTTAAGCATAGCACATGTCTTTCATTGATCATTTGTAATATGTAATGCTTGAAATAATAAATTCAATTTTTTTTATTCTTAGGGCTAAAGATAGGCTTAAACGAACAAAAAAAGAAAAAGAAGAACCAGATTCATTGAGAAATGCTAAGAAACAAGAACAATACAAGAAACTCAGGGTAAGGATATTATTTAATTTTGATGTATTTATTATTTTATATTGCTCTTGCTCATTAATTATTCAGAAATAATTCCTGTGTTATTTTATGTTCTATACTATATTAATGTAATGAAATGTGATCCAGCCTTAGTCAAATGATTTTACATCATCTTATAAATAGTACAATATTGAGAAATAAAACAATTGTTTAACTTTTTTTATTTTTTGGAATAAATATATAATTTTTCAATGAAAAATAAAATGTATATTTCATTAGTTTGAATGCAAACTTTTTTGTCCTATGATATTTTATAATTCATTTCAATTTTAATGCGGTATTTGATATTTTTTATTATATTTTGTGCAACTGTATTTGTGAAACCAAAAATTGTTTTAACTGAACTGAAAAATGTCAACTAGTAATTTTTTTTAGAAAGGATTTTGTATGATTTTACTCCTTTGAGTATTTTGTATTGCATTGTTTTTTATGTATTGATTTTCACTTAAACAATAACTTTTTTTATTTTAATTGGGGTATATTTTCACAATTGACCTTGTCTTTTCTTTTACAGTCTTTAAATATTAGTTGCAGTCAAATCGGTGATACCAGACCGTTGTCATTTTGCCAGTTCAGTCCAGATTCAAAAATGTTGGCAACTGCCTCATGGTATTGAATTTTTTATGTTTATTAATATGCCATACTATGCTTTAAAATGTTTTAAATCTTGGGCTTTTTTTATTATTATTTTATTTACTAGAAAGTTTGTTAAAGGAAAAAGCACGAAATACATGTGTCTAAAGCTTGACTTTCTATTTGATTCTGTATCAATTCATTATACAATGATACTTTGTAATCCAAATATTAAATATATTTTATCTATCAATATAGACACTATTTTTGAATTTCAACACACAAACTGACAAATGATTAAGAAATATAGTTACTGTTAACTTGGCTAGAGTTACTAAACTGTGGATAATAAAGAAAGGTTGTGGTTAAGAATTTGGATTGGTAGTCAAGTATGCTAATTTACATAACATCAGTGGATACTTTAGGAAATTCAAAGCTATTAGCATTATTAAACCATTTTAGAATGTTGGTTCTCAAAAGTCACTATGACCTAGGACCCAAAGTCCTTTATGCGAGAGATTGTTGCAGAAGGCATTAAGAAAACTAAGAATACAAACATTATAGAAATACAATTTAGTGAAATTATCATAGTAATTTCCCTCTTTTTCTTGCTTCAGCAGTCATTATTATAAATACAAATTTTTAATTTTATTTATTTACATTTTTATTCAAATATTATAATTTATTAATATTTTACCTTAAAATTCAATGCATTTCTTTTAAAATTATTTTGAAAATTACACCCAGGAATGAATTAATTTTTATTTAAATATTATAATTTATTAATATTTTACCTTAAAATTCAATGCATTTCTTTAAAATTATTTTGAAAATTACACCCAGGAATGAATTAATCCAGTTTTTATTTAAAAAATTGCCTTTGAATTTAAACAAGGCTCTGCAAAAGATTTAAGTTTGATTTCTAGGGTATCACTACATCTTGATTATAAATATTTAATTATAAATAAATAATTATTGTTAATTTTAAAAAAGAAGCATTTTGAATAAATCAATTTGTGCTATTTTTTTGTTTGAACCAAATGCTAAAAATTTGAATTTTTTTTAAAAAAAAAAATTAGTTTAAAATTACTTGAGATTGTTTATCAGTTGTTTTGGTAAACTTTATTCATTTTATAAAAGAATTTAAATTAAATTATTTATTTATTCTTCTTTCAAATAATCATTTTACTATCATGTATGTTGTATCATAATTTGGGATAACTTTATTTGTCTTATTAAAAAAAAACTATTATAGTTTTAAATAAGTTTAATATATATGATTATTTTGAATATAAAAAATTGATTTTGATGTATTTTGTTACTTATTACAGGAGTGGTCTTTGCAAATTATGGTCTGTTCCTGATTGTGAATTAATCAGGACATTAAGAGGTAGAAGCATATTTTACTATACTGAATTTGTTATATTTATCTCTAAAAGGATATTTTGAGAAAATTAAAAAATGAAATTTTATGTGTATTAAAAAGTTTTGTGAGCAGATTAGATTGCAATATAAAAATTGTGTAATCGTATTTTGCTTAATATTTCATTTATTTAAAATATTTAAGACTTGATATCTTCCTTTTGGTTTGTAAGAGGTAGCCTTTTGTACACACACATCTCCTCTACCATTATCAGAACAGGATTATTCTCTTTTTTAAAAAGTAACAGTTAGAAGCATCCCTTTTTTAAAAAAAATTATTTTTTACTGTAAAAACTTGCTTATATACAAGATAAACAGGGGAAAAAATTTCATCCTTGCTAAAAAGTGTAGTGTTATGTTTTAATTTGATTTTTTTACAAAAATTTGAAATCAGTTATTTTTGCCTTAGTTAAATTAAACTGGTTAATCATACTTTTAACTGTACCGGAAATGTTTTGATTATTTCTAAAACAGATCAGTTATATATTTTTTTGTAAAAAAAAATGTCTTTAGAATTTATAGTAATTCATATATATAGTAATTCAAAAAAAGAAATCATAAAAAATATACTTGTTTTAAATTTGAACATAAAAGATAATAAATTTATTATCAGTTGTTTAAAACAAATTTCTAAAATGTAACTTGTCCATAAAACACTAAGGATATGTAATCATTTGGATTTAATACTTCAGAGTAAGGATATATATATAGATTTAATGTTTATTTGAAGCTTTTATAATTTGTGCATATATTAATGCATTACACATGTTTAAAGCTTTGTATCCAACACTAAAAAGGTATATGAAATCTAATGATGAAATATTTATTTTTCAGAATTCTTTCACTTATAGAAATTTTCTATTTAACTAAACAGAAAGAAAGTCGTTGATTTTTTAAAGTTTTTCATGACTTTTTATGAAATCAACATAAATTTGCAGAAATATTAAGCATTTGTTTTTTCCCAATGTTTTTAGGTCACAATTGTAATGTTGGTTCAATAGTATTTCATCCACAATCCACGTTGACTCAATCTGAAACTAGTATTAATATGGCATCTTGTTCTACAGATGGTACAGTTAAGTTGTGGGATTTGAAAAGGTATCTTTTCTTTCTTTTTTTTTATTTAATCTATTCAAAAAAATAATCATCATAATGGGGCATTTCAGTATGTTTTTCATATTTAAATATTTAATTAGTATTTTATTTTTCATATTACATCATTTTAACTATATTTCATGTTTATTTGTAGTAGTTTTCCTACTACAAATAAACATGAACTAATGATAATGGTAATATACACACATAATAGTGGTTTGTATGGTATGGAAGTTTGGAAAATGAGGTACCTACTCAAGTGTCTTTCTAATCACCTTGCTATGGTTTAAAATTATGAAGTGCATTGTCAATAGCTCTCATACTACTTGAAAATGTTATGCCAACTAACATTCAATCATTTCTGAATAATAAAAAATAAAGCAAAGAGAAATGCACATGTGTTTCTTCGTTGTGATCATTGTTATAATATGTATGCCCTTCTCTGTTGTGAATTAGAAGTTTTTCTCTTTAAATTTTTTTCAAAATTGTTGATTATGCTAAAGAATCATAAATAAACAACATCAGTGAAAATTCTGCTTTATGGCATAAATCATTCAATTCTATGAATGAAATTAATGGTATGAGAGAAATGATTTTCATTACATGTTTTTTGTCCTAAATGGCTGTTTTTCTTGTTGGTTTATTTTGTGTAGAATCCAGCATTTTTAATAAAAACAGATAAAATTTTCAATTGCATTCTAACAGTAATTGCATGTTATTGTAACTATGTGGGTGGAAGTCACCAAATTTTGCAGAATGTACCAATTTCTGATGACAATCTTATGCATGTTTTCTAATGTTACTTTTGCAAATAGTATCATTTTGCAAATATCTATTTGCAATAGTATTTTTTTTATCATTTGCTCTGGATTTCAATATGTGTCCCCCCCCCCTCACCCCTTGTCATATACTTTTCGTCGGTTTGGCCTGAATTTAAAAAAAATGTGGGTGTAGAATTTGAAACAAATATGTAGAGCAAGGTACTGTAAATTTGCTAAAAAAAAAGAATGAAGGACATGAAAAAACTAATTTTAAGCTTAGAACTACTAATCATGCATTATACTTCTCAAATATGGAAACAAATGTTTTTATATGCAACAATATGAATGTAAAGAAACACTAAAAACACTTGTATCAGCTTGTATAAGATCTTGCTGAATTTATGACACCAAAACCAATCGTAAACAACTGCTTTCAATCTGTTTTATTTCTTTAAACTGTCAATAATATTTTTACCCAAAGAAAAGCACATGCAAAAAAAAGTTAATAACTTTTTACTTTGTAAACATTCATCTTCTCTTATGTAGGGGACTGCCTATATAATTGCAATAAAACTCAAGTATCTTACCTTTGTGAATTCCTGGTGCTTGCTTTTTTAATTGTGTAACCTTACTATAAAAAAAAGTAGTGTGTATTTTGAATATTCAATATATAGAGTATTCTTCTGCTGTTCCTTTAAAAATGGGATGGAATTCAAACTTTTTTTGATGTAGCATTTTTGAATATAGTAATTAATGTTTATCATTATCAATGTCAGACTTATAAATTAAGCATAAATTATTGTGCAACATAAAAATGCAGTTTATTTTTACAAAAATATAAAAATATTAGTAACTGAAGATTAATTGTTCTTTTTCTTGTGTGTGTAAAACTTCCTTTGACTATTTTATACATTTAACAATCAATTATTCTAACTTGTATTTTATTTTCTTAGTAGTTATAAAAGGAGTTATCTTTTTTATATATATAAAATTTAGTATTTTGTAAGCTTATTTAAGAAACCCATCAACTTATAAAACAGTAAAAGTTGTTTCTCAAACCAGTTTCAAGTTGTTATTACTGTTTTCTAAAAAATTATATCTGAACTAAAACTTTATTGACACTTCCTTAAAGTGAAGCTGAAAAATATTGATTTTTGGCTAACTTATATATATTAGTGCAAAAAAATACATATTGATACTCAATAATTAATTTATTAATTTGTTTTCTCTCATGTTAAAGGCAAAATTATTGCAAATTTTACAAAAAAAAAAAAAAAAAAAAAAAATTAAAAACATTCAAAAATTTCATCGAATAGTAAAAATCATTATACTTTTTCAGTTTAAAAAATGACATTACTGTGCATAATTTAATGTTAATTAGAAATTGTGCACCTTTGATTGGTATCTCAAAATCATTTAAATATTTTCTTTTCTTTCATCAAGAATATATTTTTATAGATTTTACTTTAAAGTTGAAAAATTTTGTTTATTGCAGTGATGAACCAATTGCTGATTTAGAAGGTCATGCACCTCATCGAGTGTCAAGACTTGCATTTCATCCTTCAGGTCGTTTTCTAGTAACCTGTGTGTAAGTATTTCATTGAGTTAGATTTTTTTTTTAAACTTTTGAGCTGAAAATAAGGATTGTAAGAGGAATAAGCCTCCACATTTGATAGAGATTCTAAACACTCTTTACTACCATGTGAGGATTTTTAGGGGGAATAGGACTATTTAAGCTAGAGTGCTTAATGTCAGACTCCTTGCTGCGATGATGTCTTTTGTTCCATCCTACTAGGCACCAAGTAGTCGCCATTCTGGAATGGTGATGCTTGAACCATAATAAAGTACCGATAATTTAAGATGATGACTTTCTTTATTTGCCAGCTGACCTGAAGTCTGGCATATATATAAGGGTCGCCCAAATAAAAAGTGGATAAGTTCAATAAAAATAATGATTTTATTGGAAATCAAAAGAAATCGCTCTGGTGGCTGTTACACAGCTCGCATCATTTTGGCAGCATGTCCATCTCTTCACTCTAGAAAGAACGAGGTTGATTCTTGGGGAAGTCCTGCCCACCTTCCTTCCCTTCATTGTCCAAATAGAAATGCAATACCGTCTTAAGTGGCCTAAAGGCCTAGAAGTTACAGAGGGACAAATCTGGACTTAAGGGTGTGTGTTCTAACATTGCCTAATGAATTTTTTAAAGTTACTTTGGTTTCAATGGAGACATATCGGGCAGGCATTGTCATGAAAATCTAATCATGTATTCTCAAAAACTTTTACACCAATTTTTTCAAGATGTTCAACCTAAACAATGCTCGCCATAGACTGCCACTATTCCATGATATATGACTGCATTAAACTCGCCACCTGCTATCAGAAACCATACTACTGCACACTATTCCAATCAGGATGCATTCTTTATATGGCAAGACTTTACTTTCAATTAATTTCTTTTACTACTAACAGGTTTTACTATTAAATATCTATGTGATGTACATTTCCTACCACCCTTCGTGTCCCTGTTTGGTGGCTCTTCTATAGCTGCACTCATTCTGATGCAATCACATATGTTCACTTTTCATTTGGACAACCCTTATATATACATATTCCAGATTAATAACTATTCATTCAATCTACTGAAGCAGATATGTTCTTCTTTTTATGCTTTATTTAACTTATTCTGTACTAATAGGTTCTTTTAAGTAATGGCATTGCTTTTATCAAGTCATGAGTTTGAGACCTGATATAACTAAAGACTCTACAGTGTAGAAGAATTGATGCACATGTTAAGTCATTGGGGCTTTAAGTCCTCATGTTCATGTGATGTGGAAGCATAGTGAATGGAATGCCAGCTCAAGTGTCGTCATATGACTGTAATTCAAATCTGTAAGCCTTGTATAGCTTTTGAGTAGAATGACACACAAGAAGTCTATCAATCAATGAGTTATTACTGTGTTCAGCTTAAGATGTTCGTATGATTGCTCTATTCATAATGATGTGTATTCTAAAAAAAAAAGGAGGGAATTTTCAGTATTTTTTTTTATGTTGGGTATTATGACAAAATTATCATAATATTTATTGGAGCAATTAAAAACTGATGGTTCTCTTTCTCTCTATTTCTATAAAAATGTTAGAGAAAATGAAGGTTGATTTTGATATGTTTTGACCATTTTAATTTTTTTTAATTATTCTGTTATTGTTATTTTTTTTCTAGTTTTGATAATTCATGGAGATTGTGGGATTTGGAAGTCAAAGAAGAAATTCTGCATCAAGAAGGTCACAGCAAACCTGTCTATGATGCAAGTTTTCAGTGTGATGGATCTCTTGTAGCTACTGGGTACTTATTTTAAATTCATTAATATTATCTCTGTTATTTTTAATATTTTTAGATAAAAATATTTTGAAATAGATTGTAATATGTTCACCTCAAAATTAATAAGCCTTTTACTAAATAGAATTGAATTATTGTACTCAATACTGTAAGATATGTATCTGTAGTACATTTTGCAAATGTATATGCTCATTGTGTATTTTACTGTCCAAACATATAATTTGGTATTTTTAAATAGTTTTAAAACTAATCTATATTTTATTTACATATTTTTGAGTGCATCTGCTTAGTAGTATTTTATTAAGAACTTTGCATTTTTCTCTTTAATTTTTGATACTGTCAATCATACATCATTAAATAGCATACCTTAATCAAATACTGTAAAGTCCGACATATAACACACACTTTTAACACAAAAAATATGATCGAAATTTATGGGTGCGCGTTATGAAAAATAAAAAAAGATGAGCGTAAAAAGAAATTAGACTTCTATATAGATCAAAATACTGTTTATTTAAAAGAAATGGCATTTGTTATGAACTTGTAGCACCAGAAATATACTATTTTTTTCTAAAGCTTGGGATAATACCTTGCGATAATACTTCAAAACAGAGTATTGCGCACTTACATTTCAGATTCCTTTGTAAAATAGAGGTGCACATTTTATGGCGAATATACTTAAAAATTAAAAATTCTCCAGCCTACAAGTATAAGTGTGTGTTATATGCCGGATTTTACAGTAATTGAAATTAATAATTGCTATACAAAATTAATCTTTTAAAAGGATGGGAGAAAAGAAAACCCAAACATTTTGAGCCATTTGTGGGAAAAACTCTTAATTGATATATTAAAGCTTGTCTGCATAATTAATGTTGAATTAGAAGTATTTATAATTTTCTGTATATATGCAGTTCCTTCATTAACCTGTTTTTGAGATGATAATTGGACCTTCAAAAATTAACCAAATTATATTTCCATTTTCTCTAATTGTATTTAGTTTAAGTAATAATTTGTGACCTTTCTCAAAACTTGAACAAAAACCTTTAACCAATTTATATATATGCGCAATAATATCATATGTTTCTATTTTGTTTTAGAGGTATGGATTCATTTGGCAGAATTTGGGATTTGCGTACTGGAAGATGTGTTATGTTCCTTGCTGGTCACCAAAATTCAGTGCTTACAATTTGTTTTTCCCCAAATGGGTAAGCATTTCATATATTAATTTTTTTCTCATTATTTATTATGTCTTTTAAAATTTCATTCTCTGTTTCATCATTCATACATATGAAAAGTAAATATTTTAAATGTAGCTTTAAAAAATGTTCTTTTAATATTTATTTTTCTGTACAGTTATCAGGTGGCTACAGGCAGTGCAGATAACACAGTTAAAGTGTGGGACTTAAGAAGGCAAAAATGTGAATATACAATATCTGTCCATACAAATCTTGTATCAAGAGTGCTATTTGAAAGTAAGTCTTATCTTTTTTACAATTTATTTATTTAGTGTGTATGATATTTTATAGAAAACCATTAAAATAATACAAAGACCTTTTTTTAATGATCATAATGGATATTTATTTTAATTTAAAATTTACTAAACAGGGAGGAAACTGATGTTAAGGAGGAGAAATTATAATCTTGATCGTGTAAAACTTATAAGAATCAATTGAAAAATAAATTTTTCACTCATAAGTAATGGATAAAATTTCAGAAGATATGTTATTCCTCATTATGTATCATATTTACTCAAAAAAAAGGCAGAAAAATTTGGATGAGGGAAATTGAACATAATACTGATGCTTAGAGTAATTACAGTATGTATTTAAAAATTTTAATACTGATAAAATCAATAAATTATTTATTAATTTTTGCTTTAGTTTTTCTTTTTAATTTCTTAAATATCTTGTATTAATAAACCATTTTACATTATTTTTCATTTTTTTCACAAAAATGTGTTGAGAATTAAGAGTGCAGCTTAGATTTAAATAAATACAGTAGGATGTATGCATGGGAACAGAAGGGGGAAAAAATTCATCTTGTTGACTTTTATTTATCTTTAAATTTTTTTTTTTGTATATGATCGTTTCTTTTTGCTTATTGTATTATACTAG
Organism: Trichonephila clavipes; assembly: GCA_019973935.1. NCBI lineage: Eukaryota > Metazoa > Arthropoda > Arachnida > Araneae > Nephilidae > Trichonephila > Trichonephila clavipes. Next base: position 1,139,816 of record BMAU01003320.1, on the reverse strand, counting down.
TTATTTATATATTTAAAATAAAGTTCTAAAATTATTTGTCAAATTTAATTATCAAAGTATTGATGCACATTGTGTGAAGAACTTTTTATGTGAACTTTTATGTTTTATATCCATTAATTCGAAATCTGTATTGTTCATGTTAATTGTGAAAAATGTTTTTATTCAGCATTGATTGATACTAAGAAAAGCACAACTTTTTTAAATCATGAGTTTTAAAATGTTAAAAAAAAATAGTAATTCTTTATTAAGAAAAAAAGACACTTTGGATGTATATTTATATAAAACAAACTAATATTTGAAAAAAGTCCCCCCTTTCCAAAAAAAAGTGTCACCGGTTTAAAACATTTTTAATTAAAAATTAACTTTTAATTTCAAATCTTATTTTAGAATCTTAAAAAATCAAAGTATAAATTTTAAAAGTTATGTATTTCTTAATGTTTTTATGGTTTAAAATTTTAAAACATATTTGATAATAAAGATGCTTTTGTCATAGAACAAAAACAGATTTATTTAAAATTTTGAAGTAATTATTTGATAAATTAAATAGACACTTTTAACACGTATTTTTTATTTAGCTAAGCAGTGGAATGCATATTTTTATTGATTTATTCCTTCTTTTCCATGGTAGCTTATGAATATTCATTTGGAAAGGAATGTTACAAAGTAATTCATAAATATTCAGTTTATGAAAACATTAGTTTTTATTGATTTTTTTATGTATTCTCATGTATAAATTTTTAATTTCAGAAACAAATGGGGAGTATTTGGTCACAACATCCTATGATAATTCATTGAAGGTAAGTTATTAGATCAATTTATTTATGCTCAAAAAACTTTATTGTTAGAAACATATAGATATATATATATATATATATATATATATATATATATATATATATTAACTTGGTTATGATAATTATAAAAATAAAGACTAAATTATCTTGATAATTAAATTACAAAAATGAATGATAATAAATAGCAATTAGTTTTTTTCATAATTATAGAAAAACTTATTTGTGTAGTTGAAATCCATGCTCTTTGCAGAATAACAATATAAAAACACATTAAAATTATGAAGAAAAAAAATATTCTTATTATTTTGTAATCATAACCAAATTTAATAAAGTTTTAAGAAGCTCACCTGTTCTGACAAATAGGGATTGTTGGAAAGGTATTAGTGATTAGAGCAAAGAATCCAATGGAACTACACATCAGAAATGAGTTGTTTTAAAATATCAGTAAATTTATATACATAATTATATATATAAATGTTGTTGTTTCTAATGCCATTCAGTTGACGATGTCAGATCGAGGCTCACAGGCAGATGACAGTATGTTTTGGCTCGGTTTCACAACAATTTATAGGGGGAATACCCTTGGGGGTGGTCAAGGGGCCTCCCATCTCTCTTTCCCTTCCACCAACCACTTGAGAGGACTTATGGCTCAAGTACCCCCTGCCGCTCAGGCACTGTGCATTTACAAACGCTCATGCCATCTTCGGGATTCAAACCCAGACCCTACGGCATAGCACTCAGCATCACTAACAACTGTATTGTAGAATATGCATATTTAATGCTAAGATAGCCATTTGTACCATGCACTGGTGATGATAACCTTCTATAGAAAAATGTGTAAATCACAGGAACAGTACCTGGCATATTTTAAAATTGACTCGTATCCATGTCAGCTTTTTATCCTGCTTAAACAAGAAAGGAGTTAATTCCTGATATTACAGGAAGTCTACTTATAATTCTATATTATGGACAAAAAAAATTCTTTTTAGTTAAAATTTTTAGTATAAATTTTGCAACACCATAAGTAAATAACATGGCAAATATCTGACCATGGCAATTTGCCAATATTTTAAAAATGGCTCATTTTCATTGGAATTTTTGCTCCACATGCCGATATCATTCCATGCCATACCATGTTTGCAAAAATTGGTGAAGTATATTGCTACACTTTCATATTTAATACCTAAGGAGAATTTTTTTTAATGTATTCCCTTTTCCTGAAGAACTTGAGTGTGATATTTAATGTTTTGTATTATGTTAACATGTTTTCTATTTCATTGTTCATGAAATACAAAAATTTACTATCTGAAACCTTGATTTAAAAAAAAAATTGTGATGCAAATGTATGAAACTTAATTGAATTTTATTTTCATTTTAAATGACAATATTTCCCCAATATTTGTTTTTTCATTAATATATAATCAATTGAGATATTTATTAGACCATAAAATTGTTATTGCAGTCAAAACTTTTAAACTCTCTGAGACTTTTAATTTAATTTTATTACATTATTGCTTGATTTAATTTTAAAGGAACATCATAATTGGTGTTAGGTAGTTTTTTAATATGCTTTGTGCCAAACAAAAAATTATATGCCTACACATTACCCATACACAGAACTATGCAGTTATATAAATACCTTCTAACACTTTACTGAGAGTATTATATTGGGAAATTTGCACTTCTTATCAATTTTGTGTTCTTAATTATTTCAACTGACTTTTTTTCTTCCCAGATATGGTCTCATCCTGGATGGACTCCGATTCAAACATTGTGTGGTCACAGTGGGAAAGTCATGGGGGCTGACATTTCAAATGATGATAAATATATAGCCACAGCCTCTTTTGATAGAACTTTCAAACTATGGGCACCAGAAAACTGATCATTTTAAGCAGATGAATTGTTATGTAATATAAATGTATTTAATAAACTATTTTTTTATCTTCATTGTTTTTATCATTTGCAATATTTTTATAGAAGTGTAAATATTTATAACCTTTCAACTTTTCCTTCTCTCTTCTTTAACTTTTCAAACTTTGTTCTAACAATTATCTTTATAAGCCTTACTTTTGCAGTTACTAGAATTGTATTTATGGTAAGTTATTTGAAATGACCCATTTTTGTATTTATTTTAATATACATTGGATAATTGGTTAACGAACATAAAATCCATTCCAAGACTATGTTCGCTATCTGAATTGTTCATTAACCGATCATCGATTCACCATAAACTTCTATGTGAAATCAACTAATTTGTTCTGGAGACCCTAAAAATTAAATTTTAAAAAATGTATAATTTCTTAGTAAGTTTTTAAAAAAATAATACATACATATAGTCTTGCATATTAATCAGTCCTTTTCATTTTTTGCTTATGGGGCGTTAAAGAACATGTCCTATGTCGATTGCTTTTCTCTCTTTTTCAGGATTTTCTGGAAGTAATTAATAGCATTGTGGTTGTAAAGATCCCGAACCCTACTGACATCAGTTTGGTTTGGGTGTCATTCTAAGACCATTGCTCTGACAATATCCCACTTTTTAAAAATATCTTAATGGCAGATGTCAGCATTGGTTCTCTTTCGTCTTCCTCTTGTTCAGAATGAGACACATTTCATTGTGTTTCTTGGTGTTCTTTATTCAAAATTTCTTGGAGTTCTTCTATTGTCAGTTCATCTTCATGTCCCATTATGAGCTCTTCTATGTCATCCTCTTTCACCTCCAATTCCAGATCTCTAGCAGTTATCAAAATTTCATCCATAATTTAAGGAGTGTCTCCCTGATCACCTCTGAATATGTGTCCATTGTCCAAACACAAGAAATCTTTCTTGAAAGTGTTCATTATCCAAACACAAAAATCTTTCGTGAAAGTGTTCGTTAACCGATCACCCACTGTATAAGCTTTATATGCATGTAACCATTAAAGTGTGAAAACCATTATTCTACAGATTAATTTTTTAAATTAAAATGTAGAATTGTATACACATAGTAATTTTCCATACTTTACATAGGTAATGTGCAAAATGTTTGCAGTGACAGATTTTTAATGATAGAAAATGTTCTTGCTTTAGAAATATATCAAACAGCAATAAAGCAATCCTTTTGGTAATAAATAGGTCTTCATAGGAATTTTAATGTTACTCTAAATGATCCATTAACAGGTTTGTAAAATAAATTGGTACACAATTCAAAGTGAGACTAAAATTTAGACTGAACTGTTAAGTAAATATAAATAAAAGTAACAACCTCCCCCCACTTTGATTAAATTATTTCTGTAATTATAATAAAGCTTTTAATTTTTTTAAATAATTTTTTACTGTTTAATTTATTATTTGCATTCGATTTTGTGCATTGATCATCTTGGTATATTTTATACAATTTGTGCTGATTGTTGCAAGAAATTACGGTATTTACATATTATCACCATGCATTGGCGAGTTATTAATAGAGTTGACGATTGTTGCAATAATACATAAGTACCGAAATTACTTATAACTTTACAGATTAAAAATTTATAATGATGGATTATTTTTCTAATTATTAGCTCTTAATATTATTGAGATTTTTGTCTCAGTATATTAGTTTAAGCATAAAAAAGAATGTTGCTGTTGTCTGAGCAAATGTCTTATTTTTGTTGTAACAAGAACCCAATAAATGTATAGATTTTCTAGGTAATCTGCAAATTTTATTTAAATGAAGCAAGATTTGAAAGAATTTCCTACACTTTAATGGGAGTGACCTAGTTAATCTGCAGATTACTTAGGTTATGTGTTCATTATCAGATTTTCTCCCTGTAATAGTAACACATATTTCTGAATTATGTATTAGGAAGTTTTTTTTTAGAATACATTTTGTTTTAAAAGATTTACATAGTTATCTTTTTATTTGTGAGAACTGTGTATGCTAATTAGTAAGCGATTTCAGTTGAAAGGCCAAAAAGTATGTTAGCGGAGGCTTTTAAAATCTCAGAAAAGATTTAAGAGCCTTTTGATAATACTATACACCTCAGCACCCAATGATCATGTATACTGGGATGGACGCAATAGGCCTTGGCCCTCATGGGCTGTTGCGTGCCACTGAGTTTGAGTTTTTAATAATACTATAAGGTCAAATATTTTGCAATCTTTTTTTATCAAATTGTATTATAAATGCAAGCTTTTTAAAATTACATTGAAGAAAAAGGTAGTTATAGTAAAATACTGCTGTATTTTACTTTTACATCAGACAGTAGTCTGTTGCTGTCTTGTCCATGGGATGTACACTCTTGGCCGATTGAATATCGTAATAAAAAGTATTGTCGTTCCTGTTGCAACACAATGAGCTGAGATATAGTAATATTTTTCCAACTTTAGACCAGGAAAGTTTTCGCAGTGCCATAACGAAATAACTTTTCATTTAGATCATTTTTTAAGCCACATTTCCTTTACCTCAGAAAAGAGATAATCTCCATGACTTTCGTCAAAAGAAAATCATTTCATTTATTTTTAAGGAATTCTCGTCCAAAAGGAAGAGAAAAAAAACAATATATATTTTTAACAAAAAGTTTAAATAAAAAAAGGGTTTTTTTTTCAGTCGTTAATCTAAAATGGAAAAGAATCTGCATAATATCCTTATCGAGGCTTGTATTTTTCCCCCTCTTTTGATCTTTTTGATTGTATTTTTTTTTCGAAATTCAAGATTTTAATTCATATAATATTGTTTCTTCCATCTACAGTAGTACCATCTTTTTCTTTTTCTAGACCGGACGCCAACTTGTTCCTAGTGTATTACAGTTACAAATTTAAAAATTCGCGCTTCAGCGCCACTTTGGCACATTTTTCAAAAATCTTCGCCAAAGTGTGAGCCAAAATAGGATTTTACCGAGGTCTTTTTCATATTCAGTTGCCGAATTCAAATTGACCCTAGAATTTTTGGACCACTCTACATGACATATTAAGGCGTTTAGCAGTTTCAAGCTGCAGCCAATTTTCGATTAGGATAAACTATATCTCTTAAATTTGGCCAACAATATCTTTGTACCAACAATTATAAAATCTTCAAAAATTACAAAATTAAGATATTCGCAGTCTTCTCCAACCACCTCAGAAGTGTCTAAATTCTTTTTAAAAATATATAATTTTTTTTTTATGAAAGTTTTATAGAAATTACTTATTCATATAAACCATATTTTTAGTCTTTATATTTTTAATGGTGAATGTCAAACTGTGTTTTAGAATCCATTGCTTCTTTTGTGTCTGTTGAATAAATCTGTCAGAACTTTAAAACACATTTTCAAAAAACAGAGAAAAATTATAATTCCAGACAAAAATCTTAATTACCTTTTCTTCCTTTGAATGCCTCTTATTCCATTCAAAGATAATATCCTAGATTTGTGAGAAGGGAAATAGAGATATTCCATAAAATAATATTCCTTTTTCCGTTCAAGATGACCAGTAGAGATGAGACCTTTAAACTCATGTCCCTTTTTTTTCTTTTCTGTTTCATACAGAAAAAATTGTAGAATGTTTTAATGTATGGCTAATTTTTTAAATGTATTTTTAGTATTCTAACACAACAAAGTTTTATTATTGCTAATTTGAGTTGTTTTGATTTTATCAAAAAATTCAACAATGAATTTATGAAACAATGAGAGGAATTGCTTTATTTGTTGTGTATTACAGTGCACAACATAGTCAGCTTTAAAAATTTAGGATACGGAAAGCCCTTTTGACGGGGGGAAAAATAATCAGCTTTTTTTTTAAATATATATAAATTACATAATACTTTTTAAATAATGTTTAGATAGTTTTAACTTGTTATAGTTGAATTATGTTTTGTTACGCAAGAAAATTCCAGAATCATTGAGGTATTTTTTAAAAACTTCTCTTAGATAAATTATTTATAACTAGGTGACTATTTATTAAATTAAAATTATAAAAATATCTGTATATAAGAAGTGTGAACTGCGAAACATTATTTTATTATTATTATTATATGCAGCTCGTATAGTTGAATCAGTTCCAAAATAATTTAGTTTTAGCAGTGTTTTTTTTCATATGTAATGATTATAAATTAGAAAATAAAATGCTGTTATTTTTGTATAATAGCATGTGAAAAATTCTCTATTATTTTTAACTAACATTTTTGTGGAAATTTGTTTTCTATTAATTCTATTTCTTCCAAGAATTTACGTTCAATTTCCGAGGTTGGTTTCACGCAATTAAATTCAGAACCATAGGGAATTGAATGGTTTAGTTTCATAAATAATGTATTTCTCAGATACAGACCGACCACCACGAGAAGAACTTTGTTTCCTCTTATCTCACCTGATCATGGGCGTTTCAGAATATGGGCCAACTGGACTCGAACCCAGGGACTCGTGTCGTTTTCGACTCGGCCTCAATAAAATCCTGATCCGAATAATTTTAATCGTTATTTCTCTCTCTCTCTAGAATTATTCTAAAAACTGGGAATTTCGATCTTCGTGCCGATTGGTAATAGTGGCATGATTGTATTATATAATTCCTGTGTCTTGGTCTAGGCCTACCACGATACACCATCATTAATCCTTTAGTCGAAAAATGGCAATCGATCGAGTCGGCTTGTGCCTAGTCTTCTCAGATTGTAAGGCATACGCATTTATTTGTTACGGATTTACTGTTTACATACTGTCTACTTAAAATGGTCGCAGATGTGTCCTACTTTTGCATAAAAGCCAAGGGCCTCGAGAAGTCTTAAGCACATGCACATGGTATCTGCATGGTCACTGCACATGGTATCAGCATCTACTTCATTTTCAATAAGCACGGAATGGCACTTCCGCTAAATAAGTTATCCTATTAGACTATTGAGTTTCTTTTTCGTACTACTTGAATGAAACCAGCCTCTGTTTCCAAAAAAAATCTCAAACATAATATACTATAATGGATGAATTACGGATTTTTCAACCTTAATAAGGTTCGCCATACAGTGGGATATTTTACACCACTGGAGGGGGGAGCTGAAAGCCTGACTGACGCCAAGTACGGCTTGGAAACCAAAACCTGATTTTGATGGGGGGCTAATATTCTGCGTTACACCACTGTCGCCATGTCTCCCTATAATGCAATAGAGAGACAGAGCTCAGCAATGGCATACGTAATCTTGTATGAGAGAGGAGGGTCATATTTAAAAAATACCTAGATGAAAGCGCCGAAGCGTAATCTTTATGCTAAAAATTAAAAATCTCTTGATAATTGGAAGGGTTCTATGAGCCCCTTGTGAACGCAACTGGGAGGGGGAGTCAAGGAATCGAAATTAGAACTTTTTGCAATCCACAATCTCTAATCCCCCCCTAATAGTTATTTCTTCTTTCAGCCTCAATTTTTTATTTTAGAATTTTATCGCAACCATTGTTTTTCAAATTCCTTTTCTTTTCGCCATTTTTATAAATTTCTCGCGTATTCTATTTCCCTCATATTTTCAGTGCTGGTTTCCATGAAGCATGCAAGTGCATTTATAGTTATTTCATCACTGTATAACCTTTTTCTTCCAATGCGCATGTGTGATTCTACTTTATTATAATATAAATCATCAAATGCTAGACACACACTTCTTTTTCTTCTTCATTTCCCAATTTTTCAGTGATATGCGACAATCTTACATAGAAAACTATTGGCGAGATTTCAAATTCGCGCCATAAACGGGTAAAAGAGTGATATCAAATTAGTTCACCGGGTTCTTTATATCTTAGTTCAACTATACACAATTGCGAACACAGAGAAAAGTTGAATTTATAAACTGGATCTCTTATCTTGATATCTTTTATAGTAAAGTTTTTGTAAAAATGTAAATTATACGTACGAATCCATGCAATGAATCTAGTCCCTTATAGATGTTAAATTCGATAAATGTTAAAAGATTATATAAATGCATTTAAATTATATCTCTCTGTAAAAGTGTAAAGATTGGACTACATATTTTTTCATTAAATTTGTTTTTATTTCTTCTAAGGTATTAGAATCAATCATGAATTTCAAAATTAAAATAGCAATAATTTTACAATTACTTTAAATGTGTATATCTTGAAAATAAAATCTGACTACTCCTTTTTTTTTCAGAAAAAATCACTTTAGAAAAGCAATTTACACGAAATTTTAGAAAACTAGAAATAAACACATTGATTTACTTCAAGCTATCCCGTATTCTTGAAAAGACTTGGTTAGCATTAACTCCAGACAGAATTTACAAAATTAATATTAACTATCAGTTGGGGCAAAATGATTCTGCAACAAATGCCAACCACTCTGACAAACCATTGCGATATCTACGATGACATTGTTGAATAATGTCGACGGAAAATGAGTCACCCGTACAAGCTGACAATAACCAAGACGATCTGGGAAAAGGTGATGAGCCCTCTGTACAAGCTGATAACAACCAAGACGATTTGGGAAAAGGTGATGACAAAAACAGGAAAATTTCGATACACATGCCTACTTTTGAAAGACGAAAATCAGAATTTTCATCAGTACAGAGAAGTAAGACTTTTGATACCATCAATCCTGAAGCATCCGAAGGAAACAGGCGTAAAACCACAATTAAAAGAGCACCTACAGGACAGAAAATTCTGTCCTTGACAGATTATGAAGGACAAAAGCCAGACATTTTGTCAACAGCGAAAGGTAAAACTTTTAATTTTATCAATACCGATGCAACCGAAGACGGAAACAGGCGTAAGACTATTACCATTAGAACAGCACTTACAGGAGAGAAAATTCTGACCTTGACAGATGATAAATCCAACGTATTATCGAAGGATGATGCGGAAAAACAAAGTAAAAGCAATATCTTTTCTACACCAGAGGGAGTAACCACTCGTGAAAAGAAGGAAGCTTCTAAAGTGTTGAAAATCGATCACTTATCGAAGGGAGTGCTGAAAGCAGGTTTCAATATAGGCAAAGTTGATTTGTCCCAAATTCTACACGACGACATAACTGATGAATATCTCCAGTGCTTGTATATCGTTTCGGCGTACACCGTCAATAACTATTTCGGGATTCCAGGTCCCAAAAGCGATGGCCATAGAAAATTGTCAACTTTTATCAATCAACTTATTCCTTTGACTGCAGCTCGCAGGCACGAAAATTTCGAAAAATCCAAAAGAATTCCACCTCCTCCTTTCACCATCACCGTTCACATAATCGAAGCTGAGGACTTGATAACTAAGGACGCTGATGAACAAAGCGATCCTTTTTGTAAGGTTTGGTTGAACGATAAAAAAACGCTGCTCAAGAAAACGGAAGTGAAAAGTCACACTTTGAATCCAACATGGAACGAAACGTTTCAGTTTAGTTTGGAGGATTTGAGAAATGATATCATTTATATCGAAGTATGGGACAATGATCCAACTACGTTCGCTAAAAATTTGAAAGAGATTAAGAACATAAAAGGAATGCGTGGCTGTTGGTACTTCTGTTCTGATTTCATGGAAAATTTATGTCGTTGCGGTAGAAAAACAGTGGATGATTTTCTAGGTAAAACTGAAGTTGAAGTCGGGACTTTGTATGCTGAAGGCATTGATGAATGGCTTTCGTTAAAGTCTCAAAAAGGCACTCCGGTTCAAGGACAATTGCATGTAGCAATAAAAATCGAAGTCACTAAACCTAAAAATAACAGCGAGGCTTTGAAGAGACACTTGTTACTTGTGAGGTTGTGTCTGGAACGGGGCTTAAGAGAAAATGATTCATCTGACTTGAGTATTTTTTGTTGGGACCAAATTCTTAACTCATCCGCTCGTACTTTGCTCTTTCAACACAGTGTGCAAGGCAATATTTCTGTTCCCGAAGACATGGTATGTCGGTTCATAACCATCGTTCATTTAGCCGCTCAACACTTTGTTTTTGATTTCCAGTTTCTGTCCAGTGTGTTAAAGGAAACCAAAGAGAATGTAGAACAATTGCAATATATAAACGATCCATCACTTTCCAGTCCTCTTTTTGACATCTACCGGGAAGCCGTTGAAAAACTTTTAGAAAAATGCCTCAAGATCCTGGACTCGCTGCATTCTTTTGACTTGACAGAGGACAAAGCTAAACGCGTCGAATTCGAATCCATTTTGAAATGTGTAAGTCTCTGTCAGGGCGTCATTGGACCTACAAACCTGTGGACAACTTTAAGATCAGAAGCAGAGACTTGGTTTTCGAACAAGGCACAAGAACTCAAACAGGTAAAAGAAGAAGGTCGAAATGTAATTATCTTGAATTTTTTGAACTTTTTAAAATCGTACCACAAAACAATGGACCAGATGATCCAAACCGTGTTTCCGCAAAACTTATACACGCGCGAAGTCTACGAACCGTTAGAAAACAATCTCTGTGAACTTCTTCAATTTCAGGTAACCCAAATGGCTGCAGAATCTAGGGATTTAACTAAGATTACAGACGTAAAGAAAAAAGAAGAAACCATAGAGGTATTTAATGCACTTAAAGAAACCACTTTCTATTTTAGCGAAATTCTCCAGCAGCCTTTTCACAAATTGAAACTTGGACAGTTCCATCACTGGTTCGGCATAAACACGATATACAGCTGGTTTGCGTGGAAGAGAGATAGTGTATCTGCCCAAATAGAAATGATAGTCAATAGGGACGATCTGCAGAATAAACTGATCGAATTCAATGGTCGATGTGAAAAACAAACCTTTTCTGTTAAACAATCTGCAGATTTAATTCTTAAAGAGCTGTACCATCTTTGGAAAACTGTTTCTATTCCGAGCTGTCGCGATACTGATGACTTTTTCCTTGGTGCACTACACAGTTGCTGCATGAAGTACCTGGAATCGCTTGTCGAACAAATCCACACACGTAAACTGATGGAAACATTTCATAATGGTGGCAAGAAAAAGCTTTGTGCCATACCAAATAATTTGTGGTCTTTATCGTGCTTTGTTGGAAACCTCATCGCAGAGAGTGGCATCGAGTTGATGTCAGAATCACCAGATACCAAATTCAGTCTTAGAATGGTTTGTAAGATCTTGTGCTCGGATATTTACAGTGAAACGAAATTGAATGTCTTCCGTTATGTGAAAAAGATCTTCTTGGCGAAAACTAATCTAGAACAAGAGCAGTTAATAAAAGAATACGCCATGTTTATAAATAAGTTGATCAAAAGAGAAGCCTCAGCTGATATGTCCTTTGAAATATACCTGCTCTACATAAATAATATTTGGAATCACGTGGTTAAACTCATCCTACTTTTAAAAGGTAAAAAAGATATGGTAACTTGCGCAAAAAGATTAAGCAAATGCCTTGGAAGAGCATCTAATATGTATGAAGGTCTTCTATCAATATTAAAAGAAACCGAAGAAGTATGTTACTTTGACGAAGAAGGAAAGCTAAAAGAGTTAATGTTGAACTCAGATTATGAATTTTTGAAAAAAGAATTAGAGCAAATGAAATACAATAGTTGATATTTATCAAATTTGGGTTATGTGTATAATTAGAGTGTCATGAGAACCATCTCTGCTGTGAAAAGATTGTGGTTGAAATTTCCACCAGAAAGCTTTTTGTTTGCATTGATATCGAGTATAGTACGGGAAGAAGAATTATTGAGGGAATTCGGTTACATATTAAGCAGGAAAGCTCTTTGTATTGTAGTTGTAACAAATGCGTTAATAAACCTTTCTCTATGGTAGCTTTTTTTTAAAATACTAAAAAAACTTCTTTTTCTTCTTTCGTTCAATATTATAAAATAATAATTTTGTGTGTGTGTTTCTTCCATCGTTTTTCCGTGAATGGAAATTTAAAATTCTCGACAACCACTAACAATAAAAATTATTTTGTTAAAATTATACTTAACGATCGATACCTATCGAAATTCCTGCATGTAAATTATATCAAAGTTGAGCATTTGTCAACAATATTAAAAAAAACGGTGGATGAACACAAATTTGAATATTTAATTTAATGACTTTTACATGGTGTGTGTTTATTTTTACAACGCAGTAATAAAAATAACATGAGTTATTTTTTAAAAAAATAGATTACAGCATAGATGTAATGAATTAAAAATACTTTTCATGTGTGATAGAAGGGGAAAAAAATATATTTCGAAGAAAAATTCAATCGTCTGGTGGCGCTTGAAAATTTTTTTCACAAGGGGAAAAAAATCGTCTGTCATTCAATTGTTATTATTTAAATGCATCACATTTGTAAATATCTAAAAAGTTAAAAGTCCTTAAGAAAAATATTTAATATTTTATTCTATAATAACAGAATCATATTTGAAAATTTTTAGTTTTACCTTTTGGTTAAAAGTACTATTTATACGAGCTAATTGATTGTGATTATTAACTTTTTGCGCCAAAACATAAATATATAATTTTCTCTTTAAAAGTATTTTCTGACATTTTTATTTATAGACTTGATTTTAGTTAAGTAAAAAGAGAAAAGATTATCTATATTGAGTTGTAGAGTTATTACAGAAACGCATTAGAAAAAAAGTTTCTCCGAGACAAATTTCCTTCAATTTTGATTTTTTGTTCCATGTTGCTTTAATAAAAAAAAAATCCTAATACAAATTTTGCAAAAATAAAAAAGTATATTCATTTTTCATTTGTGTTGCCTCCTTTTTTCTTTTAATTTAAAATATTTAATGTACTTGTTAAAAAATAATTTATTTTTTTTCCTGCTCGTTGTAATTTTTTTATTTAAAAAATTAAATAGCCGCACACTTTTTGCAACAAATTATATTAATGTTATGGATCAAAGCAATATATTGCTCGCAATTTCAATAATATTTTATCAAAAGTAATCGAGATTAATTTAATAGGTGTGCACAGCTTAGAATGTATTAATTGATTCTAAGTACATCTGTCTGCTTAGATCAGTATTTAAGAATTGTGCCATAAAAAAGTGAGTCACATAAAATAATTTTTTAAAATAAATAAAAATTTTATTTTCTTTGACATTTAAGTCAAAAATTTCAGAAAAACCAAAGATTAATTTTTTTAAAATTTTTCTAAAAAGCAATAAAATGAATTCTAAATAATATTACTCAGTGTCGCACAAAAGGGGGTGGGGTGTCCTCTATAGCCCTTGATTTTTTTTTCGATTCATTAAAATCCTATATTTATATAATACGTAAAATTTAATTAAGTTTTTGTTATTAATTATTAGTTTTATTAATGCGAATTATTTATTCAATAATTGATTTTTTACTATTTTTTATTCCCCAAAATCGACAAAATCAAAAGAATATGTTGAGCGGCGTATTGGGCGTTTATCGAAGAATATAAATCCGTTCGTCAGGGAATTGAAATAGGGGTTTATGACTGTCATATCAAAATTTGCTGGTTCGAATCTCAATTCCACAATAGATGGTTTGAGGAAATAATGTAGTTTGCTGCCTTTGATATGCAATTGAATACCAAAATTCTCATATAGTATGATGAGGATATTAGGGAAATGAGATGTCCTTTTTTTCATTAGGGTATGTACAGGTTGGGGCGTGGGAACTTCCTATTTTAAAAATGCAATAAAACACACTACATGTTTCATTCGATTTTATTGTTATTTTTCGCCTACCGCACATTGTTGGAACTTTGATTTTACACAGTTTTAAACACAATGTTTGTTAAATGTCGCCCTCCATTATCAATACATTGATGCAGTCAACTTCGAAAACTGTGAGTCACCTTTGCAAGCATATCCACCGGAATGTTGACAATTTCGATTTGGATGGTGTTCTGCAGGTTTTCCAGGGTCTTGGAGTGATATTTGTAAACCTGGGTTTTGAGATAAGCCCACTGGAAGTAACCAGGAAAGGATAATTTACGCAGGCCAATTTACGTCCTCTCGCAAGATCAATCGTTTGAGGAAGGCTGCTCTTAAATCACCCACGGAAACCCTGGATGTGTGAGTTTGTGGCCCCATCTTGTTGTAATCACACGTAGTCAAGACCTTGGAGAGCGGGTAAGAAGATTATTAGATCATTGTCACATATCGATCTGAATTGATACACGAACTCAATTCCCATTTTCAGGTGTTCTAACTGTCTTTGGAGATCATTTTCTTTTCTTTTTGGAGACATTCCTCGTTGCTCGATATGCCACATTTCCGATCAGGAACATGACTTCAAGCAGGAATATCGAAGTGACGTCGAGAGACGCGTTGCACTGCAATCACCGACCGACCGTTAAAGAAATACGCCTCCACGGCAAATGCACGCTGCTGCCTCGACCACAACATGCTGCAGACTGAGATGGGCGGGAACACAAATATCCCACTCTCCCCACGCCCCTTCTCTCCCTACGAACTTCACTGCAACATGTTCAAAACAGGAATTTTCTACGCCCCACCCTTTACATGCTATTTGAGCAAAATTATGAGGCCCACCCCTGAAAGTTTTCATGTTGCCTTACAGAGTAATATTGATTCGAATCAAGTTCGATATCTGTTTTATCATCTGATATTAGTATAAGCTGTATTAATTTTCTTCTTCTGAAAGATTTAAACACATAAACCCCATTTCTGAGCATATACTTTTTTTTAAAAAAAATAAACCAATTTAAATCATTCCTTCGACAGAGAAAGAAAAGTTCAGTAATTTAAAGCACTGGCGTAGCTAGTCTTGAGTGGGCCCTGTATCAAAAATTTCTTGGGGGCCCATTTTAGGTTTTCTTAATATTTTACGATTCTTTTCTTACTCGTGTTGGGGACCCTGTATCTTTGATACGCCGGTAGCTATGCCCCTGATTTAAAGTGAAACTAACATGTTTAAAAAAGGTACAAAAGAATATTTATTTTGTGCATATGAATGAATAAGAAATACAATATATATGAATAGGAAGAAATTGCTTACGGCAAGGACTTGCACACACACACACACACACACAAGCACATATTTTTAAGCGAATCAAAAATAAGCTGCAATTCAATGCTGGTTTGGATACCAAAGGAAATAGAGCGTTTAACTGTTTTTCTGTGGAACTGCCATCGTCACCTGCAAAACACACGCATTATAAATGTATATACTATTTGAATTTATGTGTTTTCATACAAAAATCATATGCAGTTATTTCTTTTTTGAAATTTATATGTTAAAATATTAAAAGCGTAATGATACCGTCAATAATTTCCAACAATACACTTCTCTTCTAATATAAGCTCTTATATGATACTTAGCTTAATTTGAAATTATCTAGGATCTGCGCGTGAGATTTTTTTATGTTGTTTTCATATTTATTTCTGTGTTACTCATAATTACTCATTTGAAACAATTTTACTCATAGTTGCATATACGGGGTGTCCAGCCTTAATGTGACCCAATAGCTAATTCCCGAACCGTTCGGTTTAGATATGTACTTCCAATTTGAAAAATGTTTTTGAAAAGGTTAAACATGTTTTTACGTGCTTTTCGAACCAAAAAACCCATTTAGAAAAAGTTACAAAAATAAAATTTTTACATGGTCCCCAGGTACTATCACTTATATTTAGGAAAAGATGCAGTACACAAAAACACTGAAACACAAAAAGTTTCATTTTATTACGATAAAAACTGACCGAGTTATGCCTACATAAAGTTGAAGCATCCGAATTGCTCAGAAAAGGGGGTTGTATATAAATTGAGTTTAGAGAACAGTAATTCACTATCTACAGAAAGAGCAAAACATCATAGTAATATTAAAACATCGTAGTAAACAACATAGATTGACAATTTGTATAGCTGTATGGCAAACAATAAAAGTTAAATTAAAGAAATGTAACTTGTACCGAAAAGATTAAAACAGCTTGTTTTAACAAATAGCAGAAAAAATACAGGATTTGCCGTTAAATTATAGCATAATGTGGAATAATTCGCCAATCATGAATCAGGAGCTCTTTATATCAGAATGACCGAATTAACTTAAATAATGTTCAAAATGACTGCCTTCCACAGGCGTCAGAAACTCCGCCTGTAGCTTCTGCAACATATTTGATGTCACAGACTTGCATGTCATGCCGATTCTATTGAGTAAATCGCTTCTAAAGAATTGGCTAACGGTCCAGATAAAATTTCCGTGTATGATTCTGATATTAAAGGTCCATCGAAATATATTATGTGACGAATCTGTACGGAACCTTTCCACTAATCTTCTTAGGCATCTTTTTGGGGAATATAAATTCGCGTTTATTTCCATTCAATTCCAAAAAGATGAACGGGATATGCAAAATAGATAAGGTATTTAAGTCGAGCATTGTAAGCTAGCAACGTGGTTGATGAAAGGCTATTGAGCCAGCAACTTTAAACGCAATATTAGAGGATTCCAGGATATAAGAAGCGTGGAGACGTCGTGCTGCTAGACGTGCCAGAAAGCTGATACAGCCAGCGGTAAATATAATTTACGTACGCTTAAAATAAGCGTCAGTTTGAGCAAATTAGTTAAAGTTAATGAAAGTGAAGAATTCGAGTACGTGTATTTCTCGGATCTCCTATTTCGGTAGACCTTACTTGATCTTGAGCTTAATTATTAATTAGTTGCATCATTCGTAATTTAATTTAATATAAAGGTAAATCCCTTTATTGGACGTAACATAATAGTATTATATGTTATCAGAGATTTTTTGAGAAAATTATAATAATAAATAAATATTATTATTATTCAAAATGGCTCTTAGTGGTTCTTTGCCTCAAATTAATCTTGGTGTTCAAGGTGAGACCCAGGGGGTCTCCACAGTGGCGCCCAACGAGTAAATCCCGAGTTTAGAGTCGGATCTAATTTTCGAATCATCCCTGAGCAGTATTTTTCGGGGGTGGAGAACGTGGTAGAATTCTTGGAAAATATAGATAACTTAACATATTACGAGATACCCACACAACTAGCTTGTGCATATTTAAAGGGTCATCTCACAGGACGGGCACTAGATTGGTTTGAGGTTATAGGGTTGTTGAAGACAAGGCGACGGATAACGCGCACTTAAAGCAAGCGTTGTCAGAACAGTTCCCCGTGGTTAGAAATAGGTCGGAACTAGAAACGCGTTTCTATTCATCATCTCAAAAGCATAACCAAAAACCGTCTGATTTTGTGTATGATTTGTTGAAGATTCACAAAATCTTAAAACTCGAAATGACGGAGGAAAAATTGATCGATCATATTATTAGTAGGTTGGAACCTCAGATTTTAGATTATGTAGAGGTTAGGCATCCGCAAACCACATCTAACCTCCTACAAATAATTGATAAGTATGAGGAGCGGTTTCTAAATAGAAAGATCAGACAAGGAATCCCGAGATATAAAACCAAACGAGAACAATTGTTTCCCTAACAGGAATTGGCAGGAAAATTGGAGGGAAACGAGAGGTAACAATAGATACGCGGACAATAGAAGACCACGGAGAGAGTTCAATAGATTTGAGAGTCAAGGTGTTGCGGATAATCGGAGATTCGATGGTCGACGCCTAGGTGGTCAATCGGATCATAGATTCCACAATCAAGGCGGTCGACAAGGTGGTTCGAGGAATAGTGCTTTCAGGGGTCAGAATGATCGAAACATATTTAAACTTTTAAGCGATCGAAGCGAGTATGGGGGTGATCGACCGCGATGTACGGAAAATCCTCCAGATACGGAACACCGAACTATTAGGGTATCCTCATTACGAATGACTCCAGTAGATTTACCGTATGTCCCCATTCTTTTAAATGAGACATTCATTACAGCCCTTTGGGACACTGGGGAGGAGAAATCTTTCATATCAGAAAAGGTCTATCGCAAATATTTTACGTATCGACCTCGTCAAAAGACGAAAGATAGAGTAGTGACGGCCCAGGGAGCCCCGTGTTGTCACTTAGGTCGAGTCGAATTACAGATTCGAATCCGAGAATTCCAGAAAACCTGGGGATTTCACATTTTTAACAATATGCAGTACCAATGCATTTTAGACATTGATTTTATGAAAGAGTCCAAATTGACTTTAGATTTCGATCAGAAATCTCTGATCATTCCAGGTAACCAAATCAAGCAGTTGACAAAAATGGAAAAGCCGGTCGAGATTGATCTATCAGATACAAAGCTCGGTGAAGGGCAAAAGCAAAAATTAAGGAATTTATTTAATGGTTTTAAAGGCTATTTTCAGATCAGCCGGGGTGAACTCATGTTTTATACCATGAAATCAATACTGGGGATAAGGGATCGGTAGTGTCTAGACCCTACAGATATGACAGGGTCAAACAAGGAATAATCAATTATCACATTGAGAAAATGTTGCAAGAGGGTTTGATCCGTCATATTCAATCCCCATACGCGTCACCGGTAGTTTTAACGCGCAAGAATAATGACCTTCCTCCAGATTCTCCAGAGGCGTATCGATTCGCGATTGATTATCGCAAACTGAACGCCATAACTAAATACCCCCGATATCCATTACCGGTAATTGATGATCTAATCACAAGCATTCCGTATACCGGCATCATGTCGACATTGGATTTAAAAAGTGGTTATTTTCAATTGGCGATTAGTCCGAAAGATATCAAGAAAACCACGTTTATAACTCGCAATGGCACCTTTGCATTCCTCAGAATACCTTTCGGCCTTTCAGGGGCGGCACCAAGTTTCGTGATGGTTTATATGGATGATGTTATTATAACATCTCCTTCATTTAATGAACACATAGATCATTTGAATCAGGTATTTACATTGTTGCGAGACGCAGGGCTAACCCTAAACAAAGAAAAATGCCCCTTTGCACGTGACAAATTGAAGTATTTAGGTCTCATAATTAGTAAGTAAGGGATTGAAACCGACAATAGTAAAGTCAAGGCAATCGCAGAAATGAAACCTCCTAAAAATAATAAGGAAGTGTCGAAATTTTTAGGAATGGCGGGGTGGTATCAGAAGTTTATACCACACTATGCAGATATATGTGAACCATTATATCGATTAAAGAAAAAGGGGGCTAAATTTAATTGGTCGACAGAAGCACAGGATTCTTTTGATAAGATAAAACGAGCATTAGCAGAGGCACCAGTTTTACAGTTGCCGAATTTTACAGAACAGTTTAACTTATTTACTGATGCTAGTGGGGTCGGAATTGGTGATGTGCTTAATCAAAACCACAGACCTATTGCATTCGCGTCTAGAACCCTCAATAAAGCGGAACGAAACTATACTGTTACTGAACGCGAATGTTTGGCGGTGATATGGGCATTAAATAAGTTCAAAACTTATTTCGGATCCCTGCCGGTGAAGGTAATCACAGTTCACGTGGCATTAACAAAGCTAACGAATGGGAAAAACTTATCTAGTTGAATGATTAGATGGGCACGCAAGTTATCCGATTTCAACATGGAATGGGAGCATCGACCGGGTGTCAAAACGTTGTCGCGGACGTATTGTCAAGGAATCCAGTAGGCAATATGGATGGATCACAAATTTTGTGCGCAGCTCTTCGAGCTCTCGCCTTAAACTCCCGAGAACAATTGATTCGAGAGCAAAGGGAAGATCCTGAGTTAGGACACATCTATCGTTATTTAGAAAATCCGGACGATGGTTCCGTTAATGCTACTGTATGCGAGGGTTGGTCTCAGGATTTCAAAATTATCGATGGTCTACTCTTTTACGCGAAATATTCTACAACTCTTGGAGAACTAAGAGTGTATATTCCTAGATAGCTTCGCGAAGCAATAATGAAAGAATTTCATGATCTGCTATTAGCAAGCCATCTAGGAAAGAGGAAGACCTATTTAAAATTACGCGACACATGTTATTTTCCATATATGAGGAAATATATATTTGAATATGTATCAACCTGTGACCGGTGTCAAAAATTTAATTACAAAAACGTGCTACCAGCTGTTCGTTTAATTCCGATAGTATCGAATTACCCCAATGAAATTGTAACGTTAGACCTATTAGGCCCCTACCCCGCATCCCGGCCCGAAAGATATAGATTTTTATTAGTAATAACTGATCACTTCACTAAGTGGAGTGAGCTTATTCCTTTACGAAAAGCTTCGGCCCAGGCATAGCTAACGCCCTTTTTGAGAATTTTATTTCACTTTACGGAGCTCCGATTTCTTTAATTAGTGATAACGGCCCCCAATTTATATCAGAGGTATTTGAACACTTAAGTCACAGGTTGGTCATAAAACATATGAAAACGGTAACATACCGGCCACAGGCGAATTTAACGGAAAGAGTTAATCGCAATTTAGTCCAGATGATAGCCTGTTTTGAAGAAGAAAATCACGAAAACTGGGACCGATTTCTTCATGAGTTCGCTTTCACACTGCGCACTTCAGTGAATGAGACAACAAATAAAACTCCGGCTGAGTTATTCTTAGGTAGAAAGATTATAACACCTTTCAGTAAATTAATAAATGTCACGGAGGGTACTGAATATGTAGGAAGAAACATTGAGAAATTATTCGATGAAGCAAGGCAGAATATGCGGAAACAACACAAAAATTGGGAAACATATTATAATCGGAAAAGGAGGGAAGTTAACATCAAAGTAAATGATTTAGTGTTGGTACAAACTCATTTTATAAGTGCTGAGGTAGGAGAGTGGTCGGAAAGTTTATGCCTAAGTTTGAAGGGCCATATAGAGTGTTGGAGGTTCGGAATAACAATTTAATCATTTGGAAGAAAGGTAAAAGGGTCACAGAGTTAATATCGACCAGGTGCGAGGGTACCGTCCACGACAATCTGACATGATTAGTTCGGATAGTCATGTTGAGACACTATATGAGGGACAGAGGTCTAGTAATGGGTCAAGTAGATCGCACCCAGGAAAATTCAAAGGATCTAGTAAAACCCGAGTGAGGAGAGTAAAGGTCGTAAATCAAATAAGGGTAATGCCGGATGGGAGGATCCGAGATTGAAACGTAAAATAGGGTCAAATGGGTCAGTGGACAGGAAAAATTTAAAGAGGTCCAAAATTTGCAGAAAAAGATCTCTGCAGGGGTCCGAACATAGGGACCAGAAAAGACCAACCCCTGAACCAAAACAGGGGATAAAGAGAGCAATTCCGTCCTCAGTTTCATCTCGAAATTGTAAAAATAGAAGACCTAATAACCCCTCCCAGGGATCACAGTCCATTGCAGGTCCCTCACATCTAAGAGATGCCAGGCAGGGCAAGCCACCTACAGAAGGGAGCAAGCATGACATGACCGGACAATACGACAAGGCCCGGGAGACCAGGACAACTACGAGCGGAACCAACAGGGCAGCTGAGAGACCAGTCCAGTCTAAACAAGCGACAGCAGTGAGACCTTGTCCTTACTACCTACGCAGCCGTGTAAAGCAGCCCGAAGAAATTCCAGAGGATCGGAGGAGCATCGGAATTGACAGTATCACACATAACAACATCAGGAGAAGGAGCCTCAGTACGGAAGCCTTAGGCGGAGATCCGGTGGATAGGAGCGAATAAAGGACAAAGAAAAATATCAGGTTGTATCGTTTCTTTTTATCTCCTTTCGAACAAGTGGTCGGAAGAATTATTGCAATGAAACAAGTCACGGGCGGATTTTTAATTTAAGAAGCCAAGCAAAAGTGGACACTACAATGAGTGTGTTTTTTCTTGATGAGAAAAATCAGCTTTTGTATTATTTTTTTGCATAAATATGGAGAAAACATTTGTAATAATGCATTTGTTTACTTCTATGTATTACTTCGCTAAGATGCGACAATTCCTTTGGTTGTTTATTTTATTTTTGAAAAATGTTTGAAATTGTATGTATATGTATGTGTATATTTTGTCTCGCATCTGGTGGGACGCGGCGTAATCAGGTAGGGCTAACATTTAATACTAACAAGCGCAGCATTCATGGAATGGGAATGTTAAGGAGCCAGATGCTTCAATTGATGTATATGAAAATGTTATGTAAAAAATGAATGAATTTGTATATACTATAGATGTTTGTTTCTTCACAAAATTTAAAGAGGTTCTCATTTCAGGGTAGCTGACCCTGAGCATTGTATAGTGAACAACGAATCAAGGTACAAGTCCGAATATGGTTGCATAATTATATAAGTAACTAAGGAAACCACGCAGACAGGTTTTTTACCATTTCGGTGGTTTTTCCCTCGCCTCTTAGCCAAATGGGCGTGGTGTAGGGAAATTTAATTCTGTAAATGTTACGTCTTTTAAAGGGCAGTTTTAGGTCGTAATTTTTTTCTTTCCTTTAAGGAAGGAGAATTTGTAAAGTATCCGATTGGTAGATATATATATTAAAGTCGTTGGGACTATAAATCATGTGTAGGAATTGGTTACGTAATTTATTTTCAGGCCGTTTGTGACCTTCGAATAAATCCAGTTTTCATTTTGGAGGGATTGTAACGAATCTGTACGGAACCTTTCCACTAATCTTCTTAGGCGTCTTTTTGGGGAATATAAATTAGCGTTTATATTTCCAATCAACTCCAAAAAGATGAACGGGATATGCAAAATAGATAAGGTATTTAAGTCGAGCATTGTAAGCTAGCAACGTGGATGATGGAAGGCTATTGAGCCAGCAACTTTAAACGCAATATTAGAGGATTCCAGGATATAAGAAGCGTGGAGACGTCGTGCTGCTAGACGTACCAGAAAGCTGATATAGCCAGCGGTAAATATAATTTACTTACGCTTAAAATAAGCGTCAGTTTAAGCGAATTAGTTAAAGTTAATGAAAGTTAAGAATTCGAGTACGTGTATTTCTCGGATGTCCTATTTCGGTAGACCTTACTTGATCTTGAGCTTAATTTTTAATTAGTTGCATCATTCGTAATTTAATTTAATATAAAAATAAATCCCTTTATTGGACGTAACATAATAGTATTATATGTTATCAGAGATTTTTTTTGAGAAAATTATAATAATAAATAAATATTATTATTATTCAAAATGGCTCTTAGGGGTTCTTTGCCTCAAATTAATCTTGGTGTTCAAGGTGAGACCCAGGGGGGTCTCCACAATTGGGCTAATTAAGGTGCTCTTCCATATTCCGCACCACACATTCACCGACCAACGTACTTGGTGGCGATTCGGTCGTACTAGATTTGGGTTTTCGAGGGACCAATAATGCATATTCTGTGTACTAATAGTGCCTTGCCTCGAAAACAGGCATTCATCCGACTACAAAACTTCATTAAAAAAATCTGGATTTTCATCCAGTGTATTTAACACGAAATTGCAAAAATCAAAACGATGCTCCTGGTCTACGGGCATTAGTTCCTGCGCCAGAACTGGACGACAAGGATATGCACCGTACGTATGTAATATGTTCCACGCCATCAATTTTGAGTAGGAACAAGCCTTGTTAATATCTCGGACACTACTTTCAGGATGAGCCAGGACATATCCTAGAACATCCTCAGCGGGTATCCGCAAGCTTGAAGGTGTGCACGAGACAAGGGAATATGTCTATGACAGCTCCCAGTTTTATACAAGCGTTGAACAGCACGGGCAATTGTAGAATAAAATGAATATCTTCGACTGGGAAATTTAATGGCATGAAGTCTTGTCGCCTTTCTCTTATTTCGATTACACTGCCCATACAACAGTACCATGTCGCAGTATTCTTCATTTGTATACATCTCGTTCTCCCGTACTAGAATTCGTAATATTAGAATACGACTGTATGCAATTGCAAGCGACTGCACAACAGATTTTTAAAGTTCGCCATGATCAGTACCGCAGCAAATCAGTCTGAAGCTGCCGCAAATAAGTCTATTTTTTTTTGGAACTGCTTTTGAAATGTTTTCTTCGTCCAAAATATTTTATTTTGTCAATGTATTACACGTACGCAGAGTAAATTTTATTTCTTAAGTACTGAATTATTGTATTTATTAAAGTAATGTGTATGTACTTTTAAATTTAAAATCGATTTTCATAAGAGTGACGTACAAGAGCGAAAGTTTCATGGCAGAGTTCCAAGTAATTTTACTTTGAAGACGGCCCCTTATTGGCTTCTTGAAAATGGCCAAGGAAATGCATGAAATGTATGATTTTCAAAGTTCCATAACTCAGCCAGTTTTTATAGTAATAAAATGAACCTTTTTGTGTTTACTTTGTTTTTGTATACTGCATCTTTTCCTAAATACAAGTGATAGGACCTGGGGACCGTATAAAAATTTAATTTTTGTAACTTTTTTCTAAATGGGGTTTTTGGTTCGAAAAGCACGTAAAAACACACACACACACACATTCTTTACATTTCTTAAAACATTTTTCAAATTGGAAGTACATATCTGAACCGAACGGTTCGGGAATTAGCTATTGGGTCACATTAAGGTTGGACACCCTGTATATTATGTGCAATCTCATTTCAAGAAAAATGTATGACATTTTTATGTATTGAATAGTTTTTCTCTACATTGATTTCCTTTGGAAAGCTTCATTTACTAAATATTGCCATTTAGTTTAATCGAATTAAGGGTTCAAATGCGAAAATTATACACCTACTTCAAGAGTTACGCTACATTAAAAACTAAAATTCAGCGTTTCATTGCTTGTTCATTTGTATGGTTAATCTCATTGGCGCAAGATCCGTATTTTTGGTGAAATTGTGCCAAATAATCACAAATTAAAGAAAAAAATGCGTATTTGTGAGCTAGGCTAAACCTAAATTGTAACAGAGGAAAAAATGGTACAGTGCGATGTCAGAGCACAAGGGTCGAAAATTGAGAAAGATTCCTTGACATCTCGAGGGCACCATCAACCGTATTTTTAACAAATATATTAAACCCCGCCGGTAGAACAAATCATTTTAACATCTCATACTTCAAAAAATTAAGCTATTGGGGGGTCAGTTCTTAAAATGGGATGCAATATCGAGATTTTGCAGTACTAATACCGGGTGTTTCAAAAGTCACGCACATCCCCATGATAATCCTTGTTGCTTAAAAACCGAAAGGGTTGGTTGAGATTTCTTTCACTAGATGGCCGCAGGAGCCCCATCATAAGAATATTTGAACGTATCAGGGATGAATTTCAAAATAATTGTCAGTTGTAGTCAATTGAGCACAACTGTAGGTGCCTGATGTTTTCCCAAGAGCAAATAGCCATCGTGGATTTTAATATCCAGGTGAAGCAGCACCCAATGCATCAATGATAACACTTTTAATGCAACGGTTACGTGACACAGGATCCGTTGCTGACAGGAAGCGATCGGGTAGAGCGTTCATAATGAAAACAAAATTGGCAGGGGTGTGGAGACCTCTTTACAAAGAAGTCCATTGAAAAGACCGTCCGTTTACATAAGCATCATTACAGATTTCATATCCTTGCTGAAAGTGATGAAAGGTACGATTGGTTGCCGCAAGACGGGGCAATAAGTCCCACATCACGGGACAGTATGGAAGTTTTAACTGAATTTTTCGATGATTGTGTCATTTCCAAATGACTTTGACCAACTCATTTACAGGACTTGTCAATTCAGGATTTTTTTTTCTTTGAGGATATCTGGAAAATGTCACCAGGAATAATCCCCATACGTTTGATGAACTTAAAAGTAACATCATGCAATATCGGACATTAATTCTCACGCTCTTCGTAAAGTGTCAATTAATCTGGTAAAAAGAGTTCGATTGTGTGTCCAGGAAAACTGACATCACATTTTGAACATTTACTGTTATTTTACCATGTCTGGCACCTGACAATAAAGGTAACCGTTCAACCTTTGTGCTTTATTATGTTTGTTAACATAATTCATCTGTCCTTAAAACTCAACTGCAAAGGTTGATGTGCGTGACTTTTGAAACACCCAGTACCTCAAAAGGAATTTGTATTATGCAACCCTTTCTAAAGAAAGTTTCCTAACAGTGAGAGGTACACACGTTTTCAAACCTTTATGTCAGCTCCATAGAGTGGCACTTCAAAAACATAAAAATGTTATTGTGCTATTATTTTATAACAAAATTTATTGAAGAAGTTATTTTAATAACAGTTTTTAAATTATTTTTGGGTAGTTTTAATTTTCTTCATGTTAGCTTTTTAGTTTTTTTTATCTGCTCTTTTCTTTAAAAAAATGAGATATCTTCCAATTGTTTGAAAGCTTCGAATTCTAATTTTGTGAAATAAGATCTTCAACAATTATCGAACAACTGTTTAAAAAAATACTCACTGTTTTTACTTCGGTGTATGCTTGAAGACCATATTCTCCCATTTCCCTTCCAATTCCTGACATTTTGAAACCACCAAAAGGAGACTGGGTGCCGAATGCGTTGTAGCAGTTCACCCTAAATATAATTTAAAAAAATATTCCTTTTGTATAAAATTCGAATACTAGTAATAATAATAATAATTTGAAAGGAAAAACAGTTTACGAGAGCTTCGTCAAAAATCTTGAAACAGATGGTGACATACAAGTTGTGGCAAACTTATATGTTCCAAAATATTCCAACGTAAAACTTTTTATAGATTTTATTTATTTCTGATGTTATTGTTATTGCTTAATCGCTTTGGTAATTTATAATTGCAACTGATCGTCCCAGGCAACTAGCGACCACACGACTTCAGTATGGGGAACATAAGGGAATGAATGTGGTCACTATAAAAAGCCGTCCATGTTTTTTGCTTTTCCTTTTTTTTTATTGATATTTGTCGTTGTGCAATCTAAACTAAATCAATAAGTAATTGTTGCACTTAAGAGAAATCCATTAAACCCAAACCCGAATGTACCACATTTAGTTTTAATCTTTAACTACCAACGCTCTATAATTGTAATTAAAGAAGATTTTTAAAATTTAGAATTATGATTATAACATACAAAAGGGGAAAATGTGGTATTTAGATACAAGTTGATTAGATTAGTTGGTTATATTTTTAAAATTTAGAATTATCATCATAACATACGTTTCCTCAGCAATGGTGATAAGTACTTTCTAGAATTATTTACAAATTAATATTTTATACCTAATTATAAATTAGTTAAGTATTAATATTATATTACGTTGTAATTTTATAAATTTCTCTTTTTGTATTTATGAGTTAAGCCATCGTTTCTCAAACTGTGGAGCGCACCACTTGGGGGGTGATAATCCTACCAGGGAGGCGTGAGCACATCGAAAAGTCGAAAATAAAAGATTATTCAAAAAAAATTATTAACTTACTGAAAGGAATCAAAACAAAATACATTCTCAGATAATAAAGAATACACATTTATAATTAAATAATATACTTATAAATGTAATACAACTTATGGGATTAATTATTTTTCAATACTAAGTTAAGAATAAATTTAATAATTACTAGAGACGCACATGGGCTTGCCATATACAAAATTAAATACACAATATGGTTTATAATTAAAGTCGTATTGTAGCTTTGCGTCAAAGTACATTATTATTAAATTAAATTCATTATTATTATAGGGAGGGGGCGTGATGAAAATTATGATTGAAAATTGCGTCGCAAATATTGAAAGTTTGAGAAACACTGCGTTGAGCATCTTTCCTGATAAAAGGGATGCTTTGGCTGATTGATTGGTTCTTGATTAACTTCGCCCTTCCAAGAGGTATTGGCGACGCGCCTTGTAAAAATCTGTTTTGGTCAAGTGAGAAGACGATACCTAAGCACCTTTTCCTTTGTCAAATCTTTAAAAAAAATTAGATATTAGGAAAACACACAAATAATGAGTGAGTGTTTATTAGCGTCTCACTCTGAAATTACTCAAGGCTTTTGGTGAAGGACCTCAAAATTCTGAGTTAAGGTCAAATGACGAGTACATTACAAGAGCTAGAACTGTCCAAACTTCCCTAAAGTGTAAGTGCTATATATAATACAGTAATTCATCCAGTACTACAAATACTTATAAAAAATTCATTAAAATGTATATATAGTGTAAAACTATATACCTTCCCCCAAAAATTTCACAATACAGTAATTAAAAACATCTCCGCATCAGAAAATGGAATTGGATTTCGAACTTACCACACAGTTCCCGCCTGCAAACCACTCGAAAAGTACATTGCTTTATCAATGTCCTTTGTAAAAATTCCAGCGGCTAGGCCATACTTGGTATTGTTAGCTCGCTCCAGCAATTCATCGACGTTTTTGAATTTCAGAATCTGCATCACAGGACCGAAGATCTGTTAAAGAGAAACAATCTCAATGTGTTTAATTTATATGCCAAGTTTACGGTATCCACACGTTCGACTAATCAGATGTGTCCCAAGTACTCTCGTAAATGTGTTTGGCTTAATACGCGTACTCGGCATGACCTCCTCAGTTTTAAATATGAAACCATTATACAAAAATATTCATACCCGTAAAAGATAAAATGTTATATAATAGCGTTTTTACTTAAGTATGACATTCAGTGATATGCATTTAAAATTTAGAAATCTAAATCAATAGATTTATAATAATGTAGGCTTACTATCTGTTGCAAGATTTTGTTGCAAATCGTAACAAAACTTTTCTAAAATTTATTATGAATCTCCGCATTTTTTATAATCGCATGTTGAACTTGTTATGAATCCGCGTGATGTCATTTTGTGTCTTTTAACACACAAGCGATTCGTCAACATCTTCAGTAGCTATAGGTTATATCATAACGTGCACTTGCTTTCAAATTCGTTGATCTTTCAAATTCCTGATTTCGTAGATTTTCAGAAAATTTGGAATGTTACCGTTTGGAGGGTTACTGTGTTTCTACGGAAATCCATAAATTTTTATCAAGTATGTTTTATACTGTCTACCTAAGGGAGTGAACGTATATTAACGTAGCACTGTTTAGCTACACGAGAGCTTTTAGCGATGGATCTCGTAATTTTGAACCATGGACAAGTGACGAGGACGACACCTAAGCTTGCACCCCTCTCTTATCTACCACACCACACCAACGGGAGGACGTTTGAACTCTCGACAGATATAACGCGTATAGCGCCCCTACAGGGAGGGTCTTTAATGGTTCTAGGATCGAACTCGTGAAAAGTCAGCCACAATCCGATACCTTGACCACTAGGCTACCGCGGCCACACTGTCTACCTAAAAGGTTCACAGGTGGAACATACTTTTGCAATGGGGGGTCCAAGGTCTTAAGAAATCTTAAGTCGTCGCTGGCCATTGGCTGTGGAGGTGGAAGATGTAGCTGCATTATGGCTCAGACACCATTATCGGTACTATTCCGTAACCTAGATAATAAGTTGGGTACGAGTTTTTCACATAGCAATGCTCTTGCCGAAATAGCCAAAAGTAGCCAATGCATTTGCCCAAAGAGCCAAAAGTAGAATACTCCAGAAGAGAAACAAACACCATCACAACGCAAATATCAGGTAGACAAAGGCGCTCTTGATGTAGGAGATATTAGGTAAGGTGGCGCTGGGGTACTGGACAGGCGAGTGGTTAGAACTATACTCCTGCCCAAAGAGCTAAAAGTAAAATACTGCAGAAGAGAAGCAAACACCGACAAAGCAAATGCTCTGTTCGATGTAGGAGATCTTGGGTAAGGCAGTGTTGGTACAGGACAGGAGAATGGTGAACCCAGTGGTCACCCGAAGAATTATTCTGGTAGGAGTATCGTTACGGTTCTGCCAGAAAAACATCCAAGAGAAGAAGACGATAAGTCCTGCTAGGACATAAATTTGGATTAAATAGTAGCCCATGCTACCAATGAATTGAATTTCCCAGATGAGACGAGAAAAGTTTCCAGTGGTGAAGAGCTCCTTCTTTGACGGGTGATGATGACCAGTAATCCTAATCGTTACACATCGTTTGGCATCCCAACTGATTTTGGATCCTCCGACCACCGGTATCTGTTAGCTTTCATGATACAACCAAGGGAAGGTGATAGTTTGATTAGACAGACTTGACCGAGAAGTTCGGTCAAGTTCGATGTTCATTTCGTAATTTTTTCGCTTAAGAGGTAAGCATAAGAATTGTGGTATTGAATATTACTGAATGCCACTCTTCACCATAATATACATAATTCCACCTCTCAGAAAGGTCACACTGAATTTTACGCAAAAATACTGCCAAAGCTAAGCGAAGATTTTAGAATGTCTTACCTCATCCTTAGCGATTTTCATACCATCCTGTACATCAGAGAAGACGGTCGGATTTACAAAGTATCCTTTATCTCCGAGTCGACTTCCTCCGCACAGCATCTTGGCTCCTTCTGACTGTCCCGATTTGATTAGGGTAAGGATTCGATTCATTTGAGTTTCATCGATCTGTAATCATATAGAAACGAAAATTAATTTATGAATTGTGTTATATGATGTTTTTTCTCCCTTCTCAGAAGAAGAGTTTCTTTTAAAACGGAAAATCCTACTTATTTGTGTAAAATATAACAAGTTAATACTATATAAATTAATTCGAGATAGGCTACTACGTATTTAGGGTTTTAGACAGACACAGGGCTTATCAGAATGGGAAGGTGTAGATTTTCTAACAATTTACCACTTGCTGACATGTTTTGTGGATGAATTAAAAGCAAAACTATGTCACTGAAAATATAAATACATTTTCAAATTTTAGAAAGTTTCACTTAAGATAAAATGTCGCAAGTTCTAACTCTTAATTAATACAACCTCAATTTTTTTAAAAAATGAATGAACATTGATTTGGATCTACACAAAGGCTACACAACATTCCTTGCCTTTTTGGAAGAGGGTCAAATGATGTAGACACAAGCTTTGATTTAGTATCCCTCTAGCACTTGAAGCACGATTATTATTGATACAATTCTGAGGGGTTTATAGATTAGTTGAACTTTAATCCAGATGGCCCAAAAAAACTTATTTACAGCTTAATGAAACTAACTTTAGCGACAGTGATATTTCTCCATGCACCTTTATTTCTTAAGAATTCTCTAGTTGGATTCTCTAAGAATCCATAATTTTTTTTAATTAAGGTGGTTTTCAGCTATTGTAGAGAATAGTTCTTGGTCTTATAGCATTATTGGCTACTGGGGCAAACTAAAACAATTAATTACAAAACGATTGATAGCGAAGAGTAAGCGAGCTAGCTATAAAAGGGCGTTCACATTTTATGGAAACGATTTTGTAATTCATTTTCTCGTTTGAATTTTGAGATAAAACTGGCAACTTCAGAATAATCATCTGATAAGATTTTCTTTTGATTGAAATGTAAAATAAAAGATATATTTTAAAAATAGCTCTTGAAAAGGGTATATGGCTCGAAGGTTACGTAATTATGTTTTCCAAGGAGAAATATTTGTATCAACAAATTAAAAAGCGGTGTAAAAATCTTAATCATTGCATTTCAATCAAAGGTATTTATAATATATTAAATTTGAAAGGGAAAAAGCGTGTAGCAGAAAGTAAAAATGAAAACATGACCCCAAAAAACTCCATTCTAAGACTGTTCGAACGTAGGCAACTGTCAAGAAAGGGAAGTCTCTGATCCTAAAAGAAAACCAACCGATTGAAAGATTCCTTGAATCGAAACTGGGAATGTCTTCCAGAACTGTAATTAAAAGCATTGATAAGGATTTAAAGTTAAAACAATTGTTTGAATCTGAAGTTCGTCTCCTTTTTTAAAACATATCGCTGAAAGAAAGGCAAATTGTAGAAAATTATGTAAAAAACACCTAGCTGTGCTGAAAAAGGGAAATTTATGGTAACACTCGATGAGGTATGGGTATATTTAAGTGGCTGTAGTTAAAAAAGATCAATTTTGCTATTGTTGAACTGATGGGAATGATTGTACGAAATGGCTTCGTCAGTGTTCCCAAGTTCCTAAAGGGATTCATGATAGTTTCAGGATTTTCCAACAATGGCAAATTTAAAATAATAAAAAAAAGTCTCAAGTAAAACCAAAATTAATTCACTGCTATCAGCAGAATATTTTAAAACCAATTTTTGAAGAATAAATTCCAATTTTATATAGAAAGGACATTGATAAAGTTGAGCTTCATAAACACAAAGCCTCTAATCACACCTCTAAGTCTGCTGCTTATTTAGCTAAGAAAGAATCAGAAATAGAAATATCCCATTTGATTAAAAACGTGTAATCACTTGTGTAAACGTAAAATCCCCCTACGCCTCTGCAATGAACCTTTGTGCTATCAGTTCATTAAAAAGAGGAAAACTGCAATTAAGAACACTGAATGGGCCTTGGAAAACGATTCAATAAAAATGGAGTAAAATTTGCATGGCAGTACTAAGAAAAAGTTTACTTTCATAAAAATTTCGAGCTAGAGCTAATGTCAAGAATCATGGCTATCAGATAGAAGCAAATTTCCACAAAAAATACGGTATTTATTGATAAAAATTATCACAATCGTTTCCATAAAGTGTGAACGACTTTCTGTATGGGCTAATGCTCAATCGCGCATAACCTCATTTCCCTCTGAAGGAACGGAAGCTAACTTTGGTTTAAGAGTCTACTTTTCCCCCTGTTTAATAGGTATAGGCATTATTGCACAAAAAATGTTGTAAAATCAGAAAAGTTTTGGAAATGTGTTTTTTTCTTCTTTGTCTTCAATTCTAATCTTGTAACCAAATTTCATCGCTAAGCTGCTGCCAAATTTGGCGACAAACGCCAAATTTGCAGAATTTAGTATAGTATTAATACATAGCAATTCCTATTATTCAACAAGTTTTCAAGGGAAATACTATGTTTTAATCCGCTAATCAGGGACTACCGAAAAACTATAGTTCAATCAAAAATCTACTACAGCATTTTCTTTTATGAATTTTAAATTGAATCCTTCAAACCATAAGTGCTTACTTGGGGTCCATGTTGAGTTTTTGAATCAAAAGGATCACCAACGACTCTCTTCTTGACCATTTCAACACTTTTTTCTACAAAATCGTTATAGATGTCTTCTTCGACGAAAAGTCTCGTACCTGCACAGCATACCTGTCCCTGGTTGAAAAACACGCCAAAATGGGAAGCCATGATTGCATTCTCCACTGAAAGATAATTTTGGAACGATTTTGAGTGCTATAATTTATGTGTTGCATTCTTTCTTCACGCTAAAAAATCTGTTTATAACATTTCAATGATTTTTAATCTCATCGCAACCTAAATGTATTTCAGTTTCATATTCTGGCCATTGATTTAGATGATAGTTCTTTTGCAAAAATAAATTAGCTAACAAAGCGTGTTAAAAAGAATTTTAGAGTATCTGTTATACTAATGTAGGGTTGGATATGTGCAATGTCACAACCCCTCCTCCTGTTACTTAGGGTGGAGCAGTCCACACTTGTGTCACACCCCGCCAGGAATGTCCGACTAAAGGACACACGGGAAATGACGTAGACGGAATATAGGGACGCTAAGCTTTAGACGTAGGAGAAAGACGTTCTCCTTTGCTGTTTAGTATAATTTAGATATTTCATCCTTCATCTTGTTAAATAAAGCATTTATCATCCTTAGGTTGTAGTCATTTTCCCGTACTAAAACAGTGTAATTTAAATTAAAAAAAGCTAAACTTACAATCTGCATCTTTAAATACGATATTTGGACTTTTACCGCCAAGTTCTAAGGTTACTCGCTTCAAATTAGATTTAGCAGCTGCTTGCATTACAAGCTGTCCCACCTGTTAGAGAAGAATGCTTATTGTAAAACTAATAAAGCATTTCAAATGTTATATTGACAGAATAAATTGAACAAAATGAAATCGTTACTGAAGCATAAAAATTAAACTATTGTATAAGTTATGTTTACTTTAGTAAAAAAGTTTATTATAGCTTAAGCCAATAATGCTTTACAAATATTTGGGAATGCAAACACGGCAACAAGTGTAATCGATCAAACAGAATTTCAAAATATTAAATTTTCTGAAACTCTTTTCGATCTTGAAAGCTATAGTAAACCGCTTAAATAGTTAAATTTTTTTTCTAAAATAAATTTTCTTATAAAGGAATAAGTTCGTGTAGTATACCATTCTTTAATTATTTTTCAAATGCTGGTTACTGGATAAAGAGTCAGAAAAAGTATTGATTTATTTAAAATTCGTATAAAATTATTGATTTCAAATACCAAGCCTAATCATCGAGCTTCAGTTCGCTCCACCTAATAAACTTAAGGTATACGACTACGTTCGGAACCGGGATTTTAAAAAAAGCACACAAATGGATAGTTTTCGTGATATTTAGTGTCACTCAGATTAGAATACATACATAAAATTGTTTTAAGGACATTTTGACAAAAAAAATTTATTTAAATATAATATTTTGGCAAAAAATTAACCTAAAATAATCTTTTTTCCAAATGTACTCCTTCTGTGAAAAATGGTTCTATTATAATAATATTTTGCTTGCATATAGCTCAGACCTCTCTACAGAGGCTCAACTAGCATTTTTGAAAAATTCACATTATTTTCAGAGTTACCACCAATTGAAATAATTATTGGCGTTTTTTCCTTAAAGTTGCTCCCCTCTGTTGTCGAAAAATATGAATAAACCCACTTCTAAGTTATATATATCAAAAATTCTAGTTGAGCCTCTCTAGTTGAGATCTGAGCTATATACAGGCAAAATATTATTATAATAGAACCATTTTTTACATAAGGAGAACATTTGGAAAAAAGATTATTCTAAGTTAATTTTTTGCCAAAATATTATATTTAAATAAATTTTTTTTGTCAAAATGTCCTTAAAACAATTTTATGCATATATTCTAATCTAAGTGACACTAAATATAATGAAAATTATCCATTTATGCGCTTTTGCAAAATCACGGTTCCGAACGTAGTCGGATACCTTAATCCATTATAACTCCAGAGATGCAAACCTATTTTTATTTTATGTAAAAACTGATAAATTAACGAATTTAAATTTTAAATGAAAGTTGCTGTTTAAATGATTCTTTTATAAAAACGCTAGTCTAACCATAAATTTACCTCTGTGGATCCTGTAAAAGCAATTTTATTGACATCCATATGCGTTGCAAGAGTTGCTCCAGCTGTATGACCGTATCCTGGAACAACATTCACCACTCCTGGCGGGAAACCAACTTCCTTTGTCAATGCTGCTACATAGAGAGCAGTCAAAGGAGTTTGCTCGGCTGGCTTTAAGACGACGGTGTTTCCAGCAGCCAAAGCAGGGGCTAGTTTCCAAGACTGCATTAGAAGTGGAACATTCCACTGGTGGTTAAAAACAATAAACGATATAAGTTTTAATGGTATATCTATCATAAAAATAACTGCACATATCTGTTTACATGGAAACGAGGTTGTCCATTCTCGATTCTTAAAACTGTTTTAGCGTAATGTTGCGGAATGAGATCTAAATTCGAAATATTTTCTCAAAGAGAAAAGTGCTAATATTAATTTTATTTTGTGAGGATAGAGATGTTTCAATATAATACTTATTTTCATACGAATTGGTGCATTTTTTATGTAAAGTGTGTTCTATATTTTATCTCTTATACAAAAATGCTCTAAATGAGTTTTCACTTAATATGTATAAGGCAGTGCTTCTCAAACTTTCAGGTTTCGCGACCCAATTTTGAGTCATAATTTTCATCGCGCCCTCCTTACACAATAATGTATTGAAAACAATAATAATGTAGTTTGACTCTAAAGCTGCACAATACGGCTTTAATTATAAACCGTACAAATTATCAAGATAAGTATTAAATTTCATATATAATTTTATGGCATGCCCATAAGGCCACTGGTAATTATTAAACTGGTTCTTAACTTAGTAATGTTAAATACATTATGAAACACATTGTGTGTAATACTGATACATTTTTAAGTGCATTATATCTATGTAAATGTGTATCTTATTTTTTTATTATGTCAGAATGTATTTTGTTACACTTATTTTCAGTAAATTAATAATTTTTTTAAATAATTTTTTTATTTTCGATTTTTCGATATACTCGCCCCCCTTGTAGGGTTATCACGCTCCCCTAGGGGGCACGCCCCACATTTTGAGAAACACTGGTATAAGGAATAAAATTGCTTATTTATGGAGTGCTTTCTGATTATAACAACGTAGTATTCTAAGCAGATATACGAATTGCAATGGTGGAAATTTTCCAAGAAAGAAACCTTTTGCGTGTGTGTGTCTCTCTGAAATGGGTTTCGAGTTTAATTTAGATTGGTTTCTATTCAGAGATTGTGAATGTTAATTAACGCAACCAGGAACGTTTTAAGGCATGGTTCAACCATGCCAGAGCCCAGGGCCTTGTCTAGTTCTTGATTCGACCTCAGTAAGATCATCATCCAAATAATTTTAATCATCAGCTATATATTATTCTCGGGCATATTCTTCGATAAACTTGGAATTTCGAACTATATGACAACTGGCAATAGTGGCAAGACTGCAATATGTATCCATTGCCCATGTCTTGGCGGGATTACCTCTACATATACCATCATTTAGGTGACAGGCGGCAGTCGGTCCAGTGCCGGTTTATCCATTGGGCGCTTAGGGTAGGCGCCCCGGGACCCGGATTACCTGGACTTAACCAGATTTTCAGGTTATAAATTTCGATCCTCCAGTACCAAGGGGGCCTGTAGATCCCCTGGGCCCAGGGCCTAAAGTGAGCTGAAATCGGCACTGAGTAGGTTTGTGGCTAAGTTTGTGAGATTTTGAGTCTAGCACAGTTATTTGTTACGGTTACCTTTTGTACACGTATTTCACAATATGCGTTACAGGCAGTCTACTTAAAAGGGTCATAAGTGAAGTCATCTGTTTTGCTTAAGGGCCCAGGTCCTTAAGAAGTCTCAAGACGTTACTGTGAACGCAATGCATTAATTGCAGTTTGAATGTACTCTTATTTCTGAACCGCGGTCAAATAAAGAGGATCAGGGCAATTTTTAACCTCCCTGGCCCCCAAGGCACTTCAAATTGTTACCCCCCTATTTTCAGAGAGCTCCCTCCTTTTGTTTTTACCTTGCTAACTTTGCTTCGAGAGAGATTTTCCCGTAACTCTCTTACTCTTTTTACTTTCTTTGCTTTTGCTCTATGGATAGTCCTTCCATTATCCACCAACTATAAACCCGCCATATTCCGGACTGGTAAACGACAGCATAAGGAAAGGATAGTGGCATGGTTTGGCCAATCTTGTTAATTTCTTGCCTTAAGGCTTCATGGACCACCTAACCTGTTATGAATTAGTACAGTAAATTTATGAAATCGTTTGCAATTCTATTATAGAATATATATATTGTATGAACTGCTATCAACTTGTTAATTATCATCGCTTGTCGCTTTACTACCTATTACTTTTAGGCATCCTTATCCTTTGTTGAGTCACTGTCATTGTACTTGTACAAACACAGGTTTTCTTTGAGCTTTGATCATTGCAAAACCATTAATGGCATCATTGTAATCAATTTACTAAGTAATATCATTTTGAGTGCATAGCAACATCAAACTTCATCAAAATTTCATTTT
The DNA here is from genome assembly GCA_019973935.1 of Trichonephila clavipes. Taxonomy (NCBI): domain Eukaryota; kingdom Metazoa; phylum Arthropoda; class Arachnida; order Araneae; family Nephilidae; genus Trichonephila; species Trichonephila clavipes. Next base: position 1,101,787 of record BMAU01003320.1, on the reverse strand, counting down.
CCATAGTAGATGTTTTGAATAGTTCCGAAGACAGGCACAAGCAAACATAACGCATACATGATTTGTTAGGTGGTGGTTTGTTCGCTGTAATTAAAATTTTTTTTGCGCCCTTAAATCGTTTGCGTCCTAGGCACGTTCCTAGTGTGCCTAAGCGGAAAAGCGGCCCTGAAGAAGATGATACTTGAGCTGGCACATCACTCCAGGGTTTAAACTCTACAGATTTAAAACTCTACATTAACGAAAACATCGTTAAAGTACATATTTGTAATGGGCTGAGCACCAATCACTTTTTTTTCTTGTTGCATCGTCATAATAGATGCTGTAATTAAAACACTTAAAAGAATATTTAATTGTAGAAAATTATTGTCTGTTTATAACGAAGTTCATTGCCGAATGTTAAATAGACTCATCTCTTTACCATTTTAACAGACGAGTACCGATTTAGAAGCATAACTAGTTTCTATGATAGAGAAAAAATATGTACGAAGTTTCAAAAAACGTAAAGAAAAGAAAATTATATATATATATATATATATATATATATATGTGTGTGTGTGTGTATGTGTGTGTGTGTGTGTATATGTGTGTGTATATGTATGTGTGTGTGTGTTAAGTGGAATACTTACAGGTATGATTTGTCCGCACACTCCAATGGGTTCGTGTCTTGTGTAAGAAAAGTAATCTCCATCCACTGTCAAGGTCCTCCCGTAATTTTTATCACAAAACCCTGCATAATATCTGATCAAAAAGAAATATTCAATTAACTTTCAATACAAATTCTGAGTTTCAATTTTTTTCTATTTGGTTCGGTATACATATATCAAATAAGGTATACCAAAGCTATGTTTATTTGTATGTAAATTTTGTACTGTGTAAATTTTGAAATTGTGTGTACGATTTTTTAAATTCTTTTATAAGTATTAACAAAATTATTAGCTAACTAAATTTATAATATAAGGATATTCTTTCTTTTTTCACTTCATTAAACAATGATTTCAAAATTGTTTAACAGCAATTATGTCGGCGCTTCGATAAAATTCGCATTTTTATTAATTTTCTATATATAATATCAGGGTTTTTTGTGTGTGTGCGTTTTCATAATTTTTTAATAAATAGCAACCATCTTTTTTTTCTATTACTATATAATTTTTTTTCTGTACAGTTTTAGTTATTTCCTTGCATAATTTACTAAATACTTCCTAAAACCACAAAATAAGTCCTCATACCTCAATATTTTATAAAAATATGTTTTGTACTTATTCGAGTACCTTACAGTGGCTCAGTAGATATTAGGATCTCTCTCTCTCTCTATTAGAGATTAGATCTCTATCTAGAGATATTAGATATCTCTTCTTATTTATCTCCCAATATTTTATTTTGCACATTGTGATTATAAAGTTAAATGTTATTTATGCAGAGATCTAGAAATTTTTTTGAAATGCATTGCTACCTAGAAGTTTGTCAAGAACTGATATGCCCCAGAATTAGTCGGTGGGGTGTAAAATCTTAATAAGATTTGAGGTGTAAGGCTATTTTTAGATCAGGTTATGTTATTGTGGAAATACTGTGTACTTTTTAAAAATAACACTAAAATACTTTATTTTAAAAATTAAATTCCACCTTGAATGATAATATATTAGCTTATATATATCAGATTCTCTAAAAAAAAACTTTTAAAAAAGTGTTTTAATTGAAGTTTCGCAATACTGGTATTTAAAGAAACTGACAAATTCTTATGTTCATAATACACTATATAACAAAAAAAAAAAAAAAAAACACGACGCACCAAGAACAAGTTGTCCGATAGAGACACAAATTGGTGGGTCGAAAGATTATGTATAGAACAGTACATGATTAAAATTTCAGAAAAATTTATTTATTTATTTCAGAGTTACATAGTTGCAAAGTAACGAACTCAATAAGGTATTCACCCAACTCTAGCCCGATTGCAAACTGCCACACGACGTGGCAGAGATTGATAAAGCATCCTGATAATCTACTGCGGTATTTCTTGCCAAATTTGCTCCAATTCTCGGGCCAGGTCATCAGCATTCCTTGGTAGATACAGTCGCCTTCCCATCATATCCCAGATAGGCCGGATTGGAGAGTAATCTAGCGACCTGGATGGCCAAGGAAGGGCTTGAAAAGGTGTAAGAGAGCTCATATCAACACGTGCCGTATGTAGTCTGGCATTATCTTGCTGAAAAATAAGGCCAGGGTTCTGCAAAAGGAATGGTAGCAAAACAGTTCTCAGAATGTCATCGACATACTGTTGTGCTGCTAGTTGCATCTAAGGACGACCAAAGGAATCCGGCTGTAAAAAGAAAAGGCACCCCAGACCATAATTTATGGTTGAGGGTCTGTGTGACGTGCGATAGTGAGAGCAGGATCGGCATGCTGCCCTGGGCGTCTCTAGACACGTCTTTAATTATCATCAGGTCACAGTTGGAAGCGGGATTCGTCGCTAAACACAATACGTCCTCAGTCAGCATGATTCCAACCTGATCGAGCGAAACTCTACAGTAATCGAGCTCGACAGTGTGCAGGTGTGAGTGGAGTTGACACAGCAGTCGGTAAGAGCGTAAATTTCGTTCTGTCAGCCGTCTGTGAATGGTCATGGTGGACACTCGTGTGAGCGTCACACGACTGATGGTTGATAACGATGAATCAGACGTTATGACAGCTGATATAACAATTAATCCGCCATCCCTATTTGCTGTGACCCTAGGTCGACCGCTACCATCATGACGCTGAAATCTGCCACTGTCTACCCATTCTTGCCAGCAGCATCTAATAGCCTCATCGCTTCGACCCATATAGCGAGCGATTCTCCGATTTGCTCAGACTGCCTTTTGCAATCCAATGACACGACCTCTTTCAAGCTCTGACAATTGCTCGTAATGAGCTCGAATCCTCCGGCGAGTCATTTTTTGTCATTGAAAGGTATCCTAAATCACGATGCAACAAAAATTTTGACCATCAGACGGTTACAGATGGTTACATTTTATAAGGAACTGGGATACGTCAATCCCTCAGTCCTCTATCTTGTTTTAGAATCGGCTTGGTTTTGCTCTTTGGCTGGTGATGGTGGGCGTGGAAATCGGTGGCAGGAACCAATGGGATAGCGGGCGCATGACTTCTCATGAGTGGCTTTGATTGGATGATGGGAGTGAGCTTCGAAAATTGTATTTGGGAAAATTTTTAGAGTAGCTATTGATGTTAGAGTTTTGACCATCAGATTGAGAATCGCTTCTTATAGACACCTACTGAGTGCGCAGTTCCGATGCGCTGTAGATCCAGCTATTCATTCATTGGGCACCAAATTTTAATCATTTGCATGATCAGTGCAAATGTCTTTACATACGAAATTTCATTGCAATTGAGCAACTCCTTCTTGGTGCGTCGTTTTTTTGTTATAGAGTGTATAATATTCTAACTAGAAGTGCTGTAAAAGTTTTTATCATAGTAAAATACACGAAAGTTTTATCACGATTTATAAACATAACTAATGTATTTTTTAAAAAAAACCAATCTAATCCACTAAATATAATGGCTGCATAATACAAACAAGTATTTCAGAAAAAAAATTTGTCAATTCCTATAATGGTAAACAAAGAAATTTTTGGGGGTTTATTAAACTTAATTAATGAATTAATACTTTTGAAAAAATTGTATTTTAACATCAAGTGTGTCATCCACACACTGCAAGTTTAAAATAAATATTTAAGCTTCAGTGGATAAATAAAAAGTATTTTATTAAAGAGATTGAAAATTTTAACAAGATATATATATATATATATTCTACTGTCTACTTTCTATGTGTTTTTCGAATGTGATTGATGAGTGTTTATCTCTTGTCTGTGTGTGTGTAGAGAGAATTAGACTATATATATATATATATATATATATATATATATATATATATATATATATAGGAGAGTGTGAACAAATAGTAGGAATTGAAAAAATGTAATAAAGAAGATTCATGATTGTGTGTGAACTGGTTAACTAAGCAATTAAACAATCAATTTACAAAATTAAAATATTTTACAATAAATTTGTATTTTTAAACTAATATTACCTGTAAACTTTAATAGTGAAATCCAAATCAATGAAGAAGGCATCATTGAACGGCTTACCACCATCTAGTGATTCCAAGCTCTGAAAATTTTTTAAAAATAAGTATAGATTTCTTTTTTTACTTGAAAGAAATTAAACTTGAACTAAAAGAATAAGATATATATAGTTCATTATAAAATTACATGTACATTAACTTAATGTATTAAATGATGTGTTTTAATGGTATTTGGAGAGGAAGAGTGGTTTCTTTTCAAAAAATTTCGAAGGAAAATCAAAGTCGAGTTATAATTTTATTACAATTATAACTCAATTAGACTTTTAAATGATATTACAAATTTAAATTATTTAGAGGTATATCATCGACAAAATTATGACTTTTTTGAAAGCAAAACCTGAGAAAACTCTTCAGTATTAAATGTAGATTTCTCCTTTTATAATTTGAAGCAGTGTAGGAATCCTCATGAATAAGAAAGATTGTTTATATTAAAGTCGTAGTGCAAAGTTACACCAGGCCGCGGTAGCCTAATGGTCATGGTCGCGAACCCGTGATTAGTGTTGCCGAGTGGCGGATTCGAGTCCTTATCCACTGAACACTTGCCGTGTAGAGAGGCTGATGCACATTAAATCTGTCGTGGCTTAAATTCCTCGCCTCGATGTGGTGTGGAAGTAGGATAGTAAGATGTCGGCTCAGGTGTCATCCTCATTACTTGATCGTGATTCAAAACTGTGAGATCCGTTGCCAATAACCCTTGGATTACTTAATAGTACATCGGTAATAACCACTCTATCAATATGATTTTATTTTAAATAAAGTCGCATTCTGAAGCAACTCGAAAGCTATTAATGACGCACCTTGTAATATTAAATCACGGTCAAAGAATGAGGATGACACCTTATCTGGCACAGTATTCTCCTGACTACCACACCACGCCAAGTGAGTAAGTGAGCGAATATTAACGTCGCACTATTCAGCTACTCGAGGGCTTTTGGCTTCGGACCATCGTCAAGTTACGAGGACAACACCAGAGCTGGCACCCCCTAGCTTCCACAGTGCAGCAACGGAAGGACGTTTGAGCCTCGACATATTTAAGATGCATCGGTCCCTCTGCACGGCGGGTCTTCAGCGGTACTATGCTCGAACTCATGACACGCCCCAAATGCGAGTCCGTACCTTTACCACTAGGCTACCGTGGCCACAACAACACGCCAAAGGGAGGATTTAGAAGATCAGCAAATTTAACGTATATTAGCCCCTCTACACGACAGGTTTTCAGTGGCACCATGTTTCGAGCCTGCGACTCAACAGTGACAACCACGAGTGACCACTAAATTAAAATTGACCTAAGGATAAAAGATGACCAGGTAAAGAGAAAGAAATGCTCTTTGTATTTCTGGTATTCTTTGCTCGTAAAAATACCAGAAAATTTCAAATAATTTTAAAAACATGTTTAATTTCTACCTAATTTTTGTTCGACATTTGGAAGCTGGTTTTTGGAACATTAATTACATGAAATACGAGAGAGGTAATATTCAGTTCTATTTCAATTATTCTTAAATTATAGAATTATCTAACTCTTGCACATGCTTAAATCTTAATAATTACTTCATATTACTAATGTAAATACAGAGATCTGCATTGAAATGAAACAAAAGTTTCATTTTTCATTTTATAAAAAAAAATAAAAAATATGCACTCAGGAACATTGAAAATAGCGACCCAAGAAGAAAGCATCGGATTGAAATGAAATTTAATACACATAATGACACAAATGAGAGATTCACTTGATCTCAAAAATAAGACAATTGAACGAATACAGGGTGTGCAACGTCACAAATACTGGGAAACTTCAATAGTGCGTTGGACCACCTCCAGCTGCAATACATGCCGCCACACGGTCCGGCATTGAGTTGATTAGACACCTTATGTTGTCCTGAGGCAGATGGGCCCACAAATCTCAAACATCCAACTCTAAATCATGTACAGAGTGACACGATGGCATCTGCCGTTTTAGCTGATCCCACACGTGCTCTACATGGGACAAATTGGGGGAGCAGGCCGGCCATGAAAGAGTCTGAAAATGACGTAGGAAGTCGTAAGCAACTCTTTCTGTATGCAGACGAGCATTATCTTGCTGGAAAATTGCCCCTGGGAGACAGACCATTTAGGAAAGGTCCTACATGGGGTCGAAGAATATCATCAACGTAACGTTGGCCCGTTAAGGCTCCACGCATCACAATTAAAGTGGGCCGGCTATCATAGGCTATGACCCCCCAGACCATTACACCAGCTGTGAGGGCAGTGTGACTTAGAATAGTGTAGGGGGAATTGTACCTCTCACCAGGGCACCTCCACAGCCGTACACGGTTATCATCTGCCCCCAAAACAAACCGGGATTCATCACTAAACACAACCTTTTGCCAATCTGTGACATTCCACATTGATCTGGCTTGGCACCACTGTAGACGCAGTTGCCGATGCTCCGGTGTTAAAGGGAGTGCAAGGAAAGGGCGCTTGGATTTAAGATTTGCTTTTGCAAGGTGTCTGGAAATTGTTTGTGGAACAATTGCTACGCCTACGTCTGCTCGTATCGTTGACCGAGTCACTGTGGGATCCACAAGTGCTTGCCGCACGATCCTCTCTCCTCGTGGTCTTCCTGGTCGCTCCAGACCCAGTTTTCCGCGCGTGTGTACCTTCTCGTGTCCACTGCTCCCAACAATTTCTAACGGCACACTCCGAACGATCCACCTGGCCAGCAACACGGCGCGTCGACCAGCCTGCAGTTTTCATCCCGATGATCAGGTCTCTCTCAAACTGACTTAACTGTGAGAAATGTCTTCTAGCACGTTTACCTGGCATGTTTCGCTTACCAAAGTCTTCCTACAATCGGCGGGTGATCGTCACGTTTATGAATCTTCGAATTTGCGCTGGCTTATATAGCACCCTCTTCCTGATTGTAGCGCCACCTCGGCGTCCATGAGCATGCGTATTGGCACATAACTTGGATCATTTACATATCACATTACGCTGAACTTATTTGCAGTTTCGCGATTGTACTTAGCTTCCTTCTTGGGTCGCTATTTTCAATGTTCCTGAGTGTATATACATATATATATATATATACAGTCAGAAAATAACAGCTGTTTTTTCTGGAGAGATCTATAATACTTCACTTTCATACAGCTTATAGTTTCAAAACTTACAGCTAAATAAGTCTTGTCTCTTTCGAGAGCATCTGCCAGTCTGTTCAATAGTTTTCCTCTCTCTGATGCATCTAGCCTTCTCCATGGTGATCCAAATTGAAAAGCTTTTTTAGCCGCAGAGACTGCTTTATTCACATCTGCCTGTGGTAACAAAAAAAAAATATGAAAAATAGTTCTAGAAATTACTGAAGCATGTACAGAGTGTATAAAGGAAGTTGTTACTTTTTCTGTGGAAAAAAGGTTTAATTATGCAAATAAATAAAATAAAGTTTCAATCAAACAAGTGCAGAAAAGGGAATATCATTTATATCATTTCTAAGAAAAATGTAAAATATTTTAATTTCGGGAATAATGTCTATTTTTCTTTTTTAGAACAGATTGGAAATTATTAAGTTCAATAAATGTAAAAATAATAGAATAATAGAAAGTTACTCAAACTTTGATAAGAAAGAAAAGGGATGGTGCATTTTTAATTACACAAATAAATTAAGTGTAGTTTTATCTTATTTTATACACGCGAGTTTTTTTTTTATCTATAATGCCCTCGTAGCCCCTTGGAGGTTGATTTCCACAAAATTCGTTCTCAGCGAATCTGTTAAAAAAAAAGAAACATGTTTATCATATTTCAGGTCTGTAGTACTAATGGTATAAAGCCTGGAATTTTTGTCTATTATCCCCCCGTTAACGACTCCCCATGTGAGTAGATTTTATCAAAACCCATTCTTAACGCATCTCTACTCAACAAAAGAAGCTTGCTGGCCAAATTTCAAGTCAATAGGATAATAAATCTGGAGATTTCCTGACGAGTGTGTGTGAAAGAGAGTCGCTATTCTCCTTTATATATATAGATGCAAAATAGAAGAAAAATTCTATAGCAAACTTGAATATCACTCAATCTGATTTGAGAAATAATATGCTTTTGATGATAATAAAACATTGTTAATTACAGATTATTAGGAGTTTTTTTGTGTGTGCAAATCGCATGCTTAAAACATACATAATTTTGTACATATAGCATAATCAAATGTATATTCATAACATTTTAAATTATAAAATGTTCCTTGAAGATAAAAAAAAAAATTCTTGAGAATTTTTGATTAACAGAACGTTTGTTACATAGTGCACTGTAAATTTTTTATTTGATACTTTACACCTTCACTGTAGCATCTTACATTTTATTAAAATTCTAAATGCTAAATAATTTTATACATTTTACGCAGACGAACAGTTCAGAATGTGTAAGCATAACAAGCTTAAAATTATTAAAAACAAACAATCAGTTTTGGACAGAGAAGGAAACAAAAGTAAAATTCGAACAGGCAAAATGAATTTTCGAACAGATGCAAAACGTTACAAATGCTTTCTTTTTATCGCTACATAAATAAATAAACAAACGAAAGAAAAAAAACTCACCAAATCACCTTCTTCCACTTGCGCAATGGTATCACCTGTCGCCGGATTAATAGTGGGAAAAGTTTTTCCTGACACCGATTTATGCCATTCATTCTCAATGAATATCTGAAAGAAAAATTATAAAAACAAAGGCAATTATATAAAGGCACTTTTCCATGCACACATAAACACAAACTTAAAAACCATTATATTATGTATAACCTTACTTTTGTATGATGAACTTCTGGCTTTCTTATCGGAAGCGGAGCTTCAGAGGAATAAAATTTCCAGCCCTTCAGAACTGGCAACTTTTGGAATATTTTCAACTTGTACATTATCAACTTGTACGTGTAGTAACCAGCGAAAAATTAAGTGATATTTCCGCCCTCTTCAAAACATGCACAACGAAGAGTTGTGTATTTTTTTCGCACCCTTTTTGTGGTCGTGTAGATGTTTTCTCGTTCTAAAATATAACCATTCAATGCCAACAGGAAGGGAGGGGAAGGCCTCAAAAGTTTACTTTCATTATCACCTGCTTCGAAACATACAGAAAGGCAGATACGACAGTATCGCAACTACAGACAAACAGGTTTAGATTAGCGAAAATTGTTCGACTGTTAAATGCAAATGGCGTTGTCAAGGTTCAAAGAATAATCTCGTTTTCAAATTGACATAATTCTTTTTTTTTTAAGTAAAACCCTAGACACATAGCTTTAATATATGTTTTGAAGCTAGAAAGTTATATTGTTAGTAGTTTTTTGTATTGTTAAAATTAAATATTTTCTCAGATATCTTTTACGATTAAAATATGAATTTCAGAGATAAGAAATTGTTCTCTTTGTTAAGAGATTATTATTTTATTATTTATGGACAGATAAAGTTGGACTTTTAATTATGTTTAACCAGCCTTTTGTGGGGTACATTTAAAATTGTTAGATTCCACCCTCGCTCGTTAACTAAGACTTCAGGTCTCCCTAACTGGATTATTTTTAACTCAAATATTTAAAAAATAACTATTGGAAGATTTGACATGATAATTATGTTCTTTTCACACAGCACTGAAATTTTGATTAAAATATTCTTTGTAATAGAGCTCTTTTTTCCATTTTGTCACAATATCAAATTAAACAAAATTACAGGTTTCAGCTCAGACAAATAAATATCAAACTAAACAAACTACTTAAAATGTTCTACAAAATATAATAAAAATATGCTTCAAATTCTATTTGACGCATCAAAATATTTTTGTTTAACAAGTATATATTATTATTTTAACCAAATTGCTTGATTATTACGATCTCATTTGACACGATCTTGTCACGGAAATTCTATCTGAACTGGCACCCGATTCTCCAAGCTTCCACACCACGCCAGCTTGAGTATTTTGAGCCTTGACATATTTAATAACATGAGCCATTTCTACACGACGAGTCTTTTGTAGCACCAGGACTCGGCAGAATCATATTTTAACTGAATTGGAGAATGTCTATATGTATACGTTACATTCTAAAATAATACGAGGGCAACTAGTGACGGACCACGGGATTTTTGAGCCATGGTCAGTGACGGAACGACACAGATTTAACGTGCATCTGTCCCTCTACACGATGGGTCTTCAGTAACAACAGGACTCGAACCCGCTACATGCTCACCGCGAGTTTGTGATCATGTGACCTCTAGGCTACTGCAGCAATATTTCAATGAAAGTAGTTCATAATAAGTCTTTAAAGATGACTATTATTATCTATGAATTTTATTAGCGATTAAAGAAGCAAGAAAAGAAAGTTGTATTTATGTACTTTTAAAATAAGAAAAATCTGTGTGTACTAAATGCATTTTTAAATTCAATACGATATTTTTTCAAAATAAGGTTAAGGAAAAGAAAATTTTTCTTTTGAGCAATCATACGTTTCTTTCTTTTTTTTCTAAAAAAAAAAAGAAAATATAACATTTTGATCATCTAAAATTTTATCTTTTGTTTTTTATGAAGATTTAAAAGTACAGAAAACTCAGCGCGAGTTACGAAATCTAAAATTTTTCAATTAATAAAAATTTTCAGCATTTTCAGTTAGTTGCGCCTAAGAATAATAGTTTAAAGCGCCACCTATGAAGTGACAGTTGAATTGCTAGGGGAAAAAAATAAATAAAAGCCACAAAAAACGTCGATATTTAACTGGATGTGATAATTAATCCTAGTCTGGAAATTATTTACTATTAACATGTGCTGCCCTCTCTTGGGTAAATTGTAATTAAAAAGTGATATTTTTCTCTCTCGCTCATTTCGTTGTTTATCACATCGATCCAAATTAACCATAAATCGATGCATATGTAATTCCAGAAAATAATAGGAAAAAATAAGTAGATGGGAAATATCTGACCTTTTAAAAATGCAACTGGTAATGGAACCATTTTTACTTTGTTTTCATCAATAACGATTTTTTTAATTAAAAATGTAATTCCTTGCGAAACGAACCGAAAATATCTTTATTAAAGTTTTCCAAACAAATAAAACTCAACTCTTTTCTTTAAAAAAAATTAATATGTATATAAATTTAAAATTTATTAAGGATAAATTCAGAAATTTACTAGACTGGATCTTATGCTTCAATTTTTCTTTCAGAATATTTGTATTCAAATACACAGAATTTATTTTTACTCGATGCACAAGTTTAATTTTAATTTTAACTATGCATAATGCAATCTCACATGCATTTTATTTGTAATTAGCTGTTTCTAATCAGATAATGCTCGCAACTTAATCTTTAGATATTTGTACGTAAAAATCAAGTTTGTTGAATTGAAACTTTTGAGAGTTTATTTTTGCACAAATAGGGGAAACTATTAGAATATATTAACATTTCACAAGAATTTAGCTATATATCTTGTTCATTGTAACTTCTGCATTAACAGAATATACAATATAATATTATCACTGGTTTATTAATATTATTTTTTAATTTACAGTATTAAAAGATGTCAACACATACAGGGACGTCTTAATACTTCTTGAGACCCTGGGCCCTGCGCAAAAGTAGGCCCTGGGTTCTTAAATAAATGTATGCCCCTATGACCCTTAAAAGTAGACATTCCATTGCATACGTTGTCTTAAAACTCGTATGAACAATAACTCGAAACAAATAAATGTGCATAACTTACAATCGCACAAGTCTGCTGAACCAACTTCCGAATTTTGACTGAATGAGTAATGATGATGTAAGCCAGGGGGGGCGAACTTTTATGGATCAACGTGCCGTTTTTTCTCAAGTGGTTAATGAAGCACAGACGTGCCGTCAAACAATTTTGATTTGTGATTATTGGGAAAATATGATAAAACTAACTACTAACAATACAAAACTCTATTAAACAGGAAAAAATATCTTTTGCACTGTATAGTAAATGTTTTAGTTATACGTGTAATTCAAATTAAAGTACCATTAGTGTGACTTCTGCTGTTGCAGATTGGATGACAAATAACTCATATTAGGAATGTAAGATGTTACTTTTTGAAGAATACATGCTGAATTTGAGTCTTCTGCCAAACGGTTTCTAAGCAATCATTTATTTTTGCAGTGGCTCTCTTTTTTGACAAGAGGATTTGTGATTTGAAATGCCGTTTTACAGACGATGTTCTGCATACCACTATTCAAGAACATAAAACACGCACAGCTCTGTCGCCTTTACTAATAATACCATGTTTATGGGCCCACCAAATTTGAAATTCTCTATTACACTTACTATCTTGCACTTGTTGTTCTTCTGCTGAACTAGCCAAGTTAAATAACAGTTAAAGATCGTAAATATATCACAGATAAACTTTAAAATACAGTCGTGTCAATGATATTGACTATGCTATGCGTAGACACACTTTATATCATAAGCAATTGTAATCTACGACGTAACTAAGGCAAGACAATAACAAATGAGAGTGCTCCCCGCCGCCCAGCGATCGATCACTCGTGTTTGTTCGTTATACTTTAAAGTCAACTTCGAAATTTTGAAATAAAATACAAAGCATTTAGATCACTGGCATGCCAAAAATGTTGTGTCGCGTGGCATCAATGGCACGCGTGCCACTGGTTCGCCATCTCTGGTGTAGGCAGCGCTGGCTGTAGCAGTTTTGTCACCCCGGATAAAAATAGAACATGCCACCCCTCTCCCCAAAGCAAAAATTATTATTAAAAAATGTAAATTGTTTGCGTGTGTACCTAGACACACACCTATAAAACTTGAATAACGTCTGTGAATAAAAAGGCAGCATAGCAATAGCGACTAATAGGCAAGAGAAGGAATCGTCCATTTCAAAAGGATAATTTTTTCGAAAAATCGTTTACTGATGGTGGGGATCCGAAAAACGTTTATTTTAACTTATAGGTGCTGCACTCAAGACAAAATAAAACATTTCCTGTTGCTCTCTTTTTACTAATAACTTATTGCCCCTGTCCCTTTTTGGATAGCTGACACCGGATATCATATGGGTGAAAGTAATGTCCGTTGTGACCCCACTTCGGGATGGGGAGAAAGTTACCAGTGAAAGATGTGTAAATATAGAAAATTTCATGCTTTTACATATAGCATGGTACACATCCCACGTCTAAAGGGGATGGTCTACGTTAAATCTGTCGTCGTCCAAAGTCCTCTCGTCCACCTGATGAGGTAGTATGAAGAGGGGTACTAGCTCAGGTATCACTTGACCGTTTTTCCAAATTAAGAGACCCTACGCCAATAGTCTTCGTATTGTTTCATAGTGTGTCGTTAATAATTATCACTCAGTCATGATAAACTACTTTCCAAAAACAAAAACAAAATTCCTCCACTTCAGACTTTAAATATTTTTGTAGCCATGCTCTCACATTTTTTTACAAACCTTCAAAAGCAGCTTAGTTAAATTTTAAGAAAATAGGATACAGCTATAAAAAGGCCACATTTTAGGAGAGTAAGTGTCTATTAGCGCAGCATTCAAAGTAACACGGAGGGCTGCGGTAGCCCAGTGGTTAAGGTATCCAACCATGGCAGGCATGTCATGAGTTCGATCCCAGTACCACTAAAGACCCGCCGTGTAGGGCAGCGATGCACGTTAAATCTGTCGAGAGCTGAAACGTCCTCCCGTTGGTGTGGTGTGGTAGTTAGGAGAGGGGGGTGCCAGCTCAGGTGTCGTCCACGTCACTTGACCATGGTTCAAAATTACGTGGTCCGTCGCCAAAAGCCCTCGTGTAGCTGAACAGTGCGACGTTAATATTAACTCAAAGTAACACGAGAGCTACTGCCAATAGACCTCGTAATTTTGAACCGTGGTCAAGCGACGAGAATGACACCGGAGCCGACACCCTACTTTACTAATTTCTATACCTTGCCAACTTGAGGATTTTCAGCCACTACAGAATTAACGTGTATCAGAATTTCTGCACGGAAGATCATCATTGGTATGAGGTCTCGAATTTGCGATTCGACAACGCCGGCCACGAATTCATAACCGTGCCCTTTGCTACTGTGGCCACAATCCCGTTTTGGCATATCTGCAATCAAACTTTGTGTTTTAATGTGTTTATTTGGATTAATTCATGAAATTCACCTCATTCTTTGTGGATTGAGCAAAAATTGACAATTGGAACGGTTACAATAGCTTGATTGAGAACTGAGCATAACTAATGAATAGCACGTTTATATAGACCTCATAATTTTAAACAATGTCATTTGTGGAGTATAGTGATGACGCATATTAAATATACAGTGTCTCGAAGTCCTCATGGTGACTTGGGATCGATGCACTGAATGGGGATCCCACTCAAGTGTCGATCTGGTTGGTCATCACTGCTTGATATAAAGTTACGATGCTTGCTGGCAATATTTCAAAAATCTTTGAACCGAGCGGGAATTGTAATGAAAAGTTTGATTGTTGTGAATCCATCCGATCGCGGTTTAAAATTACGCGTATTGAGAGTGATAGCCTACCATGTATTGTTCAGAAATACACAATTGAAAAATGTACAATAAACAAACATTCTAAAGAACGGTACTGCATTATTAAGAACTAGAATGAACTACTGAGAAATGTGTTGGATACATTCCATAGATCTTCTAAATTGTTGTTGAAGTACATATTGGGATTTATCTAGGTAAGAACATATAAATATCTCATTTTTTTAAAAATTTGATGTGAGAAACTTCTGCAAAAATAACTTGTGAACAGTACTTTGCTGTACTGCTTTATTTGTTTTTGGTGATTTTCAGTGCAATATTTGAATCCTCGGTATTGAATCTTCTGTGTGTCCGAATTCTATTAGCTAATAATTCAATTTACTCTATTTTTAAAAATCTGTCACAAGCTATAAAATTCCCAAAATATTTTCCTTGTGTAATGGTAGTTGAAAATTCTGCAATATTTTTTTCCAAATCCAGTGGGATCATCATTCCAATGAAAAATGGGCAAATGCAGCATTCATTTGCAAAATTACATTCATAGAAGTTCACTAAAAATTGTTTATAATAATCTTCTGCATTCAAGATTAATTAATTATAAAGAAATAAAAGATGAATAAAATAAATATGTATTTCTAAAAAAAGACGAAGAAATATTCTTTTATAGAACTCATAAAGAGGCCCAATGGCAGCGTATCGCGCTTCCACACCACGTGATCGGAGTTCTATCCTCGGGCTGGGGTTGGGTGAACTCAGCCTTTCATCCCTTCAGTGGGTCGACAAATGAATACCAAGCTAGCTTGGGGACTAAACATTGGAGGTTTTGCTTCAGAATGTGAGCACCTGATCGGACCATCTACTCATGCACCTCAGCGCCCAAGGTCACGTATACTGAGATGGGTACCGAGGGCTTTGGCACCTCGTGGGCTGTTGTGCCACTGAATTTAGATTAGAAAATATAAATGTAATGATGTTTTCATCAATTAACACATTTGCCTTCAGTCTGAGAGGCATAGCTGGAACAGCCGAGTAGTCATGGTCACGAACTCGCGGTCGACGAGTCGGGAAATAAAATCCTCGTGCCTTTGAAGATCCACCTTGTAGAGGAACTGATGAACGTCGAATCAAACGATTCTCAAAGTTCTCACGTTGGCTAGATGGGGAAATTCATAGTGATGCCAGCTCAGGTGTCGCTCTCATCACTTGACCATGGCTAAGAAATATGAGGTCCGTCACCAATAATCCTTGCGATGCTTCGTGAGTGAGTGAATATTAAGGTCACACTGTTCAGCTACACGAACGCTATTGGCGACGGACCTCGTAATTTTGAACCATGGTCAAGTCACGAGGACATCACCTCAACTGGCACCCCATCTCCTAACTACCACACCAATGGGAGGACGTTTGAGGCCTCGACAGATTTAACGTGCATCGCTCCCCTACACGACAGGTCTTCAGTGGTACTGGGCTCGAACTCATGTCACGCCAGCCCCGAATTCGTTACCTTGACCACTAGGCTACCACAGCCACTCTCGGTGCTTTGAAGGGCAACGTTAGCCAACAGTCTCTGAATAGGTTTTGAGTTATGTGTTACATGAACATGTATGCTCCCTTTTGATGCTTAACTGGTTTTTTTAGGGGGGTCTGTTTTATAATAAAATAGGCTTGTTTTTAAAATAATACATTCCACTCAGACTCAGAATTAATAATGCTGCTCTGTATCGGAGAAGTTGTTCTCTCTCTCATTATCAGCAATCCATTTTGATAATTCTATTCTCGTTTGGGCGATAACTTGTGTGTTTTCTATCTGAAAATTTCTTGCGTGTGTATCTAACAGGTAGTTATAATATTAGCACAGTGCTTCTCAAACTTTCAATACTGGCGCCCCCCTTTTCGATCACAATTTTTTTCGCGCCCCCCTTATACATTAATAATGTACTGAATGCAATAATAATGCACTTTGACGCTAAAGTTACAATAGGCGATCTTAATTATAAACCATACAAATTAGTAACATAAGTATTAAATTTTGTATACTACTTTAAAGAAAAATAAATAAATAAATAAAATAATAGGATAATTATTATGTTATTTTTCCTTTCTCTAATTTTTAAATTGAACATATTACAAAATGCGGTAGCTGCTTAGAAGACAAAATATAGATATCTGCTAAATATAGAAAAAGAACTCAGAGGGTCAATTTCTAATAATAAGCATTCCTTATAAAAACTTTGCTTTCCAAGACAAGCTCATGGACACGTCATTAATACTTATTAAACTTGTTCTTAATTTAGTATTAATTAATTAGTTATAAAATATTCTGTGCAGCACTGATACATTAAAAGTATACCGGCTGAAGTGCCCGCTCTTTGCTCGAGTTCACATTTATAAGAAAATAAAACATTATTGATATAATAGCTGAATTGTAAGGGAAGCAAAGCCAAGTGCTCGACAATGTTTACAAAAACGTAAAATGATTTTTTTAAAATCGTTGCTCAAATTATAATTAATTTTAAGCGAATTGTAATTTTAAGCCTCACAGAATTAGCACTTATAATTGATGTTAAACAGTAGCGCACACAGGAATTTTTCAAGGGGGTCCGGGGTCGAAAGTTCACCAAACTTGTATCAGGTTTCTTTTGATTTTGTCGATTTTCGGGAACAAAACACAGTAAAAAACTAATTATTGAATAAATAATTAGCATTAACTAATAAAATCAATCATTAATAACAAATACTTAACTAAATTTTGCGTACTATAAACTTAGAATTATAATCAATCGGAAAAAAATCAAGGGCTTTGGGGTCCGGACCCCCCTTGTGTGCACCACTGATGTTAAATAATGATCAATAATATAAAATATCGATGAAGAATAATTGTGTTATTTTTAATATTTAAAGCGAAAAGACTTCATGTTTTAACCCGGGAGCAGGCGCGCACTCGGTACGGTCGGGGTTATTGAGTCACCCCAATCCTTTTTTTTTAATAATTATTTTTTGTACACGATACAAATCATGATTCTAGTGAATAATTTAGCTAAGAGAAAGTTTACTTACCTACTTTCAAGGACTTTTCAATTTTTCTTTGGTAATAAATAAACAGTTTTGCCAGAATTAACGATTTCGTAATCTGTGTCCCGCGCGACCACTTCCGGGTAAAAAGTATATTCACTATGATAATATGTATGTTACTGCTAAAAAATTGTGTGAAACGTTTTTCGTTATGCTTTATTCATTGAGAATATTTATAAAAATATGTCTTGGCCAAGTAATCCTTCATGTGCTTGTGTGTGTGTGTGTGTGCTCTCCGTGGTTTTCCAAATATCATAAAACTCTTTTGCATGAAAAGAAGCACAACAGAGAACATGTAAGAGAGGGGTCATAACTAACTGTACCAATAACTTAGAAGGTCAAACAGATTACAGCTATAATGTGCAGTATTTCAAAAATAATGACAGTGATGAATTTTTTATGTTCCTAAAGTTTTTCGATTCTGGGTCCGGGAGCTGGTTTTTCTCTGAAAGAGTAGTATGTTAGGTTATAAAAAAAGCGTAATAAAAAATCTCTCATCACGGTATGACAGCAAATCAAATAAAAGTTTTTTTATTTGGTTATAGGATCAAAGATAGCTAATTAGGTATTGAAGAAGTTTTTATTTTTGATGGCTTAATATCGCCTATAAATATATCAGAGTAAAAGTGCATTTCTTATTATGTCTGAAAGTATTTTGTTTTAATTCATTCCAGTAAACTAATTATTTTTTAAATCTTTTATTTTCGATATGCTCGCGCCCCCTCGTAAGGTCATCGCGCCCCCCAGGGGGGAGCGCCCCACAGTTTGAGAAGCACTGTATTAGCATGTTATTGTGTTTGGCTAACTGGATCGGGAAATTTTATATATATAGTTTAGAAGTTTTTCTAAATTCTTTTCCTCTAATTGATATGAAAACAGGCGTGATTTGGAAATATAAGACAACAGTTGAGGTTTCATATGACAGTGGTTTGAAATTACATAATCATGCCATAGAATGGAGGTAGTTTGAAGAATACGATGCCAACTCAGGTCACTTGATCGTGATTCAAAATAATGAGGTCCACTGAAAAAGTCTTCATGCTGCTCTGAGGTTGCACTGTGATGCAACAACAGGACTTTTGGCGGAATGCCCAAGGGAACCGAACTCACCCGAAAGAGGTTCAGAGCTACAAAATGATCCCTCGGGAAACAACCACCCCCGTGTTCAACCTTTGTTGAGCAAAATCATAGCATACATTTTATGTGGTAGCGCACATTAAAAGTACATTTTACAAATTAAAGGTAAATGAAACGAAATACACATGTTATTGCAAGATACACACATACAGAGCTGAAAATAATAAAGAAAGTAAAGGGTAAGAGAAGGAAAAATAATATACAGTCGGACCTCTATATAACGAAGTCGCTAAATCCCGGAATAAAGTTCGTTATATGGATAATTCATTATATAGATGTTCATCTTTTAATGTACACTCAGGAACATTGAAAATAGCGACCCAAGAAGGAAACTAAGTACAATCGCGAAACTTTGCAAATAGGTACAGCGTAATGTGATATGCAAATGATCCAAGTTGTGTGCCAATACGCATGCTCATACACGCCGAGGTGACGCTACAATCAGGAAGAGGGTGCTATATAAGCCAGCGCAAATTCGAAGATTCATAAGCGTGACGATTACCTGCCGATTGTAGGAAGACTTTGGTAGGTGAAACATGCCAGGTAAACGTGCTAGAAGACATTTCTCACAGTTAAGCGAGTTTGAGAGAGAGGCCTGATCATCGGGATGAAAACTGCAGGCTGGTCGACGTGCCATGTTGCTGGCAAAGTGGAACGTTCGGAGTGTGCCGTTAGAAATTGTTGGGAGCAGCGGACACGAGAAGGTACACACGCGCGGAAAATCGGGTCTGGAGCGACCAGGAAGACTACGAGGAGAGAGGATCGAAGGATCGTGCGGCAAGCCCTTGTGGTCCCCACAGTGACTCGGTCAATGATACGAGCAGACGTAGGCGTAGCAATTGTTCCACAAACAATTTCCAGACACCTTGCAAAAGCAAATCTTAAATCCAAGCGCCCTTTCCGTGCACTCCCTTTAACACCGGAACATCGGCAACTGCGTCTACAGTGGTGCCAAGCGAGATCAATGTGGAATGTCACAGATTGGCAAAAGGTTGTGTTTAGTGATGAATCCCGGTTTGTTTTGGGGGCAGATGAGAACCGTGTACGGGTGTGGAGGTGCCCTGGTGAGCGGTACAATTCCCCCTACACTGTTCTACGTCACATTGCCCGCACAGCTGGTGTAATGATCTGGGGGTCATAACCTATGATAGCCGGTCCACTTAAATTGTGATGCGTGGAACCTTAACGGGCCAACGTTACGTTGATGATATTCTTCGACCCCATGTAGGACCTTTCCTAAATGGTCTGTCTCCCAGGGGCAATTTCCCGGCAAGATAATGCTCGTCTGCATACAGAAAGAGTTGCTTACGACTTCCTACGTCATTTTCAGACTCTTTCATGGCCGGCCTGCTCCCCCAATTTGTCCCATGTAGAGCACGTGTGGGATCAGCTAAAACGGCAGATGCCATCGTGTCACTCTGTACATGATTTAGAGTTGGATGTTTAAGATTTGTGGGTCCATCTGCCTCAGGACAACATAAGGTGTCTAATCAACTCAATGCCGGACCGTGTGGCGGCATGTATTGCAGCTGGAGGTGGTCCAACACGCTATTGAAGTTACCCATTATTTGTGTCGTTGAACACCCTGTATTCGTTTAATTGTCTTAGTTTTGAGATCGAGTGAATCTCTCATCTGTGTCATTATGTGTATTAAATTTCATTTCAATCCGATGCTTTCTTCTTGGATCGCTATTTTCAATGTTCCTGGGTGTACTTTATAAACCACATTAAACAAGTTTTAAACTAATAAACACTATATATTAAAAAAAAAGTAATTATTCACACCTTTTTTAAAATTAATATATGTTTATTTTATGTATCTTACCCATCAAAAAAGAAAGAAAAACTGTAAGGAAAATAAGAAAAAAATGTTGAAGAATTCATTGTACTTTCAATATTAAGAAAATTTCATACTAAAATTAATAGATTTTAAGGACATTTTACAGTTTAAAGCATGCAAGTAATATTAAACATACATTATTTTATAATTATAACACGGGGACAAGGGACAACTCCACTGAGGGTGAAAGAGGATATCGAAGGTGTTTCTAAACTGAGCAATGGGGGTTAAAGGTTGTACTTCTTGGATGGAACGTCCAGAACTCTATTGCTCTCGGTGAGTTAGGATCTAATAAAACCAGCTCAAGATTTATGGCCACCATAAAATGTGTTGAAAAGAGAATAACTTGAATTTTTTTCAGAAATACTTTAAAAAAAAATGAAGAACAAAAAATGAATCACAAAAGAAAATGTTCGTTACATAGAAAATGTATTTCGCTATAGAGAGGTTATTTTACGAAGAAAATGGTGAAATGCACAAGTTTCCAGGAAAAAGTTCGCTACATAGAAAAAGTCGCAATATAGAGTTTCGTTATAGAGAGGTTCGACTGTACATTATTCCAGCATTCTTGTAAATACATCAAAAGTAATATAAATATAAATGCACCGTACAAAGAAGAAGAAAAAAAAAAAGGACGACGGACCTCGAAATTTTGAACCATGGTCATGTGAAGAAGCCGATACCTGAGCTGGTATCCTCTCTCCTAATTTCCACACCACACCGACGGCAGGATTTTGATCACCAGCAGATATAACATGCATCAGCTTCTCTACAAACCGGGTCTACATTGGGACAAGGTCTCGAACCCGCTACTCAACAATGCTGTTCGTGACCATGAGCACTAAGCTATCCTGGCTACTCATGTTGCTCTGAAAGGCGACGCTAGTTAACAGTCAAATCAAATCCTCTAGAATGAAAATTTCAAATCGTAGTGTAAACAGAACATCTGTAATACAATATTTTATTTTTGAAATGTTCGTATTGCTTTGTTACGGTAAACCAAAGATTTTGTTTTTAAGAGATCTTAATTGAATTAGGCCCTATTCTTGCATATATCGGAGTATTTCTGGAATATATTAACAAGGATATAACAAATTTAAAACAATAAAGAACAGTGGTGACAACAGAGATACATATTCCTCGCTGCGGCAGAAAAAAAAAGCACCAACACCGAAACAATTAACTTCGATAATCTTTAAATAAATACCTGAAAGAACAAGAAAAAAAATAATAATAAACCAATAAATGAAATTTCGTGATGTGATTACTTTGTTACATAATTGGACGCATTCTCTTGTTTTTATGTGCGTCGTTAAAATTAATTGATCTACCTCATACTGCTGGGCACAAATCCCCAATTACTCGAATAACGACTTGAAGAGGGGGGAAAAAACCAAAAAAAGTGGACATCTTATTCAAGAAACTGCATTATTTGTTCTTTATTTTTTTTAAAAAAAGGTCAACACCCATTAATATTTATCTAATTTCGCATCTGCTTTTGTCGGAGGATCACCCCATGTTGGTATTTGTGGAAAAATACTCACAAAAACACATATTTTCTGTTGATTTTTGACAGCTTTGATGGATAGACAGGATATTATATGCAAGGCTTCACCGATATCTAGTCTATCTCTCTGTGCTGGAAAGTCTCAATGGGATACTAAGTCGTACACCTATCAGGAGGGGCGTTCGAAAAACTTTCCCTTCCCCCTACCTCTGCTCCTAAATGAAAATGTCGAGAAAAAGTTGGTGGGAATATAGATCTATCGTTTAAAAAAGGTCATAAAAATATTATCCATCATGGCTAAAAGAGCGTGTCTAACAAGTTTTCCTGGTGGTATTGATAAGTATGGAGACAGAGTTAGATTTTGAGAAGGGAAAACGATAATTAAGTTGTGCAACAGTTATATCTGCACTTATTAGTTTTGTTTTTCTTTTATGGGCATTCCATTATTAGAAAAAAGCAAAAAAATTTGTGTTCTAAGCTAGGAGAATTCTACGAAAATGGCTCGAGGAAATGTGGTGGAAATTTTGTAACGGTTTTTCCTTGCATGTAATCCGTTATAATAAGCTAAAATGTCATTTTGTTGTCCTCTTTTTCTTTTTATCTTATTAAAGTCTCGCTTTTTAAAAGTACCTTATTTAACCTGTCATACGGTTTTTTTACAAGACATGGTGGAGATCTGTCAAGTGCAATAATTTAATTCCATGTATAGGGATGTTTAAGAGCTGAGACACACAACCTCTGTACTTCGGGAAATAATTTTATAAATTATCGAATAAAAGTAAAAGAATAAATTTAAGACAGTTTGATGTTTGAATTATGTGAATGAGAATTTAAAGTTGTGTTTAAAAATTAAATATTTTTAAAAACAGGTATTTTATGGGAACTATAGGAATTTATATATTAACCCTATGCCATTGGCAAATTTTCGAAATTGGTTTTTAGGACAATATTAAATAGATTGCAATAATTCGTAAAATCTTAGGCGATTAATCTTTTGGCAGTCAGTTAATTTTTGGCGATAAGTCACTGATATAGAGTTAATATATAAGTATCTGCGGCTTCTCAGTTTTTAATTTGGAGAATCGACACTCATTAATATAAATTTATCAGTAAAAAATCGATTAAAAAAAAATCTCATTTTTCTTTTATCTCTAGAAACCAACAGACTTTGAACTTAATATTCTGTGAACATAATCTAAAAACTATTTTAACATGTTGCCACAACTTAAATACAAAATAGTGCTTGGCAATACGAATATCGATACAATTCGAAATACTTAACACAATCACAAAAATTCACATTCTAATAAAAAATTAAAAAAAAAAAACTCAAGAGACTGCTTATGAATTGACATGGAGAAAACTACGCCATTTTGTGATTATATTCAGTTTACGAAAAAGAAAACAAAGCTTTTTGAGGTCTCTGTTTTTTAGAAACTTAAATATCATACCGTCGACGAATTTCTTAAAATCAATAAACATCGTCAAATACCACGATATAGAGCCAATAGTAGAAAATCGGTCCCCCACATGTTCTGAAACAATAATAACGATGACAGAATTTGGTGAAATTAGTCGATGGTATAAAACATAATTATGAGGAAAATATACAAAAATGAAAAATTGAAATATGAGGAATTTATACAAAAAGAATAAATCTACATTTTATTTCTCTCATTTAAAATGTTTTCTCTTAAACCACATAATTCTACTATGAATATTATTTATTCTTTAATTCTATAAAATATTTTAATGCAGTTAGTTTTAGTTTTAAGTGAAATGTGGAACGTCGAAATTGCCAAATATTTCATATAACAGTTTAAATTGTTAATCATTCTTTTAGAAGTCGCCACTCTAAATGTATCGGAAAAGTCGATCATAATTAGCAGTATATCAAAATCAAATATATTTAAACAATGTAAAATACAAGTTTAACATTTTGAAGTGCTTTTATGGTATCACTATTTTATCACCTCTATATTAAAGACCCATAAATGCATATAATCTTGTATCCACCATTTGATGATTATATTTTTGAATTATAACAAACTTTTTCAGTTTTTAAATCAAATATCAAAGATTTTGTGTAAATTTCCCATAGTCTTCCCAGAATTAAAATTCAATCTTTCACAGTTTGTTCGTTCGTATTATAATTATGATTCGCAGTATTTTAATGAAGCAGAAAATTCCCTTTTGGGAATATTTCTTTTAAAGGTAAATAAAAGAAATACCTTTTTTTTATTTACTTATTTTTACACCCAGTGAGGGGAAAAATAGCTCCTCAAATGTTTTAGATGAAAGAAAAAAAAAGTGTATCCAATTTTGGAAATAGCCAATCGGCATCTAAATATTGAAAGAATCTGGAGGAAAAAAAGTTCTCACACATAAAAAAAAGTTAAATATTTCTTTTTTTTAAACGGATAAAAAAAATGTCATGGTAGTTTTTCGATCACAAAATGAAATGCATATGTTAAACATTTAAGCCATCGTTACGAGACGGGAAGAAAAAAAAGTTTTAAAAAAATGAAAGATTCTTGAAATTAAATGGATAGGAAAAAACTTTCATAGAAAAACTTTTAAATAAATACGAAACAGAACAGTAACGTGACACTGTTCAGATTGGTCCTATCATTTTTCTACGAACTAGCTTGCATAATACAACGCCTTGCAGGCAAAATCAATTCATACATGAATATTTTTTCACATCAAAAGGAATAAGTAATCAACTATGATGAGTTGAAGAACATTTTTTTCACTTCGAATTTTTTGATAGCGGTATTCATTTTTCACAGTTCACTTCTAGCGATTTGGAAATGATGATGATTCGCGAAGAAAATGCAGCGAAAGTGAAAAGAAAATACCTTACACACTTGGAGAGATTCCGCGTTCTTTGTTTGACGAAATTCCTTTTCGAGTAAGCGAATTACTTCTTTACTCGGGTAAACAATTTTCGGAGAAATATCTCATCGAAATGAGCGTATTTTTGGAATATTTAATTTTTCATCTGTGAAATGAATTTATCAGCGCCACGTGAGGAAACTGTTGATTTATTCTTCGAATAAAAAAAATTAATTTCGTTGAATTCAGCAAACGCTTTTTTTTAATTCTCTTTTTGATAAAGAAAAGCGAATAATTTAAATTGTTTGTTTTTTCAAGGAAAATGCAAAATTTATCCAAACAGATGATTAATTTAGACGAAAAATATCGAATTATAAAAATAAATAAATAATCAAAATCGTAACAAGGAATTAAATTGCAAAAGAATTGACTTTTATCATTGTTCTTTTTACATAAAAGTCATATTTTAAATTTTTCGTATTTTGTTATTTATTTATTATGTTTGTTTCCGCCACAACTGAATTTAATTGTTTCTTTGCAACGAATAAAAATAATGTATTTTGTGAAAAACTCTGAAATTGAATTTTGTTATAACCTTTTCATATAGATATGATAAACATTGAGATATGATAAACAAGTTTCTTTTTTTCTATTTTGTTTTTCATAATTAATCTGTATCATTCACTTATTAAATGGATCATTATATATTAAAATGTATATTAGAAACGGGTAAATGTCAGAGTAAAATTCCTGCTTCAACTTAAGTATCTTAAATAACTAACAACAAATGAAAGAAATTTTAGAATTAATCTAATAAATGAAAGTGTTATAAGTAATCTCTTAGAATATTGGATGCAATCCAGAACTAGTATAAAATGTTCCTCAAAAAGAAATATTGAATAGTAAATAATACAATAACATGTAATGAAAGAGTTTTGAATACATAACTTAACTAAAAATAATATATTTTTAACATTTTTGTACAGGCATTTTTTTAACCATAAGAATGAAATAACTCAAATATATTACACTTTTACAAATCCATTAAGTTAATTTATGATAGTAAAATATATTCCTATACCATTTAGCTTTTTAAGATTAGAAAAAAACCCCGAGCAAATGACTTCTAATTTTGTATGCATTTTAAATACCAGCCAATTAGAGAATGCAATCATTTATCATTTTTGTCAAAGCTTTTCTAAAAAGTTTCCCTTTTTTTACTTAGAAATATGAAAACACTTCTCAGATATTTTATTTTAGACATACGATACTTAGAAGTTATTTTATTTCACTACACAGTTAGTAATGTTATTGTTAATCATTCTAAACAGCTAAGATAAATATTTAATACTTTTCCAAACAAAGTTTAAATAAATTTCAATACCTAAGATTTAACTAAATAAACAATTTCATAATAAATTACGTTAAACGGTTTTGAAATAAAAACATAAAAAACTATAATAGCTCATAAAATCTTTCCCGGATGTCGTGTACATGTAAAAAATATCAATTTAAAAAATAAATATCAAATATGTAAATTTATATAGAAGAGTCCCCAAACCAAATAGTTTCCAAAATATCACAGATTATAACCTTAAATCAGTACCATAAGTCATCAAAAATATCTATCTTCTCTCAAGAAAACTTTTTATTCCAGAAAAATGTTCTCAGCCAATTATTCCATTCTTCGAATGCATAATGGCGGGAAGAGACAAAAAGAAAACTCGTGAAGCACATTCCGCGCATTTAAAACGAATATTTAAATTTTTCTTTAAATATATGCATCTGGATCGTCACAGATGCATCCATTATCTGCTGCGATAAGACAAAAATTCTTTTTGATTCTTCTCCAAGTTGTTCCATCCATTCATGTGGATAATCCTAATCAGCCGCCATCTTGAGAAAGGATCTGCAGAATTCCTCGCCTACAGGTGATTAAAGTGTGTTGGGTTGGATAGAAACTTCATTTGTGGACTTAGGCCTCTTTGTTTGCTCGCAGTGTGTTTCAGGTAAAATGTATTAAGGCCGGCAGAAAATGAGGTGGGTCTCTGTAGAAGGTTTTCTGTGCTGTGTTGTGTATTCATTACAAAGCTGGTTTGAGGGGGTAATGTGATTATTTTTGGATCAAATTCGCTCTTGGGAATGTAATGATCGTATTAATTTGGTAAATTATTGTAAGGAAATGGTTGTAAGGAGCAACCTAATTAATTATTCGTAAATAAATAATTGATGCCCCCCTCCTCGTCTCTAAATTAAATAAGTTCCTTTTTCACGTTCTTTACTATTTTAGCTGTGTGTGTTTTTCTTAAAAGAAAGGCACCAGAGATTGTATTTTCAAGTATTTTTTCTGGGAGGTGGGGTGAACTATGTTAGATATTTAAACTTAAGCTCCACAAACACCACAAACAATTCTAACCATTCTACAATAATAGTCATTAATTTCTTAAGCAATTGTAAGAAATAAAGAAAAAACATTTTCAAAAGATAGTCATCTACGACTCTTCCTATATATAGAATGTGTGCGTTTATATACGTGTGTATACATATTTATGAGTATATATTTTTTTACATGCATATGATTATATGTGTGTATAAGCAGTGGCGTTACGGAAAATATTTAGAGTCCCCCCCCTTGTGAAGTCAGGTTTCGGGCCCCAAACCGGATCTTACAAAGAATTGCAAAACCCCAACATCAAGTTTTAGGCACCCTAGAATACTGCCCCCCGGGAAGCGGGGATTGCGAGTGTGTACGTTACGCCACTGAGTGTATGCTTATGTGTATGTATATATGTTTATGTTTGCGCGCATATGTGTATATATATTTCATTTTGCTAGAATTATTTTATAATAGGCATTGTCGTAATACTTCAAGCATATTAAATTGAACACTATTTTGTTTTCTTAGTGTACACAAACTAAAAATGGTACTAAAATTTGAATTGTACTGAAATTTTATAAATTTAACAAGTATTGAACGTAATTCTTTCTGGTATTCTCTCCGTAAAACTTGAGATGAAAGCAAAGAGAGCAAAGTTAAAATTATTTCAAACAAGTTTAAAGGACATTGATTTATAAATTGAAAGCACAGTAATTAGCCCTGTTCTTACGGGAACATTAGTTCAAGTCACACAATTCTACTAAAATTCAAAGTATAAAATATAACATACTGTCTTATCATTCAGGTCCTAAAAGGCATTGTGGGATAGTCAAGGGAATATGATACGAGTCCAATTATCATTCTCGTCAACTTATCTATGCTCTAAATTACAAAATAGAATACCACTACCCTTAGAGGAGTTCTGGAACATAGATTCTTAAAGTAATTCCTACGAATCCCTGGTGATCCTTGTGACTGCTGTGGGGGTTCGTGGCAAACTAAAATTAATTTGAGATTGCACGGACAACTTTAGGGGTTTCGCGAAAGGTTTGATATAAAGTACAATATTTGTGACCCCTTTTCATTATTAAGAAAGTTAAAATAAAGTAATCATGATTTTTGCGTGTTCAAAATTTTTTTTACGGTAAAATATATGGGTACATAACATACAAATAACAACAAGCGTCTCACAGTGGAAGTCGGGTCTATTGCTGGGGTAGCCGTCTATGAGGCTTAAATATGATCAGAATCTCACCGCTACATTCAATAACACTAGGCAACACCAAAAATGTTTTGGGATCAAAAATAGTTTATTATGAAGTATTTTGGCCCATTAAATACGAAAATCACCACAAAAACTTCAGATTAGCTCTTGTTTTCAAGAATCAGAGAACTCCTCTTTACTCTTTAATAACTTCATTTATGCTCATCTTTACTTTCTGTACATAATTTTTGTGATGTTCATTTAAGCGAGTAGATGGAAGCACTTGCCTCAGATTTTTAACCCGAATTAAAATATCCTACCTGGCTAGATTTTTAACTTCTACGAAAGTCGTTGTAACAGCGCCATCTCTGCAGGTTTGTTTTGAGTATAACCTAGAAACCTTTTTATCGCTGCGGACCGGTCAACGTTTGATAATTTTACCGCGGCCCGCTGAGAGTGGGACACGTTGATTGTTTATATTTTAGATTGTTTTGATTTAACAAGTTTAATTTAATTACATTTAAATATACCTTCAGAATAAAATATAGTTACACAAAAAATGAAATAAAAGGGATTTAACGTGGAATATAAAATGATTTCCGTGGAAAGTAGCGCAAATCCGAGAGAAATGCACCACTTTAAATAAAATGGCAATAGTTTAATGTTCTTTAGGCGGTCCGGCACTATTTGATCCACGGACCGGGGGTTGTGGATCACTGACCTAAAACGTCAGTAGAACAAAGGACTCCTTGCAGTATCCATGCATTCCATCAGCCATTCGGCCGGTTCTTTACTCAGCTGGTGTGCCAATTCTTGACCCACCTAAAAAGTATGAGATTGTAAAGGATGACGTTTAAGAAGAATTCTTTAGACCTGGGACAACCCATGGACTAGATTTCGAGGTAGAAGATTTGAATGAACCCCACAGACTAAATCAAGCAGAATTGAGTGACCTCGTAAGAGATCTTGACTTGCCAAAGTAGAAAGCAGAGCTCCTTTCATCCATCTATAGAATCTACTCCTACAAGGCACCAAGGTTACAGAATCCAGGACTCGTGAAAAAAATGTTCATTTCTTTGAGAAGAAAGAACATGTGGTTGCATATATTGATGTCAACGTCTTGATGAATTTCACGAACATCGGTTATGATCCAAACAATTGGAGGCCTTTTATATATTCTTCCTAGCTTAGTTTGAAAGCAGTATTACTACACAAAGGCAACCTTCTTTCTTACATTTGCATCGGACATTCCGTTCACATGAAGGAAACTTATGCAAATGTGAAATTTCTTCTAGAGTTAATAAAATACAAGAATCATGAATGGCAGATCTCTGGTGACTTGAAAGTCATTTCTTTACCTATGTTAGGTTACACCAAGTATTGCTGTCTTCTGTGTTTGTGGGGCAGTAGAAATCGAAAATCACACTACATACAAGACAAATGACCCCAAAATCTGAAATCCGGTGAGAGAAATGTCCCAAATGATCCTCTAGAAAACCCAAATAACATTATGCTTCTGCCCCTGCAAATTAAGCTGGGATTAATGAAGAACTTTGTGAAATCCATGAACGAAGATGGAGAGGCTGTCAATAACTTAGATCAAAATTACCAAGATTGAGTGATGCAAAAATTATAAGGAGGGAATTTTTGCGGGCTCTCAAATACGCAAAATCATGGAGGACCCCGTTTTTGATCAAATTCTAGAAGGAAAAGAGAAAATAGCTTAGGAAGCCTTTAAAAGTGAGATACGAGGATTTATTGGCAGCAAAAAAGATGAGAACTATCAACAGTTGATGAAAGAACAGCTACAAAAGTTCCATGACTTGCAATATGTCTCTACAGATCCATTTTTACATTCTCACCTTGGTTTTCCTCCTAAGAACTGTGGAGCAATAAGCGATAAAAACATAGTGAAAGGTTTTATCAAGATATCGCAACAATGGAACGTAGACATCAGGATCGTTGGGCTGAGTCAATACCCGCAGACTACTGTTGGACAGTTACAAAGGATACTCGGGCTTCGACATACAAGAGGCAATCCAAAAGGAAATATTCACAGAAAATAAACTAAAAAAATGCTGTTGATTTCTTATATAAACACTGTTTCTTGAAATCTAACTTATTGTATTGAATTTATTAGTTAGTAAAGTTTTGTTCTTCAAATTTACACATAAATTGATAGATGGGCTGCTGTATACATTATAAACAAGAGCTAATAAATAAATTTCATTTACATATTCGTTTTTTTCAACCCAAAATTATTAAGATTAAGCTATTTAAAACTAGGAAACAGGCAAAATGTGTTTTTTTTTTTGCCTAGTGTAAAATATGGCAGTATATAAGAGATCAGAGAGATGTGAAGTGAATACAATAAATTTTCCTTAGTTTTTAATACAAAGCAGTACTTTTTGTATTGTTAAGAATATAAAGTACGTTAGGAAAGTATTTTTGAATATTTTACATAAATTTATTGATCCAAGTTATACGTAGTAGGATTCAAAAGTTCCTTGACTAATTCTTTAACTTAAAAAAATCTTACCAATTAAACTGCTGAAACACATCCTTCTTTTTCGATATAAGACCCTTGAGTAACAACACACTTTTGCCATGGCTTGTAAAGGTTATCGAAACATTTCTGGAATTCATTTTTAGCCATATCCTTTAATTCAGCGAACGATGCACTTTAAACTTCATCCGCAGATTGGTCTTCGCTTAACATGCGGGAACGATATGTTGACATATCCAATGTATGTTAAAATCCTTAATCAATATTCATTGATATGGGGTCGAAGGTATCCCAACTGATTCTGCTATTGTTTGAAGCTTGTTCTTACGTACCACCGCAGAAACCTCTTCGATGTTTTCGGCGGTGCAGGAAGTCTGTGGACGTTCAGAGCGTTTGTCGTTTTCAACACTTTCCCTGCCTTCTCTGAAACGTCGATGCCACTCATAAGCTTGCGTTTGCGATAATGTATCACAGCCTTACACATGCTTCAAAATTTCATAAGTCTCCCTAGCATTTTTTTTCCAAGCGAACACAATATTATCCATTATCCGCTCAACAAACGCAATTCCTTTCAATCGCCGACAACTAAATACATCCTCCTACAAAATATAACGCCATGGCGAACCACTGACCACGTGACTTACAACAAACTTTTTTAAAAAAAGGTGAAGAATGTGTGAGAACCCCCCTGGTTTCCAC
Source organism: Trichonephila clavipes (assembly GCA_019973935.1). Lineage (NCBI taxonomy): Eukaryota > Metazoa > Arthropoda > Arachnida > Araneae > Nephilidae > Trichonephila > Trichonephila clavipes. The sequence goes on along the minus strand of BMAU01003320.1, from coordinate 1,070,018 downwards.
CCTTGACACTAAGATTGAATTGAGGCAAAGAATTACCAGACGCCATTTTTAGAATAACAAATTATATTTATTCAATTGATTCAATTAGCAACCTTCTAAATACAAATATTAAACAATATGTCTACGTCAAAAGGATTTACCTTTATTATTTATTTAAATCACAAAATATGATAATAATCAACTACTAAGCTCAATATCGAACGGGTTTACCGGAATAAGAGAACCGAGAAATATACGCAACTTGAATTGCTAACATTCATTAACTTTACCCTATCTTTATTATACATTAACTCTTGTGGTCAGATAAACGAAGTTTTAAGTATCAAGCTATAATGTCGTTCTTTCCAGGTAGATCAATCCTTCCAATGGTATTTCGCTGACTAATTAACAGTAAGACTCTAATCACGCAATCCACTTGAATCTTAACTTCGTCACTACTTCTCTTGGCTCAATAGCCTTCTATCTGCTAACTTACAACACTCTCCTTAAATACCTTAATTCATTTGCATGTCCCGTTTTCTCCTTTCAGAGCTGGTTGGAAATATACGCGAATTTACAATCCGCAAAGACGCCTAAGAGTATTAGTGATAAGGTGCCGTATAGATTCGTCACAAATGTAATAATACAGAAATGTTATCATAGTCACTCTACTGTAAAAATTTTCCACGTTATAGGTTCAGTCTGGGAACTTTTGAATCCTACTAGTACTTTTGTTGAAAAGTTGATCTATGTAAAATAGTCTTATTATGTATTGGTTATCAGTATCATTTTTTCATTTACCGTTTTTAGTACAGAAATAGAGTTATTTCCCTTGGGTGCTCATGGCTGAATTTTCTGTGTAAAAAGGAGTCAAAGAGCACACTAAGTTTGGGAACCACACTGTTCTAGAACGAATGTAATTTTAGAGCCAACGAGATGGAAAAGATAAATAAGAGAATTTTATTGCAGCTCCCCCATTTTATTTAATTTCTCTTTCAGACTTTTAATACACGAGAAAACAACTTCCATCATTTAGTAATAGTTTCACAGCAGAAACAGCAGACAGTGTTCCAGAAACCTCATTTTTCTTCTACTTTAATTTGTTCGATACGGAGAAGAAACAAAATACTCCTTAAAATGAAATTCCATAACAATATGTCTCATTATCTCTTTTACATTCGATACACATTCAATTCGCATTACAAGAATTCTTTTATTAGAATAATTATACAGTTTTTTTTTTGTTCTTAGTTTTGATTAGGAATGAATTCCAACTGACCAGAGCACATACAGTTGCTGGAATTTCTCTTTTCTCTTGTCGCTACTTTCTTGGAACGAAATTTTTTGTCATTTTCATTTCTGGAACATTTCCAAATCCCAAAACTACTTTTAAGGACTGGTTCAAGAGGGGAGAGTTTTAGGCATTTGCAATTCTACGGGAATAAAGTAAAGTATAAAATAAAATGGGGGAAAAATAAAGAAGGGTTTATTTTCTCATAAAAGACTGTCATGCTTTTCCCCTCTGAAGAAGTACATGTAGCTTAACTTAGATTACTTTTCTGTTTTAAAACCAGGCAATGGAATGACCTCAAAAATTTGCAAGGGTTGGTTTTCGAAAGAAATATGACGAGCTCTTTTTTTAAAAATTGCTCGCGTGATTTGTAAAGCGTTTGTTAATGATAACTTTATAGAAATTCTTGAAGTGTTATGGCAACAGCCAAAAATCGTCTCATGGGCTGAAAGAAAACTTAATTCAAAGCTGCGGTTTCTAGATTTTATTTAAGGATTAAATGTTTTAAAAAGATTTCTATAATCTACTTAATTTATTTTTTGTTATATTTTTTTTATTTCTATACCATTATAAACTTTAAGCAATCTTCTAATTTACTATCCGTATAAAGGGAACCGATGCATGTTAAATCTGTCGAGGCTCAATGTTCTCCTATTAGTGTGGTGTGGTTTGTAGGAGATGGGGTGTCAGCTTTGGTGTAGTCCTCGACATTTGATCGTTGTTCAAATCCACGAGGTCCATCGCCAATACACCTAGTGTTACATAAAAAAGGCGAAGTTAATATAATTTTCTCCCCCCTCACCCCCTTAATTTACTCCTAAGTTCGTGAATGAGTGTTTATCGACGTCTCACTTACCAAATGAATTGTATTACAATTTTACAAATTTCTTAAATGTTTAAGATATCTCTGAGCTTCAGAGAAGGTACCCGATAGCGGTATCTTCACTGCCAGTAACAGCCTCCGGACAGAGGTGATCCCTTTTGTCTAGTGGTTATGTTACGCGGCTACGAAACCGAGCGTCACGGGTTCTGTCCTCCAGATTTGCGCCACCACAATCCCCTCTCCTAAAGGCTGCGGTAGCCTAGAGGTCAAGATCACGGACTCGTGGCCGGTGTGTCATGAGTTCGAGCCTTGCACCACTGAAGACCCTCCGTGTAGTCGGGACTCAAATATCCTCCTGTTGGTGTGGTGGTTAGGAGACGGAGAGTGCCCGCTCAGGTTTCGTCCTGAGTTACGAGGTTCAAAATTACGAGGTCCGTTGCCAAAAATCCGTCGTGTGGCTGAATAGGGCGACATTAATATTCACTCACTCACACCCTCTCCTAAGTTCTACACCAGCCAATGGGAGGACTTTGAGCCAGAATAAATTTAACATGCATCTGCCTCTCTACATGGTGGGTTTTGTGACATTGGGGATAGACCTCACAACTCGACAACTAGTTCTTGACCATGACCTATAGGCTTCCATGTCCTTCTTGACTGGTATAATAATGGATTCGTAAGCCATGGGATGTGGTCAAGGGACTTATCCTTCCGAAGGTGGTTGATTTTAGGGATGATACACTTTAGATCCGTGATCTTAAGCATTGGTGTTACACAGACTGCATTTAGGGGGGGGAGCTATATTTCTTTTTAAAAAAGTACGAGAAAGAGTGCCGACACGTAATTTTTAAGCTAAAAAGTTAAGAATATGTTGGTAAAGAGGGAGTAGGGGTTGAGTTTGAATCCCACTTTTGTGTATGTACTAATCTTGATTGACATAGACTGGAAGTGGTCTGTCATGGTAGCACAAAGGCAGTGGCATAACATACACTCCCGCATCACGAGGAGGGGCTGGACACTAGAGGGCACAAAGCCAGGGACGTCTTTAGGCAGAGACCTACTCGGTCCAGGGCCTCGGTAACAATATCGTTCATCTCGGTCTTGATTCAGCTTTAATAAGATCACGATTCGAATAATCTCAATGGTCAAATGTAATTTCCGTTATATTCTCCGAAAAACTGGGAATTTCGAACTATATCTCAACTGGCTACGTGTGAGGACCGTCGTCCATGAATACGCCTAGGCCTACCACCATACACCATTATAACTCATTCAGTCAAAAGGCGGTCGTCGGTCGAGCCGGTTTGTGCGATTGTAAAACATGCAGATTTATTTGCTTCGGGTTATTGTTTGTACGAGTATTTGACAACGTACTGTACTTTTAAAGGTCATAGGGGGAGCCTACATTTGTGTAGGAGGCTCAGAGCCTACTTTTGCGTTAGGGCTCAGGGCTTCAAGAAGTCTTAAGATGTTCCTGTACAAAGCCTGACTGACGCTAAGTACGTATTTAAGACATAAAGTTAGGGGCAAAACCTATCTTTGTAGGGGGAGCTCTAATATTCACCTTTACGCCAATACTCAGGGGTCATTGTCAGACTCCTCTGTAGGTATGGCATTAACCTTTAAAACGTTTGTCAAGTGACAAGGATGACACTTCTAAGATTTCTGAATATCGGCGGTTTTAAATCTCTCTGACCTTAATGGTTATTCTAAATAATTTCTAATTGCCTCTTCAAATGTAGATTAGAGTATCAACTTGCATGCAATAATGTGCAGTGGTGTAAGCAAGGGTGGAGGGGGGACTCAAACCTCGCATATGAGAATTTTGAGTGCGCTATTAAAAATGTGCTTCTAAAAGAGGAAAACATAGTGTAGATTCCTATGTAATTACATAAGGCCTTGGTAGTCAAATGGTCCTGGTAACGAACTCGTGGCCGACGAGACGCGAGTTTGACTCGTGGTGCCACTGAAGATCAACCGTGTAAAGGGGAGGTGAAAATCTGTCATAATTTGGAGAGGGAGTGCCACCTCGTCACTTGCCCGATGTTCAAAATTACGAGGTGCGTGGCCTGAAGCCCTCGAGTTGCTTTATAGTGAGGCATTAATAAACACTCGTTTATTAAATAAATTAAATCAATCACAAAGCTGGAGAGGGTGGTATAAGAGACGTGCCAGCTTTGGTGTCGATCTCGTCGTTTAAAAGTAAGTAAAAATCAAGAGGTGTATTAGATAGCGAACTTGTTGTTGTGGCATTAGAAACAACTTGTCTGCCGGTATCAGATCGAGGCCCACGAAATGGATCGTTGCAAGGGCCTAGTAATTTACGCCTGTCGTTATCCGTAGCTTCGAGCACCATGCAGGTGACAGAGCGATTTGGCGCGTTTCCACCCCAATTTTGAGGGAGAAACACTTTGGGGGTGATCAGGGGCCTCCAACCTTTTTCCCCCTTCCACCAACCTCACGAGAGGAAGGTGGCTCGATGACTATTTAGAGTACCCCATGTCGCAAAGGTACCACACATTTGCAAACATTCATGCCTTCTCCGGGTTTCGAACCCAGTCCCAACGGCACAGCTGTCAGCTTCACTAACCACTATACCGGATGGGTGGCTAGATAACAAACTTACTATACGTCAAAGAGAAGAAAGTAACTTGTGCAACTAATACAAAAATTTGTTTACATAATAGATTCCATACATTTTCACTATTACGTATTTTACAAGGAATTTTAATTTTCAGCCTTATTATATTAAAATTTTATAAAGTAAAGTCACTATCTTCCCATTTACCGTCCCTTTATTCAAAACATTTAAATGAAGCAATGAAAAGCCCTTTATGAAGAAAAAAAACTACATGGGCAAGGAAAAAAGTTTAATAAGCCCGTGTTTAATCAAGCAAATATTTCTCTCTTGACTCAAGAATAAGTCACTTTACACGTCGAGATAGAAATATTCTGTTAAAACTAAAAGATGCGTGTTAAATTCAAATGAGGTTTCCTAACTGACATTATCATGCATTTTGACCTCCTTTGCAATTAAGTTTAGAGAGGGTGGAAAGTTTACGACGAAAAAAGAAGATAAAAAGTGACGTATAATTTTCCCTAAAAAGGAAATTATAAAAGTTTAAGCTTTATTTAATTATAAAGAGATTGCCAAGAGTTATTGCAACTCTGTTAGAATTATACAAGCCAGTGAACCCCGAAGCTATTATATTTTACTTCCGGTATTAAAATGAATTATTAAAGATTCTTTTCCTCTTTTTATAACGATTTGAATTTTTTCGTTATTAAAGGACTAGGTTAATTCTTGTTGTCCTATACGTTATTAAATCACTTTTAATTCTTAATTTTTATCATACTTTTAGCTAAATGCTTCTTTTTTACGTATATCTTTTAAATTCGAGATTTTTGATGCAATTTTTTTTACATTAAAATTATACTATAAATATGGCTACATTTCTAAACATTCTGATATTATATAAAAATATGAATTTTTATATTTTATATATTATATTTTCCTTTGAAGTAATAGGTGAGTGGCAAAGCTAAGCCACAGTCCCTTTTTTGGATCGTCATAGTTACTGGGTTTACGATATTCTTGGAAAAAATGCTAAAAGGGGAGATTTGGTGACGTTGAAAGACGTCGCTAAATGCCACGATTTGCAATCAATTGTGAAAAACCGTTCTTATGTATGATCCAAAACAATGAAACATTTAGCGATGCCTTTTGAACTGTCAGCGTCTTTTTATTTTGCGAAACTAGTTGACGGTATAGTACTTAAGTACTAGAGATTTTTTTATAGTAAGTACCTCTGTCACATCACTTAAAATTTCCCCCTTTTTGTTATTTGGTTATAAAAGGAATTGATACTTATGTGTAGTGTAACGATTCTCGCCACACAGTTGTGAATCGGCTTCTTTGTGTGTGTAAAATTATTGCACCGTCTTGTCTTGAATCGTCTTGGACACCACGAGAGAGATCCCTTGCCACCCCTAGCCGGATGTAACTGGAAGCTAAAGACGCCGGCCTCTGTCATCCCCGAAGCTAGGGAGGGCAGGAGAGGGAACGGAGATGGTTTGAAAACCTTCGCTGAGAGTGGACCCAAAAGAAACTCCTCCCTCACAAACCACATCATTTGAACTCTAATCTCTTTAATAAGTTTAATAACTTCAATGTATAATCTGTAAATAATAGCTGAGACGTAAATTAAATATTTAAATTAATCAATATCGCGCTACCGTTATTTATCTCAAACGTCACAATAGCTTGTCATCATTTTCGCCATGTCAAAACTTTCGCTAAATGTCATGATATACAGCCAATAATGAAGAAAAAAATGTTCGTGTACACATGCTTGAACATAATAACCTTACTTATAAATTGTCTTCTCGAATTTCTTAAGAAAAATGAAAACTTGATAGTTTCTAAGGAAGAAAACGTAGTGAGATACTACTTCGAAAAGGTACGAAATCATCCAATTAAAATGTATGTTAACATCTGTTTATTTTAAAACAGACAAGACTCCAAATTAACATAGTTGTTCTTGATAATTTCGTCTACTTAAAATGTAATTGTTTTTGGTGAAAATATTAGAATTTAAGTAATGGAATGGAATGTAATTTAAATAGTCATTTCTGCGAATAAGTTTTGGCATAAATTTTTCAAATTCTTTGCCAATTTACTGGTCGACGTAAGTACCAAAGAATTTGTTTTAATCCCTAATGCTTAAGGTTTCTGTAGTCTTTAATCTAATTGAATTTACAGATCAGGATAAAATTCAAGTTTAATTGACACCTTTCGCGACAAAGAGAATGTTTCAGATTTGGCGTGAATATGACACTTAACTAACCGAAAAAATACATTTATTTTGTATTTGACTTCTATGCAATCTAACAAAAATAATTCGTCTAGTTGAATATAAAGCTGTGAAGAGAAATAAGATCCATGCCTTCTTTGTAATATTTCTAAATTACCCACCTCATAACTAAAAAGTCCGTTGTACTGTAGTCGCGAGTACAATTGTAATATAAACAAACTCACGGAACTGGCAACATAAGAACTTATGTTTATTGCATTGCTATGTACATTTAATGAGAAATACAATATGCAACTATCTTTTGTTACTCTCTATGCAGCTGTCGAATCCGTTGTACTGATTTGCGTGCACAAAAACGGATATGCAAACTAATAAGTTCATTAGCATTTCCTATGTAATTTTATGAGTCTCAAAATATATTTTAATTCGGAAACATTTTTTCTCTTCCTTTAAAAAAAGAAATTATGGTTACAGTTAAAATATAAGACAAAAATCACTGAAAAATGAATTCCTTAAATAATTGCATTCGATAAAATAATCACACAAATTGTAAAAATATTTTTAGTAGATGAATTTCATGATTGTAAATCGTTTGTCAGCTATCGGATAATTTATTAGATTTGTTCGAACGAATAATTTGCTTGCAACGATGTTTAACTGTTTCTGTAACTGATGAAGAAAATTGAATTTTGGAAAAAGAATAATTCTACAGTGTTCTCCAGTTTTGTTACGGAGTGTTTAGTTATGGTTGTCTAATCTCTATCTTGTAGTCCAGTTTGTGCGATAACTGATGTGATGAATAAAGTTAATATTGGTACGTTATTTGATCTAAATATGTTCATGAAATATTTAGAAGAATAAGTCTCAGATTTTAAAATACAGCTTAAAAGTTCTTATAATGTTCAAGTAAATAAAAGATGAATATTTAAAAAGTAAACTGAGAACCTTGGAAAAAATTTCTTTTGATTTATGGCAATAGAAGTAAGAACGAACATTTACAAAACTGATTTCACTTAACATATTTGTAAATCAAAAATGTTTCTTACTAATGTTTTAAAAGTTAACCCTTTAACTGGTTTGCCTGTAGACTGTACGGGCTATCGAAAGCTGGCTACAACCATTTATTTTCTTCTTTCTGTCTTTGAGTTGCTCGTATTTTAAATTCTTAGAGATATTATTAGTGATAGTAATTTTAAGCGATGCAGTTTGTCCAAGGTATTGAAATACTTCTCATCCAAGATTTTCTTTATGGTGAAGGGGAGAATTTTTCATTAAAGACATGAATTTAGATTCTTTAAAATATTTAATAAAGAACAGGGATTGGTAAGACAATGTGAAATTTGTTGCTTGAGAAGAAATGAAAACGGAAAGATAATCCAAAAAAGCTGATATTGTCTTTGCTCCCTTGGCAATGTAAGACTTGGTATTACACCATGCTTCACATTGCGCACACATACACATACAATCTTCAACCTTTTGAAAAAGGTACGAACATAAAATCCTTTTGTGAGTTCGTGTGAGAGAAATTCTTTGAAGATACATGAAACCATAGCATGCTAAAATAGTGTAAAAACTTTAAAAAAAATAAAATTGTTCCATCTTCCCGCAATATGTTAAGTATTATGCTTATATGCAATAAAAAATGTGCCTTTCTTTGGAACATTTTGGGCAAAACATTTGTCCGCTTAAGAGGTTAATTTAAGTGTGTGGGACGGTGAAATATTTTTTCCTTTCTTTTAAAGCATGAAATGAATATTAAAAACTAATTTGGAGAGTGGGGATGCTAGCTCAGGTGTCGTTCTCATCACGTGATTCACATTATAAGGTTTGTTTTACCAATAGCTCAAATAATCAGTCAATTCAGAATATGTTTAGTTCGAGAAGTAAAACAAAGGCAAATCTCAGTCTCAGGCAAATAGAATAGTTCAGCAACATAAAAAAATATTGAGTTGATCCAAATTACAATAGAATAAAACACAAAGTTAGAAACCATCATAGGCCGCGGTAGCCGAGTGGTATAGGCATCGGATCGTGGCTGGCTTTGTCACGAGTTCGAGCCCAGTACCACTGAAGACCCGCCGTGTAGGGCAGCGATGCACGCTAAATCTGTCGAGAGCTGAAATGTCCTCCCGCTGGTGTGGTGTGGTAGTTAGGAGAGGGGGGTGCCAGCTCAGGTGTCGTTCACGTCACTTGACCATGGTTCAAAATTACGTGGTCCGTCGCCAAAAGCCCTCGTGCAGCTGAACAGTGCGACGTTAATCTTCACTCACTTACTCACTAGAAACCATCATAATCATAAGTGCTATAAGAAATCCGCATAACAGCTACAGTGGCATTTGGCGTTATTCCTCTTGAAGCAGTTAGTTCAAAGTACTATAGTCTCTTATCTGCTGTTTTTAACAACAGCATCGTATTAAAAAGATAAAAATTCAATTCCCTTCAACTCTTTTGCATATTTAAAGAAATTTTGGGAAAAGGTCGTAGACTCTTTAGAAAAAATAGAATAGATAAACTAAAATAAAATTATACAAAATAAAACAAATAAAAGTTAAAAAAAACCATCCACACAAAAACGTTTGATATACCATTATTATAACGCTAAAGACTTTAATATGTACCGCTTATGGATACAAGAAACATTTAAATTTAAACATTTTTTGTCACAACATTTAAATTTTCTCTTGTAGAAAGAAGCAAATGTGTGAAAAGCGTAAAAAAGTTGCACCATATGCGTGTGATCAAATATCAGTTTTAATTAGAATGGATGATTCATCAGGAAATAAATTAAATTTACCTATTGACAATTTCTATTCTTTTATAAAAGAAAAAGTTTATTTGGTTTGGTTAATTAATTTTAATGGGAATTTTTTTTTTGAAGATTGTTTTACGATCTCTCAACTACACATCAAGAAAATGATTTGATGTGAATTGCTTAGTGTTTCGGAAACAGTAAATATTGTGTTAAATAAGTTTCTCCCCCCCCAGAAATCAAAGCAATATTTTATAAATATTCTTTTATTACTTAGCTTTTTGCAAGCTTGAAAAATAAATTAGTTCTTTAATTTGTTTTCTCACATAACATTTTCAAACCTGGCGCAACGAAAATAATTTAATAGCGGCACAATGAGAAAAGATTTCATTTACGTTTTCACTTGCATGGAAAAAAAGAGAATATCTAATTCTATCTACAATTAAATTAAATTTACAAATGCTTGTGAATTGCATAAATAATATAAACACAAGTGCTTGCTGAAAAAAAATCTATAAACGCTTGTATATACATCGATAAGTTTTCCAAAGTTTCTTTGTTTCGGAATTTGTGTTTCTCAGAAATCAAAGCAATATTTTATAAATTTTTTTAAAGTTTTTTGTTCAAATCTTTTTTTTTTTTTTCGAGTTAATAATCCCATACAATTCTAAAAAATTACTATAAATCTAACTTTCATTTATTTCTCTCCATGTATATAAAAAAAAATTTCGTGAGACTAATAAATTTATTTGATCGCTAAAAATGATGGAAACTATACTGTGTCGCTAATATTTCGTCAAGTTTCCATTGAAACGCCATTTCAATGTAAAGGACGGTGTTGCTCGAAACTATTACGAATTTTAGTATTAAATAAATACAGCAGAAAGTAATATTAAAGTATTAAACATCCAGATAGAAATTATTGACACTTTTTAAGATGAAGTAATAATTACATAGGAAGATAAAGCATTAATTACACAAAATATGCTCTCTCTATGTAAAATTTTTTCGTGATGCTGTAATAAATTTATCTATACATATAGTTAGCAAGCATCGATCGTCAAAAGTTGAATTTAATTGAAGAGGAGCGCCAAGAACGAATTTTGTTAAAAAAAAAAAAAAGAAAAAATGGAGAAAGTACAAAAGACAAAAATTTTTAAAAAGAGAACATTGTTTTTGAAAAGGCTCTAAATTGTGGAGATGAAGACTTGACATTTATTTCTTTTCCTGCATAAAATACATTGAAAGAAAGTAGAACTACATAATACATGTAAATTATAGTCTTGCAATTTGAGCAATGAGTATGAACAGTTATATAATTTGTAGGATGGGGGTTGGTCCACCGTTAGACGAAAAGGGGTTCCCTCTAGTTCATAAAATATAATTTTCTTAATGTATATTTTTATCATTTTCTACAATACTATTACTATATTTTTGTGACATTCCTTTTCTTGACGCATATTTTATAATTGAAATCATAAGTTTTTTTGTTGGTGTGCATTGCATAATTAAAGTAGGGCATACAGTGTCAATGAAAATGAATGGTTAATTTCAATTGCATAACACCTATCATAGATAAGAGAGTCTATTATCTCTTTTTCTATGAATAATGTAACTATTAGTTATTACCTGTGTTAAGAGACACACCTTAATCTCCTTTACTCATTTGAACAGTCAAAATAAGCATCATAATAAAAGTACTACTAGGAGTGTCTAGTTTCGGGTGCAAATTTGTTAAATGTAATTTAATCATTACCATTAACCTTTCAAGGGCATACCTTCTGAAAGTAAGATACCAATTTATGATCTTACCACCATTCCGGTATAGTGGTTAGTGACGCTGACTGTGATGCCGTAGGGTTTGGGTTCGAATCCCGGATAAGGCATGGATGTTTGTGTTGTAATTCTTCTCTCCTTTGTGATATGTTCTTCACGCTTACTTTTATGTAAGTCCCCGTGTGATAATTTGTGGATCACGGGGTTATAAATGTTCTCAATAAAAAGTAAAAAAAGTATGATCTTGAGATGTTCTAATGTTTCATTTCTCCTATGTTTTAGAAAGCATGGGTTACGCTCCCCCAGGATTCTCTTGCGATCTTTCTCTATTTTTGACGCATTTTCTACCACTTTAAACATTTTGTTTTAGTTCCTTGGATTGATAGACTTTTGTTTAGGTCAAGAGCCTTCAAACTTTATCGACTGGAGGGACCTTCAAAGTTACGAGCATATGGAGTGTTTTCAGGGAACCCCACCCTATCCTTCGAAGAATATATCTTAAAATAGTATTAAAGTACAACCCTTTATATAGGTACTTTATGTACAGACAAAGAAAAGTTTTACATTTAATATAACAATTTTTTTCCAAATATTTTATAAAAGTTGAAAATTAAATTTAAAACTGCTTTGTAAATTATTGAGACTTAAAATCGTTGTTGTTTTCTTGTCAAAGCTGCTAATTCTCTTCTATGTTTTGACACATCACTGCATATTCAAATAATTATCTACTTAACAATCGTCCTTCAAAATTTTACGTTGGCGTCAAAAAACTTTATCAATATTTAAAGAAAAACTTTGCAGTGAGTGAAAAATATCTATTATTTGGGAGCTGAGATAAAAATAATAAAAGTGAGCTGCCCCAGAAATTTATAAAATAACCTTTGCTGCAAATAGATGTTTTTATACCTTGAAGAGTTATTTAAAATCCAGTTTTCTCAAATAAAGAACTAAATTTCTTCTTTACAAAAGTCTTATAGGATCTGTCCTGACTTATGCATCAGAGACTTGGCCATTGACTTTACGTGATGAGGAAGCTTTGGGAATTTTCGAAAGAAAGATCTTACGCTGCATTCTTGGTGGGATTCACGTGAATGAATCATGGAGAAGAAGATCTAACTTACAACTCTACAAAATTTACAAGCGACCTGATATTGTAAAATTTGTCAAATTACAGAGACTTAAATGGGCTGGTCATCTGGCTAGAATGAATGAAGATCGTTGCTGCAAGAAAATCTTTCTGGTAAGGCCCGTGGGAAACAGACCTCGGGGCAGACCTCCGTTAAGAGGGATTGATTGTGTCGTAAAAGACCTAAATATTTTAAAGGTTCAAAAACTGGAAAACAGTTGACAAAAGTAGAGATGCCAGGAGAAAACTTCTGGAGAAAGCCAAGGCCCAACCTAGGGCTGTCGAGCCATTGAAGAAGAAAAATGTCTAATTTTCTGAAAAGAACTAAAATATTTATATCCTATAGTTTAAAATCTTTTAGTTTCTTAAACACTTCAGTGATTTTTAGTAAATATAAGATTTTATGTTATCCATAAGATATTCATTTTTACATGCAAACTGACTTAAAAGTTCGATCTTTTATAAAAATCAAAATTTTGCTAAAATTTTGGTGCTTTGATTTAGCAAACAGTCATTATTTGCGAAGGCCCTGCCAAAGTTCCGCGGAACCCAGATTGAAGTCCTCTGTTTTAGACAATAGATTAATAACGGTGGGCATAGTTGCCGAAGTTTAGAGAGAGGGAGGCCAGTACAGGTGTTGCCTTCATCCCTTCACCTTGGATCAAAATAACGAGATCCGTCGCCAATAGCCGTCGTATTGTTTCGCAGAGTGGTCAATAGTTGATCAATCTAAATTACATATACACGTTTTTCTAAAAATAAAACAACGAATATTTGATGTAGCTTCGCCAAATGGGTTTCATGCGCAAATAAAACCAACAATCATCGCTCACACAAACACGTGAACATGTCATAAAAATATCCCGGCAGTTTTATCTTCAAAATAAATTTGATTAATATTATACTAGAGCTACTAATCTAGACTATAAAAGAAAGGTAAGAATTACGTAGATTTAATATTGCATTAATGAACTCGAAATGTCTGGTAGCTAGAAACATTGACGATCCAGCGTGCTTCTTTAGTGAAACGGTATATAATTGTAATTATACTAATTCTGAATTTAGAATTTTATTTTTAAAGTGTACAAGACATGTAAGGTTACCGACTACTTGCGACGACTTTTAAAAAAAAATGGAGATACGGGGATTGTTTTGTGGTTTTTAGGTTTATTTAGTACATTTTAAGAAAAATAGGATAAAAACAAGAAGAAAAAAAATTATTATTACTAAAATTGGAAAAAACTGGCAAAAACTTACATAAACGGGGCCCATTCTGTATAAAAGGTTTATGAACAAATTTTCAATTTTGATACGTTGCTTTACTATTTGAAATGACGTTCAGGATAAGGGATATTTTAATTTATACAAAAACTAGAGCACTTCATTTTAGTTATTACATGAAATCGCTTAAAAAAGCGGTGATTATATTCATATAAGGGACTGTAAATTTTGTAAAAGAGGAGTCATAGATAAATCTGAAAGTTAAAACACTTCTACTATTATACAGAACACACACAGAAAATTTCAGTTAATTATTTTCGAAACTTTTTGAGCAATCGCTGTCCCCGTGGACCATTATCAAAAAAAAAAAAAAAAAAAAACACACACACACACATTGCGAGGAAAACGCATTTTAAAGTATGGCATTTTGCTGAAGGTAGTGGCATCGACCTTTACTAAAAAAACTGCAGTTTTTGTTCTAAAGAGCGGAAAATAACAAACTTTGTGTTTTTATAAAGCTTATAAGATGGCCTATAAAATTTAATCACAAAAAAAATTGTCAATGATTGGAAAAATTCATAAAAAAAAGCTTTAAATTGTTAATTGTTAAAGCAATGTAAGAGCTTTAAATTGTTTTTGATTTATAAAAAAAAATGTTTACAGCAAGTGATCTTCCTCATGCAATATTTCGACCCACAAAAATTTCAAGATTTTGTTTGGGAAACTGGAGACACCTCCACAAACTCCATCTCTTTAAAACTCATATTTAATTCTCCACTATATAAAAAAACCCAAAATCCTCACATGGGCAGATACCATGTGTTCCACCAGAAGCTCTCCAACTGTCGTCCAATTTTCCGCTGCACAGACGAGGGCCCCAGGTAACGGCCCCATTTGCATGACAATGGCCCCAACACTCTTACAATGTCGTAGACACATCGCGAGGGCGGAAGAGCGGACGCAAACGTCCTCGCCGCACGCCATGGGAATTCCATGTAAGCTGTCAGAATTATCCACGACTTCCGTCGCGCTAGCTTTTGTGCTAAAAATGAGATGCTAAAATGTCCATAGAGGATTGCTCATCAGTGAAACGTACCCTGTGGCCAGACGCTTCAATCATCCGCCACCAGACAGCTCTGTTGGTTTTTGCGACCACTTCACGGGTTTGTATCAAGCTCAACGATGCCCGTGCAGGAAAAAAAAAGATTATTTAATATCATTGAGTTTTTTTTTTTTTTGTTTTTTGTTGTTTGGGTGGCAGACTTGGTTGCAGGTAGATGCTGGCGAGAGAGAAAAGAAGATGGACGCGCGCGTGTTTTGAAAGTTTATGGTGTTTGTTTTTTGGCGTTACTTGGGGAAAGTTATTCAAAATTCTGGTCTGATTTTTTGTTCGATAAACGCTAAACAAAAAGCTTTGCGACGAAGGATTTTGTATTTTTCTCCTCTGCTCATGTGATGAGTAAGTTTCTAGTATAATCCCATAGATAAATCCTATTTTAGCCCACATCTTTATTTATCGCCAACGTGACGAATTATTATCTACAGAAAGATGAGTTGCTGGTGCAATTTGGTATAATTTGTTTTTCTTTGCCAAAGAAATAGTAAAAGCAAATAGGATTTTACCTAACCCCCCACTATTGGTGACGAGAAGAGAGAAACTCATATTTATTTATTGGACTCCCGAACTCTGTTTATAAAAGCTACAGAAGAATAATTCTCTTTTCCAACAAGGTGGCAAGAATTTATTTGTCAAGGTGGCTATATAAACAACTAAATCCAACCCATTTGACGTTGAACGACAGAAGAATTTGATATCACACACTCGTGGTTAAAATAAAATATAGGATACATACTATATTTGACGACTTTTAGGCTTGATGGTTTTATCTTGGGAAACTTTTTTGGTTAACTTCAAAATTTGTTTGTCGACATTTATGATAGTTTGGCGATCTATTTTAAAACTTACCAAATCGCCAACTTGAACTCTATACTTCATTTCAACTTTAAACGGTACAATTTGAATGACTTTAAAAGCATTAAAAGTTAAGAGGGTATACTTACGTATTATACCATCGATCAATTTCGATAACGTCGCCAATTCAAAAGATCTTGCCAATTGCTATTATAGTATTTGTTGTTTTGTAACATTCGTAGGAACGGTTTTCTACAAATGGCTGCATTTAGAGGCATTTGGAGAAATCTTTTGATCTCAAGAAATGGGTCGACGATAATAATACGTAAGTTCGAGTTATAGTTGTACAACAAAATTTTAAAATTTCTGTAAAACAAAAGGTTGAGAAGCTCACATGTTCTTTAACGATTCTTTTATGCTTGCTATTTTTTTTAATTACTGCTTCAAATCATGATCTACTTCGAAAACAATTTAAAGAATCAAATTCAAAATTCAATTTTTCCAAACTTTCAAAATTAAATATGATTTATCCCACACATTTGATCCAAATTTCTTACAGAGTTAACGATAATTTTAAATACTTAAAAGGGTATATCACGCGTAAATGTGATAATGCGTGTTATCACAACCGCATTAGCGACATTATATGAAACACGGCACATAATTGCCAATTTAGCTCGTACAGCACATATGAAGTCAGGGTTTCCACTTTGACGAGTTATGTTGAACATTGGCACTGTTGCGATAGTACGTAAGTACCCTCAAAAGTAATGAATATTTAAAAAATTAAAAAAATAAACTGGTGCTTTTACCTTTATGAAAACCATAAAGTCAATTACACATAGAAAACATGCCCAATTCTGTTCCGTCATTGTGTTTGTAGTGAATGTATCTTATTGGTTAATATCGCCATTGTTCATGTTGGCGGGAACTCGGAAAATCAGTCGCCAACCCATACTTCCAAAAACTTTTACGTACACATAAACTTCAATCTGAAGCAAAAAAGGTAAAAACAATTTTTAGAATTAAAAAATGTAATTGCTTATGCCCACTTTTTTGCCTTTAGTTTTTTTAAAAAAATTTCTATGCAGGAAAATATATTATGTCAAAAAATCCAGATGTGCGAGGAAGGTAGATCCATAAAGTATTGCTTAACCCTAATGCACTCGCCTATTTCAGTGACAGTTTTAGAAATCATAATAGGTCTCCATTTTAGTCCAAAGACTCTTTCAGTATTTTCAATTTCAAAAGCTCTACACCTTTAATTCTTGTAGTTTCTGTTCTGACCTAAATTTAGTACAATATTCTGTTGCACCATTTATTTTGTTTATAAATTATTTTGGCGAGTTTTGATACGTTTCTTAGAATCCAGTTTCATTCTTTCTTAGCTTTGTAGGAATTATAATTTGCCTCTTATTATATTATTTTATTTTATTATTCTTTATATATATAAACAAATTTATGCATAATTGAGTACAGTTCTGTTAGCCGAATGCAGGCGTTAAATCGCCAAATGTTGCTACCGGTTGCAGGCGAAATATTACAAATTACAAACCTTTTTCTTCACTTTCCGCTCGATTTTCAGCAATAATACAAAACAATTAGTAATAAATTCTCAATAGCTTTCATTTGTGCGCATTTGTATCGCCATCATAACTAACCACTTGATATGATTTTACTATAAAGGTTAAAATATTTTTATATTGTAGTGATCTAAAATTGCGAGATTTTACATTGCACAGAATATGAGAAATATCATGAAAGATTTTCCTTTATTATTTAAAATTTGCTTTATAATGTTTCTATTTAAAAGAGAACTATACAAATCGCTTTAATCTGTGACATTTTAAGATTATTTTTTCCCAATTAATAATATCATAAATTTTCCAAAGAAGCATGGATAAAAGTACCTTGTTCGTCCAAACTTTTTATGCAAAAATTTTCAAGTAAAATTATTTTATTCATCCTATTTATAATAGAAATTAGAGCTTTAATACAGTCGGGGGGGGAAGGACTCGATAATATTTAAAGGACAAATTAGCATCGTTAGCCAGACTTTAGGATGTACAAGAAAGAACAAATCAAAATAATGAAGTCTAAATCATTATCTTTTAAGAAACGACGCTCAATTGCTTTAGTGTTGCCCAACTTTTCGAACCAATTTCCGTACAAATGTAATCTGATAGTATAACATTGATTATCGTTCGTCATGAGATCCTTGCTTATTCCTACGTTGTTCTGAAGAAACAGTATTCTTTACGCTTTAAGAAAGATTGCAACACCAGGAGATGGTTGTTTTCAAATAACATTATTTATAGAAAAATAATGATGAATGGGAAAAAAAGTAATATTATACAGGGTGTTCATAATTAAAGTCCCTCTTTCAAAATGCTGTAAGAAAAGAACCCCTTGACAGAATGACTTCAAATTTGAGCTGAATATACTTGAAGAATAGGAAAAAGGTATGGTATAAGGAAAAATAGTTCAAAAGCATATCAATATATAGCGCTGTAAACGGTATAACGAAATTGGATTTGGCTACAAGGGACATTTTGAATCGAATTACAACGGCTTTCGCTTAAGTTGTACATTAAAACAACTGTATTGCTCAATGCGCGTGATTGTTTCGTTTTTTGATGCAAAAAAATGTCCCTTTCAAGTCATTCAACAGTAATAGCACTGTTAGTGAAATATTCAACCACTGCAACAAAGTCGTACTACATTGGATAGGAAAAATAGATTTTTAGTGGTCCTTGGGTGAAAAGGCGCATAAAAGGCAACATTGAAAATGCTTATTATCGCTAGACTTCCGCAAGTCACTCAGTATATCATCCACCATATTCTGCCACAAGTTTAAACCAATAAAGAGAGCATATTCCGAAACACTCCGCTTTGTTTTGGAATATGCTCTTTATTGGTTTATTTGAAACTTTTTCTTAAGTCATACCATTTTCCTTCTTTTTCAAGTATATTCAGTTCAAATTATAAGTCATTCTGAGCATTGGTTCTTTTTTTTACCATGGTTTGAAAGTGGGATATAACAGTGCTTCTCAAACTTTCAATATTGGCGACCCAATATTCAATCACCATTTTCATCGCACCCACCCTCCATAAAATACCAATGTATTGAATTCAATAATAATATACTTCGATGTTACAACTACAATACGACTTTAACCTCTTAAGTTCCACCGACGTATATAAGCGTCTCGCTCAGCCAAAGTGTTATTCCCCCGGACTTGTATCTATGTCTTTACGAAGTATGATCTTATCTGTGCACTGCTATCCATAAAATTATTCTGAAGGATTTGGAATGCATTAAAAGGACCTGGACAGAGTGTTTACGAAGGATTTACTTATTTCAGAAGATTTGCTATTTTATTTCTCCCCCTCCCTCCACCAATGCATCCCATACGTATGCCTACGTGGAAAAGGGTTGGCACTGGGAAGGGAATCGCGTAACTTTTAATCGGCAGTTAAGGGTTTAATTATAAACTGTACACCTTATCAAGATAAGTGTTCATTTTTATATATAATTTTATATATGACAAGGCTGGAGTCACTGGTAATTATTAAACTTGTTCTTAGCTTATTATTGTTAAATTAATTATAAAACACATTGTGCAGTGCTGATACATTTATAAATGTATTATATCAGTGTAAATGTCTATTTTATTTTTTTTATTATGTCAGAATGTATTTTGTTTGTTTACACTTTCAGTAAATTAGTAACTTTTTAAAATAATCTTTTGTTTTTTCAACTTTTCAATAGGCTCACCCCCCCTCGTAGAGTTATCACGCCCCCCGAGGGGGGAGCGCCTCACAGTTTGAGAAGCGCTGGGATATAACCATAAAAACAAGGTTATTATAGTATCTTTTAACTAATAAGATCATCTGATCAAGTGTCGTTCTCGCGTCTCTTTACTGAGATTGAAAATTACCAGGTCCGCCACCAATAGCTCAAGTGTAGTATTTAAGTTAGACATTGACTAACAATAAATCAATTCAAATCCTTACCTAGTGTGGGGTGGAAGTGGAGTGAGGGTTTATATATTAACGTCGCACACAGAGCAACATGAAGGTTATTGGTAACAGATCTCGTAATTCTGAATTATAGTCAAGTGACGTGTGGGAGTTAAGAGAATAAATTCTCCCTCAGATGTTGTCATCGTAACTTCAAAATAACGCGATCAAGTACCAATATCCCAGTGTAGCTTCTACTTTCTTTTTAATTGAAATTTCGATACAAAGCTAGTGATGGTTACCAATACAAAAAAGTAGCAGTAATCACGCGATTTTCAAATCTCATTGATTTGTCTTTTTTCCCATCATTGAAGCTGAGGTGAAACCAGTGCCAGGGCCTGATAAAAATTGGTAATGTGATTGAAGATGTTGTCGATCTTGCCAGGCAAATAAATTTAGAAGTAGATAGTGATGATGTTCAAGAACTGCAGGATTCCCCCAATCAGGAGCTGACAATGGATGGGTTCATAGTAATGCATCACTAACGACAAAACATTGCAGAACTTGAGTCTTAAGACCCACTTCAATTAGATCAAATGGCGGTTGAGAATTTGACCGAAGGCCTCAGTTTAATTGATAAAGGGTTGTTCTAATTTTAGAAAATACAGATTTCAGCGGAAGGCGTACTTTTTCAACAAAATAAGGAATAAAAAATATATTAGCAAGGTACGAGGAATTTTACAGGAGAAAAAAATGATTTTGAGCCAGCAGACTACTTTTTTAGATTTTATGAAACCTTCTACAAATCAAAATAACTTTGGTTTACGATTTTGTATTTGTGTTATCCAAGAATTTATTAAGGCTGTCTTCGCTATATGTACGAGAGCGTGAACTTAATGTGGAACACATTTTTTCGGACAAAAAAAATGCTTCAATTTTTATAAAAATATGCGACACTGTAACCCATACATTTGTTTATAATATTGTGTTTTTAAAATATTTCAAAATATTTCATAAATAATTAATTTTTCCCATTAACGTGTAAAGGGAGAGTTCATTTAGCATTACGGTATAGGAGAAAAAATGCGAAACACATTTTATAAAATAGAAAAAGTGTCAACTCGGATAAAAATGAGTAGTATGATGAAATAAGTTATTCTCTCTCTACAGGATTGGGAAGTCAGAATATGATGTTAATGTTTGAGTACTTTTATATCTGAAAAAATTTTCGGAATTTGGTCGCTATTCTTTAACATTAGCCAAGAGAGAGAGAGAGAGAGAGAGAAGACAGCCTTAAACATTTTTTTTCTAAATTATTTTCTTTCGACTCCAGTGCCAACTAAAAATGTTTTATATGCGAAATTGTACCCCGACTTGCACGGTTATTACTCAATCCTACCTATTGCGTCAGTTCGGAGTATAACTATATACACACTTTTTGATGATGAAAAACAAATAAAAATTTACCATTTCTTTATTACTATTTCTAATTATATTTTTATGGGTGTTGAGCTTCCCAGTGTACGCGTGCGACCCGAGTTTACAATGGTGACACGAAACAGGTGATAAGCGAGGATTAAAAAGCCATAATTCCGTGCGTGACAGAAAAAGCTTGTAAACGCTTTAACAAAATTTCCTTCTTCATTTCGCGCTTCAATGGCTACGAGATACATGGAACTGCTCATAAAAGGGATTATATATATACCTTTAAGCTACTCAAATATTTATTGAAATTTTTTATTACATTTTGATTAAATCATCGAAAATTCTTACTCCTAATTTGAAACCAGAATACCATAGTTTAAGACTTGATTTTTTTTTACAGGGAAATTTTTTTAAGGTGTCCGAATACGTTGGGAATACTTTTTTAAAAAATTGCATACTAAAACATTATAAATTATTTTTTAAGAACCTCAACACCAATAAATACTAATATTTAACTAATATATATATATATATATATATATATATATATATATATATATATATAATGTTTTAAAAAATATCTAAATTTTTGCAAAAATCAGTTATAAGTGAATTTTAGCAATATTTTTGAAGAACTGAGCAATCAAAGAAAAAAATAATAAATTTATATCGGTAAAAATATTATTAAAACGAATCAGATGCTTTTATGAAGCAAATGTACTTAAATTTTAATATTTCATTAAATTTATAAACCTTACAGCTGATCGGGTAAATATAAGAATTGTGACCCTTTGTGAGGCCGTTATTTGGATAACATACCGTAATTCAAAAACTATTCATACAATAAGAAATATGTTAGTACACATTCTTTAGAAAATAACATAAATATTGGGTTTAAAAAGTTTTATAGAAGTATATAAATAACATTTTGTGTTATCAGACTCCCCATGATAGATTTTGAACAATTTAAATACCCACTGTGGTATAGATAAGACATATATATTTCCATTTTTTTCAATTTTATAATATTGATTGTAACTTGGCCTCTCTAGGTAGCTTAGAAACAAAAAAAAAAAGTATATTTTTTGTAAGCCAAAAGATAACTCTATTCAATAAAATAAAAAACAAGATGTTTTGACCGAATTTGATTATTTCAATGTGTTCGGATACCTTTAACTCGATAGGTAATTTCTTCATATAATAATCCTGCGCAATACGATTTGATAAAACTGTCTTCTCGAGTAATGTTAAAGAATGAGATGTACACATAGCACAAAAACAAAATAATTGATATTACATTCTCTCTGATTTCGCTTTCCTATAGGGAAAAATTGGGTACCGATTTCCGATCAATTACGCTTATTTTAAATGTAACTTATAATAGTGGTTCATCAATTTAGTTCCGTTTTATACCAACCCTCTCAGCCAAAGACCAAACAATTCTCCGTATAACACTGAAAAATATCGAAATGTTTCCATAACTACAAAATGGGTCTTCTCAAACCACAGAACAATTCTTTATTTTAAACCCCTCATTGTTTTAATGATGTGTCTTAGACCAGCCCTGGTATCGTCCTCATCATTTGAGCTTTGCTACGGCACTGCTAAGGTGCAGCGCTGTTGAAGACACGCTGTTAAGGCCGAATAAGTACCAAGAAAGACTGCGTTAGGTCGACATTGGGGTGCTCGTAGGTGGGAACCTTGATAGGTCACTGTAGGTCTGAGAGGGTCAAGTGAATCGGGAAGTCGATCGGAGAAAGAGTCTCTCGGATTATGTTGAGGCGGTGTAGAGTGTAGAAGCATTGCTGAGTATCGAAACCTGTAGATACGAGTATGTCCTATAGCGTCTGTGAAACTCTTAGCGTATTGAGAGTATCCGGGTTTCCTCTTTTGGTGTCTACTTAAAAGTCGACTATTGGTCCTAGTCACCCCTCACGCGGTGGATTTTGAAGCTGGAGATTGGCGTGGGAACTGCGCCGGTCACTTTTCCGTCAGCTGGATAAAGGGGGATCAAAGATTGACTTGCCTTAGAACAGTGTTTCTCAAAGTGTGGGGCGTGCCCCCCTGGGGGGGCGCGATGACCCTACAAGGGGGGCGCGAGCGTATCGAAAATTTAAAGATTTTTTTAAAAAAAATAACTGGAAAGAGAAGTAAAACAAAATGCTTTCTTCCATAATAAAAAAAAATACACACCACACAACAACCCTGACATAATTTATGTTTATTATCTGGCTTTTTTCCGTCATCAAATAGCTATCTTTGATCCCAAAACCAAATTAAAGAAAAAAAAACATTTTGTTTTATTTGCTGTATTTCCTCAATGAGAGATTTTTTTTATTACGTTTTAACATAAAATATTACTCGTTAAAAGAAAAAACGAAACCCACACACAGACCCTGAGAAAAATTCTAAGAAGATAAACAATTCACCACTGTAATTATTATTGAAATACTGTACATTAGTTGTAGAAAAAGAAAAGGAAGTCATGATTCACTTTTCAGCCAGGCTGCATAGTACGTTTGCTAATCATTTGATTGACCTTCAATCTTATGGTATGGTTATTATCAATATTAGTTCCCTCCCATCTTTTATGCGTTTGCTTTTCGCTTAGGGAAATTGTAAATAATTGAGTTTTGCGATATTTGGAAAATAATTGATTGGTTTAACATTTCTGTAGGATAATTGAAAAGTGTCTGATTTGCGTCCTTTATTATGGTCTTGTACTTTTGAATCATTTTAGTTCAGTTTTATTGGATTTTTTCTCAAATCATCAAAGAATTGAATAGTCCTTGAAAGAAGGTAGGTATACTTTCTATAAATTAAAATATTCACTAGAATTCCGATTTGTATCGTGTACAGTAAAAATAATTCTAAACAAATGATTGGGGCGACTGAGTCCCCCCCGCTCTACCATTAATGTTAGTATCGAGTACGCGCCTGCTCCCGGGTTAAAACATTTTGAAGTCTTCTCGCTTTAAATGTTAAAAAGTAACACAATTATTCTTCATCGGAATTTTATATTCTTTTTCATAATTTAACATTAATTCTAAATGCTAATTGTGTGAGGTTTAAAATTACAGTTCTTTTAAACAGTTATTTACAATTATAGCATTTATCTTTAAAAAAAATCATTTTACATTTTTGTATACAATGTCGTGCACACAGTTTTATTCTCCTTACAGTTCAGCTATTATATCAAGAATGTTTTATTTTTTAAAAAATGAACTCGTGCGAAGAGTCGGTGTTTCAGCCAGTATACGTTTGATGTATCAGTACTGAAGAAGGTATTTTATAAATAATTTCTTATTACTGAATTTGGCCGCGGTAGCCGAGTGGTATAGGTATCGGATCGTGGCTTGCCTTGTCACGAGTTCGAGCCCAGTACCACTAAATACCCGCCGTGTAGAGCAGCGATGCACGTTAAATCTGTTGAGAGTTGAAACGTTTTCCCGTTGGTGTGGTGTGGTAGTTAGGAGAGAGGGGTGCCAGCTCAGGTGTCATCCACGTCACTTGACCATGGTTCAAAATTACGTGGTCCGTCGTCAAAAGCCCTCGTGCAGCTGAACAGTGCGACGTTAATATTCAATCAATCAATCTTATTACTAAATTAAGAACAAGTTTAATAATTATTAGGGACTTTTCCACGGGCTTGTCTTGTAGAGGAAAGTTTTTCAAAGGAAGGTTTTAATATCAGAAATTGACACTTAAAGAGTTATTTTTCTATATTTAGCTGAGATCTATATTTTGTCTTCAAGGCATCCACTGCAGAAAATCCGGTTTGAAAAAGGTAGGATGTTGAAAATGGTAATAGTATACGAAGTGCTTTTGTTTTCAGTACAGATAATTCCTCATCCACCTCTACCCCAAATTCAAAGAGCGATTTATTACAAAATTGCTTTTTAATTTTTCACTGGATGTGAAATCTATGAAGATTTCTTCTTCGGAAGTTGAGAGCCCTTCTGGAGTATCTTGAAATAGATCCCTAATCCATTCGTAACTTGCTACCAAGCTGTCCTCATCCAGAAAATACTTTTTAAAATTCTTTGCCAACATAGCTAAATGATTTTACATGTTTTAAAACAACTTTCACATGTTGTTCTACAGATTTGTAAGTTTTAACACATATCGAGCTGGGGCTTTTTTTCCATCATTTACTTCAGTAGTGGTAAATCCAAAATTTAAGTATTTTTGAGAAGATCGCCTTGATTTAATTTTCGGAACCATGCTCGTTCGTCTGTGTACTTGTTGATTCTTTATTATGGTCGAATGTTTGCTTACGACTTAAAAATGTATGTATGATATTGTTTTAATCTACTGCCGTAAATACTTAATTACCGTGAATTACAATTAACGTGGAAATTTTAAAAAATGTATGTTCAAGCTAGATTCGGTAGCTATTAGGAGTATCAAGTCGACCAAAACTGACTGGAATTGTACGAGGAAAAGCATTTTTACATGTTTTGCGCAGACGTCCGATAGGTTGCCCAGACTCACGCAAACGTACCCTATAATGCCAGATGTGATGGATATGATAGAGAGCGACATTGACTAGACTATTTTTCTAATGACATTTGTACTTTGAGAAATGAATATGCTGAAGGAAATAAATCTTTAATTAAATACATCATTTTGCGATCTGTTCCAATTTAAAAATTAGAGAAAGAAAAATAACATATAATTCTAAGTAATATATATTTTAAGTAATTTTCTTAAAATATATATTACTTAAAAGTTACATATACACAAAATTTAATATACTTATCGTATTAATTTGTACGGTTTATAATTAAGATCGTATTGTAACTTTAGCGTCTCTCTCTCAAAGGGCATCTTTATTGCTGTAAATACATTATTGTTGTACAGGGGGGCGAGACAAAAATTATGATTGAAAATTGGGTCGCCAGTATTGAAAGTTTGAGAAACACTGCTTTTAATGTATGAGTGGTGCACAGAATATTTTATGACTAATTAATTAATACTAAATTAAGAACAAGTTTAATAATTATTAGCTACTTCCATGGGCTTGTCTTACAGAGCAAAGTTTTTGAAAGGAGTTTTAAGATAAGAAATTGACCCTCTGAGTTCATTTTCTATATTTAGCTGATATCTATATTTTGTCTTCTAAGCAGCCACAGCATTTTGTAACATGTTCCAATTTAAAAATCAGAGAAAGGAAAAATAACTTAGTAATTATCCTATTACTTAACTTTTTTTTTGCTTAAAAGTAACATATACAAAATTTAATACTTATGTCATGAATTTGTATGGTTTATAATAAATATTGTTGCTTTATCGTAAAAGCGCATTATTATTGCATTCAGTAAATTATTATGTATAAGGGGGCGCGCGATAAAAATTGTGATTGAAAAGGGGGGCGCCAGTATTGAAAGTTTGAGAAGCACTGCCTTAGAACATAAGCATCGGAGTGTCCGATCTCCTATAATTTCCCACGTGAAACTACATGACCGTATAGACGTCACAAGTTTCCTAATAGGAAAGGGGTCCTTTGGTGGAAACCTCCGCACCTTGTTTCAAAGTTACGAGGAGCATCTCCAATAATTTTAGTGTTACTTCAAAATATGAGGATAAAAAAAAATGACTGGTGTGACATGAGTTCAAGCCAGTACCACTGAAAACCTGCCGTGCAGAGGAGGCCGATGCACGTTAACTACGTCGAGGCTCAAACGTCCTGCTGTTGATGTAATGTGAAACTACGAGAGAAGGTGTCGCGTTCAGGTGTCGTCTACGTCATTTGATCGTGATGTGGACGACATTCATGAAGTGTCGGCTCAGTTTCAATATCTCCCCAGAAGGGAAATCTTTTCGTCTTAAGAGAAAAAAAGGCGGGAAATATATTATATATACATCGTAGTTCGTCAGGACCGTTGTATTAATTCGTGTTAATCGATATTTAATCGTAATCGTTTCACGTTAAACGTATTTCACTGTATAAAATGTTGTATATTATTTCTCCAACCTTGTGTGATTCTTAACCGATATTTAACTTTTCCAAAAAATAACTCTAAACACCGACACGTTAAATATTTTAAAATTTGAAAGACGAAGTACGAGCTCGCACACATATGGAGTAGATTCACTGGTACAAGACCTTGAAACCTATAAAAACAATACTGAAAACATGCATTAATAAATGCTTAAATAGAAATAATTTTCTCTTCAAATTATGTATTAAATATGTTGTAAAATACTATTACAGTGTTTTCATTAACAATTGATTGAAACTAAAGAAAAAAAACTTACTATATAACAGGAACCTTTTCATCAGATGTATTTTTAATTTTCGAAAGTTTATTATGGAATTGGGATTGAAAATTACTAATAATTCACAAAATGTTTTTGTCTTTACTTACAAAGAATTTTTTTAACACGAAAATTATATAGTCCGTAAACGTACTCTTTCAAATCTACTCCCCAAATACAGGAATCTACATTGGAGGAGGAATTTAAAAATTCCATGAGATTGTTTTTACATTAATTAATTCAAAATGATTGGGGAATGTGAATATTGTAAAATAAAAATATGTCCTTCAGCCAAAACCAAAGGTGACTGTACTACGCTTCATAATGAATTCAGTAAATTGAATTTTTTCATTTCAAATTAAATATTTATTTTAATAAATCTGAATATTTATGGCAAAAACAATTTTTCTTTGAAATATCTAATTCGCATAATACTACGGTAGGAAAAAAAATTATTCCATTCAAAGAATCAAGCAATAAAACTAAAAGGTAAATAAAATAAAGAAAAAGAACATCAGGTGCTAAAAAAAATAAATATTTATTCTTTGGTGTTTTTTCTTTTTTTTTCATTGTACTCAGAAATTATTAGAATATGCCCTTTTTGAAATTTTTTTCATTATTTATTAACGCTAATTACTTGTCTTCTTATTAATTAACTAGATTAAATGAATAATATGCGCTGTTTTGCTCATTGTTAGTATTGTACTAGTGTTTTTAATGCTACCCTCCCCACCCTTGAATTATGTAAATTTTATGCTGCTTCCATATGTGTATTTTTTTGTATTATTTAAATGTAAAGTATACCCATAGGGTTTATTAAGAAGAAAGTATTATATAAAATATTAAGATTCACTTATTTATTCTGCAACTGATACGAAATTTTTGAACGTGTTTTTTATATACTGATTTAATTTCTTTTTTGGTATGTAGAAAATACTTTTATTTTAACAACATTATTTTATTAGTAGTAATATTTTATTAATAATTAATTATTACCATTAAATGCCCTCAGTGTAAATGGGCCGAAGCATGTGACGCATCTATTCACGAAACTTCTTCTAATCCTCATGGGAAATCTTTGGGCTATCAATTCGCGTTTATTCACAACCAACCCTTTTGAAGATAAAACCGTGATATTCAAATTAAGTCTACTATATAAAGGCAAGGGGTTTCTCTAGCTAGCAGAGAGAAGGAGAGGGATCGTGATAAAGTAGAATAGATTGCTACTGATCCAGGTATTATAACATTTTATAGAGTATTTCAAATATTTGATAGAGAGAGTTAAAGTGACGATTTATCACTATAGTTAAATTAATGTTAAATTAAGTGGGATAGTATATTTGATACTGTAATAAAGGGAGATCAATATTGATAGTCTCCTTGTAATTTGAGTATCTTGCTATTAATCCAGTGCTTCTCAAACTTTAAATACTGGTGCCCCCCCCTTTTTGATCACAATTTTTATCGCGCCCCCCTTATACATTAATAATGTACTGAATGCAATAATAATGCACTTTGACGCTAAAGCTATAATAGGCGATCTTAATTATAAACCATACAAATTAGTAACATAAGCATTAAAATTTTGTATACTACTTTTAAGCAAAAAAAAATAAATAAATAAAATAATAGGATAATTATATGTTATTTTTCCTTCCTCTAATTTTTAAATTGAACATATTGCAAAATGCGGTGGCTACTTAGAAGACAAAATATAGATATCAGCTAAATATAGAAAAAGAACTCAGAGGGTGAATTTCTAATCATAAGCATTCCTTATAAAAACTTTGCTTTGCAAGACAAGCCCATGGAAGTCGTTAATACTTATTAAACTTGTTCTTAATTTAGTATTAATTAATTAGTTATAAATACTCTGTGCAGCACTGATACATTAAAAGTATACCGGCTGAAGTGCCCGCTCTTTGCTCTTGCGTTTTTCGCGTTATGCTTCATATGTATAGAAAACTCGTAAAAGTAATTCTAGGCCAAGTAATCCTTCAAAAAGCTCTCCGTGGTTTTCTAAACATCATAAAACTCTTTTGCATGCAAAAAAGCCTAACAGAGAAACAATTTCTTACAACTTCCCTAAATGAGAAAGAAACACATAAAAGAGGGGTCATAACTAACTGTACCAATAACTTAGAAGGTTAAACAGATTACAGCTATAATGTGCAGTAATTCAAAAATAATGACATTGAGGAATTTTTTTATGTTCCTAAATTGTTTCGATTCTGCGTCTGGGATCTGTTTTTTCTCTGAAAGTGTTGTATGTTATGTTTATAAAGAAAGCGTAATAAAAAAATATCTCATCATGGGATTACAGCAAATCAAATAAAAGTGTTTTATTAGGTTATAGGATCAAAGATAGCTAATTAAGTATTTAAGAAATTTTTAATTTTTGTTGACTTAATATCGCGCGCGCCTATAAATTATATCAAAGTAAAAGTCCATTTTTTATTATGTTTGAAAGTATTTTGTTTTAATTCATTCCAGTAAATTAATTATTTTTAAATCTTTTATTTTCGATATGCTCGCGCCCCCCTTGTAAAGTTATCGCACCCCCCAGGGGGGCGCGCCCCACAGTTTGAGAAACACTGTATTAATCCACATTTTGTTATG
Organism: Trichonephila clavipes; assembly: GCA_019973935.1. Taxonomy (NCBI): domain Eukaryota; kingdom Metazoa; phylum Arthropoda; class Arachnida; order Araneae; family Nephilidae; genus Trichonephila; species Trichonephila clavipes. Next base: position 1,040,059 of record BMAU01003320.1, on the reverse strand, counting down.
TTGAGAACATCTCATCTAGTTGAAACTGATTGGATCAGTGTTGCTATTTTGTGAGATCAGTAAATGGATTGTTTTTTATTAGGGTTAGTGTTTCTTCCCTTCCTCCCCCATCTCTAGGTGGGCAAGGGAGGGACGAATGTCTCACAACAGTGCTTCTCAAACTTTTAATACTTGCGACCCAATATTCAATCACAATTTTCATCGCTCCCCCCTCCATACAATAACGATGTATTGAATTCGATAATACGATAATTTGACACTAAAGCTACTATACAACTTTAACCTCTCCGCCACCGGCGTATATAAGCGTCTCTCTCAGCCAGTGCGTAAATTGCCTCGGACGCGTATATCTACGTCTTTCCGAATTATGTTCACTACTATCCATAAAATTATTCCGAAGACTTTGGAATGCAATAAAATGACATTAACATTGTTTGAGAAGGATTTACTTATTTCAGATGATTTTCTTATATATATATATTCCCTTTCTCCCGCCCCCTAAATACACCACACGTGCGTGCACACGTGCAAAACAGTGGGATTGGGGAGTGAATCGCGTAACTTTTAATCTGCAGTTAAGGGATTAATTATAAGCCGCACAAATGATCGAGATAAGTGTTAATTTTTGCATATAATTTTATACATGACCAACCGGTGCGGTCAATAGTAATTATTAAACTTGTTCTTGACTTAGTATTGTTAAGATAATTATAAAGTTCATTGCGCAGCATTGATACATTTATAAGTGTATTATATCGGTGTAAATGTATTTTTTCATTATGACAGAATGTATTTTGTTTGTGTTAACTTTCAAAAAATTAATAATTTTTGAAATCTTTTGTTTTTGGCTTTTCAATGTGCTCGCCCCCCCCTTCTAGGGTTATCACGCCCCCTAGAGGGACACGCCCCTCAGTTTGAGAAGCACTGCCTCACAAGCATGCTAAACCTGTCGAAGCCAAAAGTTCTCACAACCAAAATTTGGAGAGTGGTATACCAAGACAGGTAAGGTTCTCGTGACTTGACCGATGTTCGAAACTAGGAGGTTGTAGCCAATAGTTTTCGTTTTTCTTCTAAGTACGAATTGCAACCACACTAGAATTGCATAATGGGTTGGATATGATGAACATTTTGTGGAGCCGTGGTAGCTTAATGGTTATGGTCACGAGCTCGTGCCAGTGTTATCCAGTCGCTAGTTCTAGTCCTGATGCCCCTGATTACCTGGCGAGTAGAAGGATTAAAACATGTTAAATATGTTGTGCTCTTAAGTCCTTACGTTGGCTTGAACGTTAATAAACATTCATTTCCTTATGATAAACATCCTAATTTCAAATTCTTGTCCTCTGGTCGAGAATGATAACCGAGCTAGTGCTTCCTTTTACAATGTTCCTGTTCTATTGCTCACGAGTAAATAAAACCCATTGTATTTACACAGAATCTTCTACGGTATTCGAAATTCATAGGTGGAATTATGGCCCAAACCTAATGGAAAGCTGTAAAATTGTTGTGCAATGGAGATGATTCATTTGAAATCTTTTGGGGCTCAAAGTCATCCTATTGTCTTGTGAGAGGGGGATAGATCAGGTACCTTCGCCACTTAATATACGAGTAAATTCAAAATTAAATATTCATTACACAGTCTAACTCTAGTGACATGTAAATTAAACAAAATTAAGAATATCAAAGAAGGAAATCTGGGTTGGTACGCCACTCACAATCATCCACATCATACTAACATGAGGAGTTTGAGCCTTGATAGGATAGCCGCTGTAGCCTACTGGTTATGATCACGGACTCGTGTCCCGGTGTTGTTGAGTCGTGGATTTGAGTCCTTATGCCACTGAAGACACATCGTGTACAGGGGCTGATTCATGCTAAATCTGTGGTGACTCAAAGTTTTGACCTTGGCGTACAGGGGAAGCTGTTCTGGTCCTTTCCTCCTCACTTGACCACAGTTCAAAAATTACGAGGTCCATCGTAATTTGCACTCGTGTTGCTTTAGAGTGCAACGTATTTCTGCTAAGTTTTTTGAAGTGAACTAATAGCCATTGACGCAGAACTTCAGGTCCATCTATTTAAGAAAAATTACGGGGATCTTTAGGTTATCTCCGATATCCGAAGCTTGCTTCAACACCTTTACTAGTGGTTTATTGTTGGTGACAAAACCAGTCTCTCCATCTTACACAAACTGCAACATGTATTGCTGCACCATGATATTCATTTTCAGTGAATCCTACCTCATGTCGATCTTTACGGCAATGAAATGGGGGGCAAACTAGCGAACGAGGACTGTAATCTTAAAGCTCCCACCACATCCGCCCTTACCTATATGGAATTATACTCGTTAAAAAAATCTCGAAATTTGGTGGAGTGGAGGGTGCCTCCCACACTCATCATTGTTATGCGGGTAATAGATCCTGTCTGACCCTAGCCCTCAAGTGTGACATAAGATCCTAGACTACACTCTCTCATCCTGTCATTGGTCACATCAAGTGTCTCTTATTCACAGCGAACAAAAAAAACCCTTCTCCATCTAAGCAAGGTGTCAAGATCACCAGGCTTACACTGAACACATAATGCGTTGAATGGATATCACAAGCAAAAATATCTACACTGATCCCCTTCTTGTGCTCAATTTTTTGAGAGTCAACGATTTAATTGATTTTGCCTAACTTTGTCAGACCCTGGAGGACTAACAACAACAGGGAGGACTAACAACAACAGGGAGGACTAACAACAACAGGGAGGACTAACAACAACAGGGAGGACTAACAACAGCAGGGAGGACTAACAACAGCAGGGAGGACTAACAACAACAGGGAGGACTAACAACAACAGGAAGGACTAACAACAACAACAGGGAGGACTAACAACAACAACAGGGAGGACTAACAACAACAGGGAGGACTAACAACAACAGGGACAACAGCAGGGAGGACTAACAACAACAGGGACAACAACAGGGAGGACTAACAACAACAGGGACAACAGCAGGGAGGACTAACAACAGGGACAACACCAGGGAGGACTAACAACAACAGGGAGGACTAACAACAACAAGGACAACAACAGGAAAGACTAACAACAACAGGGAGGACTAACAACAACAGGAAGGACTAACAACAACAGGGACAACACCAGGGAGGACTAACAACAACAGGGAGGACTAACAACAACAAGGACAACAACAGGAAAGACTAACAACAACAGGGAGGACTAACAACAACAGGAAGGACTAACAACAACAGGAAGGACTAACAACAACAACAGGGACGACTAACAACAACAGGGAGGACTAACAACAGCAGGGAGGACTAACATAGAGGGCGACGTGCAGCTCCTCTAAATGACGATTCTTTAGTGCAATAAAAACTCTGCCTTGTCTCGGCTGTAACAATGGCGACCACAAGCTCGTGACTTAGACCACTCTGTTACCGCGGTTCTCACCCCCTACTGCTTTCATCGTCCTTTCTAACTCCAGAGATATATCAAACATCTAAATTTGTTAAAACTGTTATAATCCTTAAAACTGCCAAGATTTAAATACAAATTAAAATGACAAGACTTAATAATTTTTTCTTTAATGGCATTCCTAAAGAAATTCCCTTCTCGGCACCAAAATGAAAGCAAGCTCAAACTCTGAATTTTCCAATCCGATTGATCCAATCGATGTGTCCACAGAACTGGAACCCCGCAAAAACCATCCATCCAAGCAGCAATCTAGCTAATGCCAAAAAATCACACAAACACTTCCACCTAAACAGGGGCGGGACCAATAACTCTCCGACCCCTCCTCTACCAAGCGATACATAATTTTTTTCATTTCATTTCACTTCCTCCCTCTCTCTCCCCTTTTAGTTTACTTTTTATGCAGCAATTTTTGTAAGTGCTCCCTGTATCTATAACACCATCTGATTCGCTTTATCGATGGCTTTAAGAACATAGCAACGGCGGATAATCATTAGCAAGGGTGAAATATGAAACCGAACATTGTGAAAAGGGGTCTTCTCTCTAACTACAAGGTAGGGAGGGGTGGGGTGGAGGCGTGGTTTATTTGGATAGTACAAGCCCGATGCGTGAATCTTAATGAATTGTCGGCGAAAAGTTCATCGCTCTAGATTGGGAATTTCTCCGGAAACGTTGAGTCCAGGAATGAGAAATGACCGTTTGCGTTCATTCTTCATTGTTGAATGGCGGAGGTTTATGTTTGTGGAAAATCTGCATGATTCCTCGCTTTGGGAATGCTCGGAATCAACAATCCTCTCGGAAGCGAAATGGATTTTCAGAAACGAATTCAGTATGTTGTGTTGTCTGGGGAATGGGAATGGATGCGAAATGGAGAAAAGTTAGAATCGGAATCGATAGATTTTTGATAGTATTGTTTTAGTTAGACAGTAAGTACTGTTCTAATTTTACAAAACAGACTCTGTTGTTAGTTTCCAGAAACATACTAATTTACGAAAATTTGTTCTTTGTAGAAATTCGTATATCTTTAAATTCCATTTTATTTATTTAACTTTTACAGGAGAAATGGTTGATATTTCTACTCTAAAGCAGTGGTTTCAGAAGTGTGGTACGCGTACCTCAAACGGTACACAAAGTGATACCAAAGATGTAGGTGCATGATATGTATAATACGAGGTACTTATAACTATTTCCGTTTTTGGGTATGCGATCGAAAATCTTTGAAAACCACTGCTCCAAGGCAACTCAAAAACTATTGTACTGTAAAAAACAGTTCGTTAAAGCAGCGTTTCTCAAACTGTGGGACGTGCCCCCCTTGGGGGGGCGTGACCATACTGAAAAGTCGAGAACAAAAGATCATTTTTAAAAAATATTAATTTACTAAAAGTAAAACAAACGATAATACATTCAGACATAATAAAAAATAAAATACACATTTACACTGATATACTACCCTTATAAATATATCAGTGCTACACAATGTATTTTATAATTAATTTAACAAAATTAAGTTAAAAACAAGTTTATTAAACACCGTTGACCCCATTGACTTGTCAGTTGTCTTGATAATTTTTGTACAGTTTATAATTAAAGCTGAACTGTCGATCAAAAGTTTCGCGATTCGCTTCCAAATGCCAACCGTTTTCCACGTAGGCACACGTATGTGATGCATTGGGGAGGGGGGAGGAATAAAGAGAAGCAAAAATAATCTAAAATAAGTAAATCCTTCGCAAACATTGTAAAGGTCCTTATTTTGCATTCCAAAGTCTTCGGAATAATTTTATGGATAGCAGTGCACAGAATAGAGCCTACTTCAGAAAGGGGAAATAAACGCGTTGGCTTAGCGAGACGTTTATATACACGGGAGGGGGGGAGGGGTTGCTTAAGAGGTTAAAGCCGTATCGTAGTTTTAGCGTCAAAGTATAGTATTATTGAATTCAGTGCATTGTTATTGTATGAAGGGGGGTCGATGAAAATTATGACTGAATATTGGGTCGCGAATATTGCAACTTTGAGAAACACTGCGTTAAAGAATGGACTTGGTTCAAAAATCTACCAGGCAATTTCTTTAACTTTCTCAGCATCATTGATATGTTAAAACCCCCTTTTCCCTGTTTTACCCTCATAGTTTCAGGTAACTTTCCACTCCTAATTGTTTATGTGGTTCTCCTGGGGACTTCGTTCGATCCTGACGTTTTTCACTGCCCCATTACTGTTAAATATTATCGTGTAAAACCTACCCATGAGGCTACTGTCTCCTGCGTATGGACTAGTTCTATTTTGAAAACAACATTGAACCGAAACCGCGAGTGTGACTTCCAATCCTACTTCTGGTGTAATGTTAATCTATGGGAAAACATCGAGATTCAGCTGAGTTTTTCAAACTTCTAATGTGCAAGTTTTTGAAACTTTTTTGAACTATATGGTTAGAAGATGATCTGTAGATTTCAGATTCAGGATTTTTTTTTGTACTATTTATTTCAGTATCTTTTCTAAAATACCTTATTAATTTTTCAGCTCAAAGCAATGGTGATTTTGTTATAACCGGAAGAATAAAAGGATACTAATGACTGCAATGCCCCCTATAGTAAGTTTTACAATAGAACTTGCCCATACTGCTTTTCATTTACTATAAATGAGTTTCTTGTTTCAATATTTCTCAATCTATCTATGCTGTACATTAAGTTTTGACTTCTCACCTCTGCATTTTTGTATAGCGCATTTTTTTTAAATATAATTATTCACTATATTCGGGGGTTCGTGTCAGACTGATCACCTGACCGGAACATCTGCTCATGCTCCTCAGTGTCCATGGTCGCACAGTAGGCCACAGTTGGGCACAGTAGGCCTTGGCCCTGATGGGCTGTCGTGCCACTGAGTTAAGTTTTTATTCACTATATTATCTTTTTGCTGTATTCCCTTTATGGCGGATGTTTTATCTGTCGTTTGGCTTGTATATATTTTATACATTGTTTTCTGCCTCTCTCGAATGGTCGTGATAGCTTAGTAGTCAAGGTAGCGGATTCGTGGCTGGCGTGTCGTGAGTTCGAGCCTAGTACCGCTGAAGACCCACCGTGAAGGGGAGGGGAGACAATCTGTTAAATATGTCGAAGCTCAAACGTCCTCCCGTTGGTGTGGAAGTAAGAAGAGGGGGTGACAGCTCACAGGCATCATCCTCGTCATTTGATCATGGTTCAAAATAACGAGGGCCGTTGCAAAAGCCCTCGAGCAGCTGAATAGTGCGACTTTAATATTCGCTCACTCACTCTGCCTCTCTCGAAGGATTGGTGGAAGTTTTAAGTCCTTTAGGTCAACTCGATCTCGGTAAATATTCTGAGGTGCTAGTATTTCTCTTGAAGAATATTTTATCCATTCCGTACATGTGCAGAAGATTCAGGACTGCTCAGAGGCATTGTATCTGTCTTTAATGACCATTTCTACTATTACAGCTACCCAAATGAATGGGAGGTTTTAGTGGTGCAAGTTCCAAATTTGTGGCTAAGTTGTGCTGTATACTCTTAGATTTACAAAAACGTATAAGTATGCGTTCAAAAAATTGCCGACCATCATGTTTAAGGTATAACCGCGCGCGAATAAAGTCGTAATTTATTGGTTTCATGCAGACAATCCTAATAAGTATTCATACATGTACGTATACATTTTTCCTGGAAATTGAATTTGTCAGTCACGGGGAGACGGTAATGATTGAAAAAGTACAAGTGCCGTTAAATTCTCGTTTCCTACAAAAGAACAAATTTGAAAAAAGCTACTACGTTAAGTTTTGTACAGAGGCGTAGCTACCGCCGTATCAATGATACAGGGCCTACAAGATACAGGGGCCCCAACATGTGTAATATTTGACACGTTCAAGTAAGTTTTATTAATGTAATCCTTTTTATTTATTTCCCAAAAGGGGGGCAGGGAATTTCGATACAGAGACCATTCAGGACTAGCAACTCCAGTGGTTTTGCATAAAACTTGGGGGAGCACTAGGAACCTCATAAAAACGAAACTAGAAAAGGGACTAGATCTTATAGTTCAGAGAAGCGACTCTTTTGCATGCCGATGCAAAAAGGACATTTCATCGCTGCTTCCAATATATGACAGAATCGTTGGGAGAAGTATGTGGCAAATATTAAGGGAATTACTATGAAGATTTTTAGTTTTTTAAATTGCTCTAACTGAAAACAGTTTATTTTCTTAATTTTTTAAATACATTTCGTTTCTGGGATCTAAATTAAACTCTGATTAAAAAGCAAAGGAAAGAAAAGGGGGATCAAAAATAAGATCGGCTTTTGCTTCGACTTTTTTAGGCGTGCCAATGCTATTTACTAAAGATAGTTAATGCCTAAGATAGAACAATAAATTGCTCAAGCATCTTGAATGGTAAATTTCATACTTACCTAAACAGAGCAAACCCCTTGGAAGAAAGGGAGAGAGACACAGAACAGAGGTCGCCAAAGTGGTGGTCCACGGACCACTAGTGGACCGCGAGAAAATTTCAATCATCCCCAGAAAAATGTGGAATATCCTTACTCATCACGTTAAGTTATGTTTTAAGAGAAGTCAAATTATTTTTCCACGAACAGAATAATCCGAAATTGCAAAAATTCTTGTCCAACAATGAATGTCCATCAAAGCTTGCATCATACCTGACATATTTTTCCCTGTTAAATGAACTAAACATATCCTTGCAAGGACAACTTAAGGATGTGTTCACACTACGAAGTAAACTGGATGCGTTTCAAAAGAAAATATTAGTGTGGCAAACGTGGTTGTTTGAAGAAGATTCTAATTTTGATGAATATATGAAGGAAAATGATGTTAACCAGCAAGCAGTAACCCTACTTGAACAGCACTAGGAGTCACTGAACCTTTTGTTCGCTATTACCCAAAGAATGCAGATCCCAGACATGGTAATATGTGGATAATAGATCTATTTGCAGAGAAAATTCAGGATAATAATTTAAGCATGCAACCCTCTCTCTAAAAGAAAGCCTCATCGACCTATCGTCCGACGAAACTAAATTTCATTCATCCATATCAAGATCTGAGTTTTGGCTTTTCATAAAAAATGAATACCCTTTTCTTAGTGAACAGGCGATGAAAATTCTGATTCAATTCTCCACAATTTTTTTATGTGAAATGACCTTTTCATCTGTCACGGCCATCAAAACATGGTACGCATCTCAGCTTGAAATGAAATGCCGTTCTCTGTCTTGCAGTAACAACATTGGATCCAAATATCTATAATCTTATATCAAGGAAGCAGGAACATCCACCACACTAGGAATGTATAATGCTAAAAGTTTGATATATTTAAACTATTTTTAATTGTTTTGTTTTTACAGTTTTTGTTTATTTTATTATGGTTTATTAATACAACTTTCATAATTTGGTTACAATTAATAGTTTCATTTTATTAACTAGGTACATTTTATGTGTCCTTCGATCACAATTTTTTTAATAAATACATTTAACACTAAAGAAATTTTATTAGTGGTCCGCGGGATTTATAAATTATGAATTTACTGGTCCGTGAGGTCAGAAAGTTTGGCGACCGCTGCGGTAGAATATATAATAACTAAGCCTATACGAAGTTGTTACGAAAGATAAGGTAGCAAGATGTTTTGCAAGTTTCTACCTGAATTGAATCCCCTGTCTAGACGGCTGAAGCAATCGCAATATTCGAATTCTTTCGGCAAATGTAACTAGTTGTATAGAAGAGCAAAACTTATAAGATGAAGGAAACGTAGTTGGGGAAATAGAAGTAGAAAGTGTGAAGGTTTTTGCATCTAAAGAAATCTTTCACAGAAGAAATTTTATCGGCTACTGACAAGAAGCAAGTGTGATGACAGGAAAACAGCTCTGATTTGGATGCATGGCATTCTATAAAGGCAGAACAAATGAGCGAGAAGAGTAAAGAATGGCGGGGAAAGGATGAATCATGTCCACTTCAGATTATTTTTACTTTCCATCATGATTAGGGATTGTGCAATATCGTACTCAAAGTTCAATACCGGTATTCGGTATTTTTTTTTATCTTGATACCGGTTTTAATACCGGTAATAGAAATTTTAGAAAAAGAAAAAAAACATAGGTGTGAGTGTGTGTTTCTCTCTCTCTCTCTCTCTTTGTTTTATATTTGCCAGTTTTATTAGAGTGTGAATATCTCAAAAAAATCATTTGTAAATTATAACAGTACATAAAGAATCACAAAAAAATCATTTGTAAATTATAACAGTACACATAAAGAATCACAAAAAAATCATTTATAAATTATAACAGTACATAAAGAATCACAAAAAATCATTTGTAAATTATAACAGTACATAAAGAATCACAAAAAATCATTTGTAAATTATAACAGTACATAAAGAATCACAAAAAATCATTTGTAAATTATAACAGTACATAAAGAATCACACAAAAAAAGTATAAAGAACATCTTATTTATTTAAATAAAAAAAAAGTGTAAATATCACTATTTTTAGTCTGTAGTACAATTACAAAATTTTGAAATGCGATCTTAAAAAACATAATGCATCGATAACGCCGTTATTAGGCCTGGAATGTACGAGTAATTTCGTGCAATAATTTCATCCAAATTATCTTTTTTTTTAAATCTAAAATCCTTGATAGCTTGAGCTTAGAAACTGTGCTTAAATTTGTATATTCCCCATCACAATTAGATCCTTTCTTCTTAAAAAATTCTGTATCATGTTTCGTTTTTAAATGTGTATGGAGACCGCTTATACTTCCTCCGTTCACTTTAATAACTTTTCAACATTTTTTACATTGTGCTGCCATATTCTTTTTATCATATAAATAAGGAAACCAAACCGAAGTATTATCAAGTAATTTTTTTATGTTCTTTAAAGTTATTCTTATTCATTATTATGGGTTATTATTTATGAGTATATATATATATATATATATATATATATATATATATATATATATATATGAATCTGAAAAATATTTTGTACCCTAAAGTATGGTAGGCAAATACAATGTGAGTAACAAACTCATCAATTAAAAAATGTCGAAATAGTACGCACTTTGTTCACAACTACAACCTTGTTTTCACAGATACGAATATCAGATTACGAATCTTGCGCATGTGCAATATCGCTCTGAGATGTAATATGATAGTTTTGGCCCGCTTCCTTGGATGATTCCCATACTTTATCACTTCCCTTAATAATACGATGTAACCTTACATTCACAGTCTAATTAATTTTGCCCGTTAGGGAGACATAAAAACAAAAACGTGTGCTATTTTACTATGTTGGTGTTCCCTGAACATACAGTGGAGACAATTTTAAAAATTTCTAGTAAATACCGAAAAAATGGTATTGAGACTTGCGATTACCGGTATTACAAAATTGTACAAATGACTCAAAATACCGATATTTGGTATCCCGGTATACCGTTATTGCATCCCTTAATCACTGGTATAAAAATGGTATTGAGACTTGCGATTACCGGTATTACAAAATTGTACAAATGACTCAAAATACCGGTATTTGGTATCCCGGTATACCGTTATTGCAATCCCTAATCTTGATACTAGATTTTAATCCTTCCTAGATTTAATCTTGAAGAAGCACCTCGGTTCAGGATCATGATCAAATATATATGATCACTTTTGATCCCATGGTATCATGTTGGATTGCGTTTTTTTCCATTTTAAGGCCCATAATCACACCGATGTGATCTGAATTTGGAACGTATGGAATTTGGAATGTTTATAAACAATAAATTTTTTGGTATTTTATTACAAAAATGGTTTTATGACTTTTTAAAACGGAGTTAGGTTTAACAGGAAAAGTCGCCCGGTCCTGCACGGGATATTTCAGAATCGATGCTGAAGCTCACTAAATCGTCTTGACGCTGCTCTATCACCTTGTCGTAGATAATTTCTTCATTATCTGCTTCGATACATTGGTGTATCGAATAACTATTGGTGGAAAAAATAAATGATACAAAACCTCAGTACAAAATTACGATATTGGTAGAATACTTCTGTAACCATAGTTGACTCTGTGAAAAAGTAATGGGTACCAATTCCTTGAGTTTTTAAGTACGTGAATAAATGTTTTTTCTCGAAGTTTGTTGGCTGCGGTTGCCTAGTGGTCATGATCACAAGCTTATGACTGACGTGTCATGAGTTCAAGCCCTAGTGCTACTGAAGACCCGCCTTATAGAGGTGCTGATGTCCTCTAATTCTATCGTGACTCAAAGTCCTCCTTTTGGTGTGGTGTAAGAAGGGGGGATACTGGCTCAAGGATCGTTCTCGTCACTTGGCCGAGGTTCAAAGTTACGAGGTTCGTCACCAATGATTTTCATAATGTATTATGGGGTGATGATAAGCACTCATTCACACACTCAAGGTTTGTTACCTTACTTTTGAACAGACCTTATGTAGCTGACAGAGAGGATAAACCTTAGAATAGTGGTTGGGAATTCCGATTTTAAAAAATAGGGCATGCATCACTTTTTATGAAGAATCAGTATTTCAGTAAGTAATAAAAGATAACCATTTCTTGCTCATTGGGTAATGTATTACAATACGGTGTTTATTATGCCATAGTTGGGGGCTGTAAGCTCCATAAATGGCTTGCGGGGCTTTCGAAAAAGTTAATTTTTATATTAATTGATATATTTACTTATTTAGAAAACGATGGTTTTTGAAATTTTGTGAAATTATTTAAAATGGCTACTGGGGATCACATAAATTATTATAGATTTCAAATTATAGAATACCATCTAGTACATATGCTTCCAGAACTTTACGCAAAAACCGTTTTCTTGCTTTTAATATTCGAATGTCGGGGGATATGTCGTTTGTTAAATTTGTACCGTTCTAATAGTCATACAGTTGTTACTGCTGTCCTTGTTGCCACTTTAATTAAGTTTAACGTTTCCTGTTTGTTTTCAAATACTCAATTGCTTTCAAACAAGAAATAAATGCAAATATTCCACTAATTAAAATTTTCAGTCGGTTTGTAAAATAATTTGTATATTGTTGTGTTAAGCATAAAATATTTAATATTATATTTTTCTACTGTATTACTTTATAATGAAATTGTTTATTATGATATACGCTTATGTTAATATTTTTAATTGAAAGGGTTTTTAACTTCAAACTTTTTATTTAAAATTTAAAGATTATAACTAAACAAATATTAAAAAAATAGAGTGGCCTCCGAATTACTTTTTTTTTGTAGAATTTACATTTTAAGAACAGAACATTATTCAATATTCTATAAATTATAATATATAATTACAGAATATTGAACAATATTATTAACTGTTCTTTTCTTTTTTTTTTTTTTTTTTCGAAAGAAGAAAAGAATCCCAACAAATAATTATGCGAATTCTCAAAGAAAGCATCACTTTCCTCGAGGGCACGGTAACTAACACAGTAAATGAAATCGTACAAGTACTTCTAAATACACAATCAGCACACGCAAGTTCGAAAGTAAATTCCTGGTGAAACGTGAATTGAATAGTCCATTAAACCACATTTCCGAAAATGAAGTACTCGTTTGAGCTGTGATTCAATCTTTTCGATTACTTAACCAAAAGACCCCGTAGCTTCATTACGCTCCAACTCCAAAAGATCAAAAGAAAGTTTTGAAATAGTCATGTCTAGTCTATAAAAAAAAACCTGTTTGTATTGATCGTAAGGATTTGCAGTTCTGAGTATGTTCTAAATTTAGTTGTAGGGGCCGTAGTGCCACTTTTCTGGCGATTTCTGAGTAGCAGTAGAAGTGTAAAACATATTTTGCCTCAGACAACCTCGCTCTGCCAGGAAACAGGATTGAGGTATTTCGTAATACAGGGTCTTCTCGGTTTTCTTTCCTAAGAAATCGTTAACCAGTTAACTGTGGCGCTCCAGTTTGAGAGTGCGCAATTGTGTGTGTCACGAAAATCAAGCGATAACGAGTATACTCGTCAATCACAGAGTAGGTTGCGCTGTTAAAATATTGGATAAAAAAATTGATTTATTTTATAAAATTGGCAATTTCGTTACTCATACTTATTATACTTGGGGGGATGTACGGGGCTATAAAGCAATTTAGCTTGGTCATGGGTTCCTGAGACTGATGGTCGTTCCGACTTTAAGTTTTTACGGATATCTATGAGTTTTAGACACCCTCAAAATTCTCGGACTGAAACCTAAGCACACAGATTTCCTTCCTCCTTCACTAACAAGATATTTTCTACTTGTCTTGACACTAAGGAGGTTCTGTAGCGTTAATCATAGTCTTCTTACCATAAACCATTCTTCCTTTTCCCACCTCAATAAAAAAACCCGGCATTGGGCTCTAATGTCAGCACATGGTTCTAACACCAAACAATTGACATTTACACCTCTCGATAGCTAGGTAATTTCAGGCCAACGGCTATCAATGGGCTCAGCACCTGGTCGACATCGCGCATTTGCCCCATGGCTGACCATACCTGAAGGAACCCTATTTCAATTAACTTTCCGACTTTTGCTCTTGCCCTTTTTAGGCTAACATTAAAAAAACATTATCATCGCACATAAATACATTCGTTATGCGAACTTATAGCGAACTTCAGCCAGTGCATTACGGGGACGCATGGATCATCTTAAAATTTTCATACTTTTTATTTATTTGTTTTACACCAGACTGGCCTGAAAATATTCTAAACATCTTGAAATTTGAGAATATATTTTGTTTTTCTCAAAAATTACAATTTAAATAGCCAATGTGTGTGGTCACTACTTTTTACACATGATGAGTATACTCGTCAATCACAGTTAACTGGTTAAAACGAATATTTATTTCTTAAAATTTTTCACTTAAGAGATTAAAAAACTGTACAAAATACACAAATTTAACCTCGTACATAATATGTAGGCCGTGGAAGACAACTGGTTATGATCACGAACTCCGCTGGCCTGAGTGTCGCGGGTTTGATTCCTGGTGCCACAGAAGATCCACCGTGTAAAGGAAACTGCTCTTTAAATTTGTTAAAGCTCAATATCTTCCAGCTGGCGTGGTAGTTAGGAGAGGAGGTGCCGGCTCAGGTGTCATCCTCACCACTTGGTCAAGGTACAAAATTACAACATTCATCAGCAACAGCTCACGTATTGCTTTATAGTGCTACGGTTATATAACTTACTCCCTCACCGTACATGATATGGAAAATACATAACTAATCTAATGTACTGGCCGTGGAAACCATGTGGTTATGTACGTTAACTCGTGGCTGTCAGTGTTTCTGTCAGGTAATAGATTTCAATCCTGATACCACTATAGACCCACTACGTAAAAGAACCGATGCCCGTTTCTGTCAGTCCTCACGTTGGTGTAGTTTTGAAGTTTGGAGATTGGTTTTCTAGCTCGCATGTCATCCTTACCACTTGACCCAAGTTTAAAATTTCGGGACTCGTTTGAAAGCAATAGCGTTCTTCAAATAAAAGAAAATCTGAACTAGTTTGCCAAGGCCCTTTTATTTTTTGTCTTTAAATCCTGTACTAACTATGCATGGGTATTGGAGACATTCGTTGTACAGGGTGTTTTTTTAGAGGTACAGAACTTTAAATTGCAATAAAACAACGATGCATTATTCGATTGACATGAATTTTTTTTTATTCGAAAGCTAATCTTGAGGCATTACATTTTAAATATGATCAAGCAAGGCGTAGATTCGTCGAATGGGCCCAAAACGAGATTGCCGTTGTTCCCGATTTTCATAAGCGAATTTTGTTTAGCCATGAAGTGCACTTCTGGTTGAATGGCTACGTCAACAAACAAAACTGCCGCATTTGGAGTGAAGCTAATCCACAAGTGTATGTCGAAACACCGTTACATCCAGAAAAACTGACTGTTTGGTGCGCTTTATGGGCTGGTGGAATCCTTCTTCAAAAACGATGAAGGCCACAACGTTACAGTCAATGGTGATCGGTATAGAGCTATGATTACTAACTTTTTCATTCCTGAATTGAACAATCATGATGTCCAGGAGCTTCGGTTCCAACAAGACGTCGCAACATGTCACACAGCTCGTGCCACAATCGATTTATTGAAAGACACGTTTGGTGACCGCCTAATTTCACGTTTTGGACCTGTGAATTGGCCTCCAATATCTTGTGATTTAACACCGCTAGACTATTTTCTGTGGGGCTATGTAAAGTCATTGGTCTATGCGGATAAGCCACAAACGCTTGACCATTTGGAAGACAACATTTGCCGTGTTATTGCCGATATACGGCCACAAATGTTGGAAAAAGTCATCGAAAATTGGACGTCCAGATTGGACTACATCCGAGCCAGCCGTGGCAGTCCTATGCCAGAAATCATATTTAAAATGTAAGCCACAAGGTTATCTTTCGAATAAAAAAAATTCATGTCAATCGAATAATACATCGTTGTTTTATTGCAATTTAAAGTTCTATACCTCTAAAAAAACACCCTTTACATGTTGAATTTGTAACCGAAAAAAAAAAATGCTTGACTGGTTATTTTTGTATTTGTGTATTTTTTTAGTACTTCTACACATTTGTTAGAGAGGACAAATTTTAATGTGTGTGTAATCCCCCCCTAACTTTTTGTTTTCCTTTTTCATCATTTTTTTTTGGTTCTTTGTAAATTATGCAGCTTTGTAATTCATTAACTACGTAATTAACTCAAAAAAACTGCATAATACGTTTTTAAACGAGTTCTATTAAAACTTGTCTATAAACTTATGCATAAAAAATTTATATTTGCTAAATAAAAGCAGACAGCGGTTTCGAGGGTGGGAGCTTTTAAGTTCTCTTGGGTTAGCTTGGTTTCCTTGGAAATTCCGCGCGAACAGCTCTAATTTAATTTTGAAGTGTTACACTTATAATAAATCGACGCAAATAGCCGTAAATATTTGTTTTATGTAATCGTAAGTGAGAAAAAATATTTATTTTGAATTTATCAAATTTATGATCAATATTCACAAACTAAATTGCCATAAATCTAACAAAGCAAAGCAATAATTAGAAATATAACAAGAAAATAACACAGAGTGCCTTAATACGAGAAAGCATTAAGTTGCCTCATTCAGTATTTTTCAATATGAAGAACCCATTGACTCACAATTAATTGTTTTTTCCAATGTCAAGCTACTGTCGATAAATGATCCAAGCTCACGATTCCGAATTCCCTCAATAGTATGACGTTTGAGGTAAATATAGTGGTTGCGTGATATTGATTACTTTAAACATTTAGTTTATTTACGTCACAGCTGTATTATTTACAGATTATACATTGATGTTATTAAACTTATGAAAGATATTTTTTTAAAGTTCAAACGATGTGGTTTGGGAGGGGGAGTTTCTTTGGGGTCCACTCTCATCGAAGGTTGGCAGAGCACATTTCCCGTTCTCTCTCTCTTCCCTCCCTAGCTTCGGGGATCAGCAGTCGGAGGCTTTAGCTTCCAGTTACATCCGGCTAGTGGGTGGGAAAAGGGTCCCTCGTGGTGTCAAAGGTTGCCAAGGCTATTTAAGGTGTGATCAATCAATAATTTTAAAGTTGCAGGTGCCAATTCACGCTTGGTGATTAACAAAGATGCCGACTGAAAGCTGTGGGGAAGGAAATTCACAGTTACGTCACAATAGTTATAATATTTTGTTTCTCTCCAAAATTTTTAGAACATTCTTATCCAGCTATACGGATTTTTAGGACAAGGCTCATCTTCTTGGTTGTAATTTCCAGTTTCGAATTCGTGGTACCGCAGTAGTCATTAGCCCACTTTATTGTCTGTTCCCCATATCTTATGTAGCCACGATAGCGTAGTGCATGGGCGGCGAACTTTTGTGGATCAACGTGCCATTTTTTTTAAGAAGTGTTTAATGAGGTATAGACGTGCCGTCAAATAACTTTGACTTGTGATTATTGGGAAAATATATAATAAAACCAAACTAACAACTCAAAACTCTTTATTTGTTACGAAAAAAATACTTTTTGCACTGTATAGTTGTAAATGCTTTAGTTATACATGTAATTCAAATTATAGTAACATTAGTGGGACTTCTGTTGAAGATTAGATGACAGGTAACTTATATATTAAGAATGTAAGATGTTATTCTTTGTAGAGTGCATGCTGAATTGGAGTCATCTACCAAATGGTTTCTAAGCAATTAATTATTTCTGCTGTGGTTCACTTTTTTGACAAGAGGATTTGTGATTTGTCACACAATGCCGTTTTATAGATGATGTTCTGCATACCATTGTTCCAAAACATAAAACATGCACCACTTTGTCGCATGTACTAATCATGCCATTTCTTTTGCTGAACTAGCCTTGTTTTTTTTAACTAAGTTAAAAATCGTAAATATAACACAAATAAATTTTAAAATACAGTTGTGATGACGAAATTGACTATGCTATGTGCAAACAAACGTAGCATCATAAGCAACTGTAGACCAAGACGTAACTAAGGCAATAACTAAGAGACAATAACAAACGAGTGTCTCCACCGTGGAGATCGGTCGCGTTTGTTCATATTTCATATTCATATTTCATAGTGAATTTTGTTATTTTGAAATAAAATACAAACCCTTTTCATCACTGGCGTGTCCAAAATATTGTATCGCGTGCCACTTACTCGCCGTCCCTGACCTAGTGGTAAGGTAACGGACTCGCGGCTGGCATGACGTGAATTCGAACCAAGTACTGCTGAAGACCCACCGTGTAGAGGAGCTGATGCACGTTAAATATGTCGAGGATCGAACGTCTTCTCGTTGATGTGGTGTGGAAATTAGGAGAGGGAGGTGTCTGTTCATGTTTCTTCCTCGTCACTTGATCATGGTTCAAAATTACGAGGTTCGTCGCCAATAGCTTTCGTGTATCTGTACAGTGCGACATTAACATAACTCTCACTCATACTTAACATACAGAGAATGAATGGGAGATGTAGCGTGAGTATTGCCAAATTTTGACACCAAACTTATTTTAAATGTGATCCAACTTTACTTCATTTCACATTTTATTTATGCAGAACTGCAACATTATTCACGAAGGAAAACAGGAGTTTTTTTTCCTCTCTCTTTCGTGATGACTGATATTTTTCCATCTTACTTCAATCAAGATTACGAGGTCCGTCACCAACAGCCCTCGTGTTGCTTCAGAGTGTGATGTGGATTAAATTAAAATCCATCTTAATGCACAGTTAATGAGATCGAAGTAGTGTTTGATGATATACTATGAGAAATGATCTTCATAAACAGCGCTTTTATTGAGATTCTGAGTATTCAGGATGGATTATTTGGCACCCTCAAACTATAAACGGAGTTATTTTATATACGAAATTAAATATTATTTGAAAACTAGATAGAGTGGAAGTTTTAAAATCAAAAGTGATAGTTGAATTTTACTCTTTCAATTCCTACTAGAAGTTTCCACTCTTCCCTATATATATATATATATATATATATATATATATATATATATATATATATATATATATATAAAATATAGGGTGTTTTTTTAGAGGTATAGAACTTTAAATTGCAATAAAACAACGATGTATTATTCGATTGACATGAATTTTTTTTATTTGAAAGATAATCTTGTGGCATTACATTCTAAATATGATTTCTGGTATAGGACTGCCACGGCTGGCTAGGATAAAGTCCAATTTTCGATGACTTTTTCCAACATTTGTGGCCGTATATCGGCAATAACACGGCGAATGTTGTCTTCCAAATGGTCAAGCGTTTGTGGCTTATCCGCATAGACCAATGACTTTACATAGCCCCACAGAAAATAGTCTAGCGGTGTTAAATCACAAGATCTTGGAGGCCAATTCACAGGTCCAAAACGTGAAATTAGGCGGTCACCCAACGTGTCTTTCAATAAATCGATTGTGGCACGAGCTGTGTGACATGTTGCGCCGTCTTGTTGAAACCACAGCTCCTGGACATCATGATTGTTCAATTCAGGAATGAAAAAGTTAGTAATCATGGCTCTATACCGATCACCATTGACTGTAACGTTGTGGCTTTCATCGTTTTTGAAGAAGGATTCCACCAGCCCATAAAGCGCACCAAACAGTCAGTTTTTCTGGATGTAACGGTGTTTCGACATACACTTGTGGATTAGCTTCACTCCAAATGCGGCAGTTTTGTTTGTTGACGTAGCCATTCAACCAGAAGTGCGCTTCATCGCTAAACAAAATTCGCTTATGAAAATCGGGAACAACGGCAATCTCGTTTTGGGCCCATTCGACGAATCTACGCCTTGCTTGATGATCGTTTTAATGAATTGCCAAACCAAACTGAGAATAAATCACTTGACAGCTGTTAAATCGGTCGCCATCTTGGAAAGTAATGCCAACTTAAACTTCTATACCTGGAAAAAAACACTCTTTATATATATATATATATGTATGTGTGTGTGTGTGTGTGTGTGTGTGTGTGTGTGTGTGTGTGTGTGTGTGTGTGTGTGTGTGTGTGTGTGTGTGTGTGTGTGTGTGTGATAATTCCCCCTAGCATCCTTTTAATTAACGCTTTTTAATAATATTCAAATAATATTTTAATTATTCGTTTCGAAACTAACACCATGATCTTAATCGTAATCGACTAATATTATTACATCATAAATCCCTTTTCCGCCATTGTAACCAATCAGAGCTCTTATTACAAAAATGTCACGTGGTCTTCCCTGACGGGTATAAAAACCGATGTCTGGAAATCCCGTCGCTCTCTCTTCGCTCGTTTCTCTGTAGTCATGTAGCCGGCTGCTTTGTGTTGTGTGTTGTACTTTCTTTGTCTGTGTTGTGTCGTCCATGTTCATCGTAATTAATATGCCTAGGTGTTTCAAGATATTCAGTAAATTGGATTTAATAATTTACTAGACTGCCTCGTCGATCTTTCCATAGAAAATGCATCAACATACAGAAATCCCACCACCGGCCACGCCCTACCTCTGGTTCGCTACAGTAATAACATCCACTCACCACGTCTTACAATTATTCTTAGCACTCTCCAGAAATATTATGGAAATATTACATATCTTTATATATAAAAATCTTCTGTGCGTATGTTTGTCACTAAACTCCTCCTAAACCGCTGGACGGATTTCGATGAAATTTTTTGTGTGGGTTCAAAAAAATTCGAGAATGGTTTAGATTCACAATTCGGTCCGATATCACAATTTGTTAAAAAGATATTAATTAAAAACATTCAAAAAATACAACTCAACATTCACTTGCATTGTTGTAACAACGCTATTGTTATAAACAAGTAATATAAAAAGTTTTATAAATCAATTCGTACTTAGATCAACCAAGAAAAAATTTATTTTAGCTACTTTTTATTAAATAGTTGCAATTAATATAAATATGTATATACATAAGACAGAATCACAACATTCAGTGGTAATTAATTTTTATTAATTATCATTAAAGTATCGTTCTGTCATCCAAAACAATCGTGTCTATAAAATTTCCTTTCAACTGAATGATTTATTTAACACGTGAGAAAAAAACCTTTTCAAATTTTGACATAAGTCGCCAAAAGGGTCGCTAAGTCAACAACGTGGCTAATTTCTTAAATAATTAGTTTAATCAATTAATTTTTATTAATTATAATTAAATTATTGTATTGTCATCCAAAATAATCATGTACATTGCATTTCAGCTCAATTGAGCGCTTTAAAATGTATTTTATTAACTATTGAAAATTCCACCAAGATAAATAAATAAATAAACAAACAAACAAAATATGTATAGAGATCGTGAGCTAATAGTAGGAATTGAAAAAGACGTAAGTTGGCGTCGAAAATTGATTTTCAGACAAACTGGCCAAACCCGGTCTTTATTGTTACGAAAATGAAGACGCGTGCGATTCACGCTTTTTAGCGTTTTTAATTAATAATATCTTTTCAAATTATCTTTATATATGTAATTCTTCTGTGCGTGTGTATGTAACTGAACTCCTCCTAAACGGCTGGACCGATTTTGATGAAAGTTTTTGTCTGTTCCAGTGGACTCGAGAATGGTTTTGCTTTACAAATTAGTTTAGAAATGTTTATTTAATTAATTTTTTATTTATAAATTGTTAATCTTGGAATGTTTTACATTGGATCCGGCAGACTGCGCTACGATCGCAGTATAGAATATTCGAAAATCTTTTATTATAATTCAAGTTGGTCCCGACAGTTGGTGCTGTGATCATTTCAGGAAAATATTTTGTCACTTCATGTTATTATTTTGTTGAAATAAATCGTGTGTTAATTAAATTATTACATTCAGATGTAATTAGTGTTTGAAGAGTTTTGAAGTGTGCATAAAAAAACTATACATTCTCCAAATTTAGTATGCAATTGAAGTGAGTATTTTGCATGATTTTCTATTAAATTTACACGTGCGTTGACAGCAATTATCCTAACCTACAAATCTATTTGTGTAGCTAATTGATTACACACATTATTAAACTTTTTTTTATTTAAAATTATTTCTTATCGGAAATGAATTTAAGATGTGTGTACAGGACAACGTCTGTCGGGTCCTCTAGTATATATATATATCCGTAGTATCACTAATGGATACAATACATATGTCACGAAGTTTGGGAAGATCTTACAATCTCTTCTTCAAAATTTAATTGATAACTTACAAAACTCGGGCAGCTCGGGTGTCGTCCTCGTCACTTGACCATGGCTCAAAATTTCGAGGTCCATCGCCTAATGCCCTCGTGTAGCTGTACAGTGCATCGTTAATATTCACTCACTTGAATCTCACCTGGGATGGCCTAATTTCTGAGAATGTGATTTCTTTTTACTATACTATTTGAATGGGATAGTTAAATTTTTTTTAATTAATGAATAATTAATAACAACAAAAATAAAATTCTAGAACCCCTTATAGAAAGTTAAAGGGAAAATTTCAAGAAAAATAGCTTTCTATCTTGCCCCTTAAAATTGTGATTCTGTCATATGTATATGAATATTTATATTAATTGTAACTATTTAATAAAAAGTCACTAAAATAAAATTGGTCTTTGTTGACCTAAGTAGGAATTGACTTAAAATATTTTTTTAATGCTACACACACACACACACACACACACACACACACACACACACACACACACACACACACACACACACACACACACACACACACACACACACACACACACACACTCTTGTTTATGTGGTGTTGGAATAATGTAATTCCGTAGGTTATTCTAAATTGAAAATTTATTTCGACTTACTAGAAACATTTTTTTGATTAAAAATCATGCATTTCATAGTTAAGAAATATTTTTAAAGATAACCTTGTATCTTTTAAATTCCATTTCAACCACTTATCCATTTTTTTTTTGTAATTTTATGATATAAAGTATTTGATTTACTTCACAAATTATGATCTAAATATACCTTATTTTTTTAAATGTTATTAGTATGTACATGCTTGCAATTTAAGACATCTCTAAGAACAAACGGAATTTTAAAAAATCGAATTATCCCCCAATATAAATCAAGCCCTGTGAAACCCTACCCCACATTAAGACTTTTTTCTGACTCATTCCACCAAACTATCTTTAACATTTCGTTCCAGAAAAAAATGTTCTTCGAATTTCACCATTTTCGAATTCGATCAAAGCTGAAAGCAAATGAATGTTCTATCCGAATACGGAGAAAATGCAGTTTTCTTTCTTTTTCAAAACTGAAATGGAACTCTTAACTTTTCAACATCAATTCGGTCTTAGACAAACAAATCCTATGCGCTTCCTGAATAATTCTGACCCTGCGCTTTGTTGCCAAAAAAAGAGAAAAAAGAAAGATTCTGAAGTCCGGGAAATGATTCTCATTTCAAGAGAATCGAAAAATTCGTAAATCCTTTCGAATAACAAACCGAACGGGAATGAAAGGTGAGAGGGTTCATTTTAATTATTACTCTCTCTCAAGGAAATATAAATTTTATTTTTTGACTATATTTTAGGACGGAAGGCTGTTTCCTGTTATGTCAGATTTTGACAAGCGTGGCCGTGTGTAATGTAACATAATAATTACCGATATTTGAAATAGGTTTTATGTCTTGCTTTGCGAAGGTATCCCGGGGTTTTAGAGACCGTGTAATTATTTATTTTTTGGGGAGTAAAACGTAATAAGAATACGAAAAGTCAAAAGAGCGTAAAAAATTCAAATGTGTATGTGTGTGTTTTAAAGAAAATAGTAGTTATTTTATAGACTTATAATAGAGCTGCACCAGACATGTGTGACATGCGTACAGAGTTTTTGTGTATATAAGGTAAAAAGTCAGTTAAAAGTAGGTGGTTTCAATTAGTTTTAAGTGTTGCGTACTGGGTCATGGAGGGCAAAGTGAAAATTATTTTTCGAAAATGTTTTTTTCTTTCTTCCCAGAGATGATTCAAAAAAGAATTCTATGCGGTTTTTTGCAAAAACCGAAATGAAAATATTTAGTACATTGGTTCTTGAAAGTATGTTTTTGGAAAAGTGATTTTAATGTAATTCAGTGTTTTTATTCTACTCCTGTGTCCATGGTAGCCAGGTGGTTATCGTCACCAAGGGTTTTTTGCTACCACCGTATCAGACGTGTGAATATATATTAGGTTGGGGAAAAAGAAATCCATTATTTTTGCATGAAAATCAAGACTTTATTTAACATGCTTCCGATTGTCCGATTTGGGTCAAATATGCATCGTTTTGTTGTATAATTTGTTGTCATTTTAAAGGTAGCTTCATAATGCCTCTCTCATAGAAGTCTTGGCCCTTATTGGTGAAAACATCTAGCAATTGATTTTCATAATCTTCTCTTGATCCCAATTTCTTATCAGTCAGGAAGTTTTGCATTGCGATAAAAAGTGGTAATTGCTTGGTGCCAGGTCCGGGCTATATGGTGGATGCATGAAAACTTCTCAAACTAGCTCTCAGAGGTTCTGGCGAGTCACTACAGAAGTGTGTGGCCTGGCGTTGTCCTGATGGAACACAACACCTCTTCTGTTGGCTAATTCTGGTCAATCGCTAGCTTCAAACGGTCTAGTTGTTGACAGTAGATATTTGAATTTAGTGTTTGGCCATACAGAAGCAACTCCTAATAAATGATTCCTTTCCAGTCCCACTAAATGCACAGTAGAACCTTCCTGGCCGTTAGTCTTAGTTTGGCTACCGTTTGAGCTGCTTCACCGCACTTTGACCACGATCGTTTTCACACAATATTGTAGTATGTGGCCCATTTCTCATTCCCAGTCACCATCCGCTTAAGAAATAGGTCGATTTCATTCCGTTTGGCGAAGGCTTCAAGATGGAAATTCGATCCATCATGTTTTTTGGTGTTAATTGGCGTGGCACCCAAACATGGAGCTTCTTTTTGAATCTAACTTTGCGCAAATGGCTTGAAATTGTTTTATGGTCGATCTTCAGCTCCTGGGCGATGCTACGACTACTAACATGTCGGTCAACTTCAATTATTTCTGTGATTTTATTGACATTTTCAACGACGGGCCTGCTTGTGCGAGCTGCATCTTTAACATCAGAAATACCTGAATGGAATCGACGAAACCAAAACTGCATGCAATTAGCTGTTACAGTTATCGGCACCATAAACACCATTCGCAACTTCAGCCACCTGGCTCGTATTTTCGCCTTTATCAAAGAAAAACTGTAAAAAGAACCGAATTTCCTCTTTGTTGACTTCTATTTTTATCACCCTGTAACTTACAACTGAATTGACCAAACAAAAAAAAAGCAAAATATTTTTTTAGTGCGAAATGTCATCTTGACAATGATAATAAATTTGAAATTGATTGATCGATACTTCACGAGATATCGACACTACAGCCATCTACCGAAAAAATGATGGATTTCTTTTCCCCCAACCTAATATATATATTTTAACGACTTCACACAGCTCTGGGATAAACTATTTATTTCACAGTAAAGAAAATCATTCAAAAAATATTCTATTACAATTAATTAGCAAAATGGGTCCACAGATAAGGAGTCTTTTTCGCTGCAATGTCCTATATCGTTCGCTTAAACATACTTAAATAAAGTGATTCTTTAGATCCTATACACAGGAAATGTCAAAGAAGTTCTCAGTTCACTCTCGGTAATTCCACACCGAGTTTGGGTGAGCTCGCTGGTTCTATATCCACCATGTGGTTGCTGATTCCAAATCTCCTCGGTTCGAAGTCCACCTTAATTCGCGGACTCGTGTTTCGCTGACTCGCAAGTCTATCACTAACGAGAGGCCTCAATCGGATTCTCTCTAGTCAAAATCTGTTCTTGTTACTCCCTTGCTGTCTCTCTTCCTAAACCTTTCGTTTCTCACGATCACTCACCGCCTATCCCCTTTGATCTCTTGTCCGTCGGCCGCTTATGGCGGGAGTCTGTCTGGGTTCATAGTTTGAGTCCAGTTCTACAGACACTCAGTCGCCCCAGATCCATGAAAATCCGAAAAGTACATTGTACCGGTGTCTCTTACCTTTTGGACTGGCATGGGAAAAAATGGTCAGAATTTTTGACCACCCATGTGTGAAACCTTTTCGAATCAATTAGGGAAATGAACGGAATTTTCCCACGTTTGTCGGCATTCCCTCTTAGAAATTAGGGGAAAGAGACTGGGTACATTACAGTATCAATAATATGGGCCGCCAAGCTAAAGGAGCCCCAACATGTGTAAGCAAAACAATTCTAAAGTATTAAGGGGCTCCCAAAATGTCCCCAAGGAATTTTGATCCGGAACCTACTAAAGTCAAGCTACGCCAGTGATAGTTACAAACTCATGACCTGCAGATCATGAGTTCGAGCTAAACTTGCGGTGTAGAAGAGCTGACGTACTTAAAATCTGTATAGGCTCAAAACTTTCCAGTAGGCGAGGTGTTAAAATTCGGACAAGGGGGAGAGGTGATCGGAGTCGTACTAAGAAACTCAAGGTTTTTATATATATTTATTAAATAGTGTTATGAGAGCATTGTTTGGGTCGTTTCACGACGTTAGCATAGGGTCTTCCCCCTACACTTTGACCATGAGTGGGGTTACAATAGTAAATGAATACAGCCAAATATTCTTACAAGCGGGGCTTTCCGTCGCCAAGACACTTCACAACGGAAGAGAGGGACCAGCTCAGGCGTCGTTCTAGGCACTTGACAGTGGTTCAAATTTCGAGGTTCATTGTCAATAACCCTCGTGTTGCTGCATAGTGTGAAACGTTAATAAATAGCTCTCCCTCCCGGGACTGTGGTAGCCCAGTGGTTAAGGTATCAGATCATGGCAGGCATGTCATGCATTCGAGCCCAGTACCACTAAAGACCCGCCGTGTAGGGCAACGATGGATGTTAAATCTGTAGAAAGCTGAAACGTTTCCCGTTGGTGGGGTGTGGTAGTTACGAGAGGGGGGTGCCAGCTCAGGTGTCGCTCACGTCACTTGACCATGGTTCAAAATTACGTGGTCCGTTGCCAAAAGCCCTCGTGTAGCTGAACAGTGCGACGTTAATATTCACTCCCTCCCTCCCGACAGAAATTCTAACTTCATACCTAAATTGCAATATTGGTTGCTATTATGAAGATTGAATTTGTCTTTTTAAATATTTTTTT
This sequence comes from Trichonephila clavipes, assembly GCA_019973935.1. Taxonomy (NCBI): domain Eukaryota; kingdom Metazoa; phylum Arthropoda; class Arachnida; order Araneae; family Nephilidae; genus Trichonephila; species Trichonephila clavipes. The sequence continues at coordinate 1,013,018 of BMAU01003320.1, read as the reverse complement.
TGTACGTCAGCATAAAATTGCAGCTATTTAGTATTTTCTGCACATTTTGTAAAAACAATTCATGATTCCAATAAAACAGTGTACGCCACTGTAAATGATCGCGGATTTAAAAAGCATGAGTCCCTTAAGACAGTGATCCACAACCCCCGGTCCGTGGATCAAATGGCGACGGGCCGCCTAAAGAACATTAAACTATTGCCATTTTATTTAAAGTGGTGCATTTCTCTCGGATTTGCGCAACTTTCCACGGAGAAATCACTTTATATTCCACATTAAATGACTTCTATTCATTTTTGGTGTAACTATATTTTATTCTGAAGGAATATTTAAATGTAACTAAATTAAAATCGTTAAATCAAAACAATCTAAAATATAAACAATCACCGTGTCCCACCCTCAGCGGGCCGTGGTACAATTATCAAACGTTGACCGGTCCGCAGCGATAAAAAGGTTGCGGAGTACTGCCTTAAAACAACCATCTTTGCAGTGGCGTAACGTACACCCCCACATTGCGGGGGGCCCAGGGCTCTAGAGGGCCCACAACCTGACTATCACCAAGTAAAATCCAACTTGGGGAACCCCAAACCTGACTTTGCAGGGGGCCCAAGATTCTCCGTTACGCCACTGCATCTTTGGAAGGATAAGACCAGAGTCCACAACCCATCGATTACGAATCCGTTATTCTTCCATTCGGGAAGGCCGCTTGTAACTGAGTGGTCATGTCCAGTGGGTCATGAGTTTGGTCCTAAATGCCACTAAAAATCCACCTTGTAAAAGGTCTGATGCATGTTAAATATATATAGTGCCACTATGTCCTTGCATTGGCGTGTCGTGTAGGGGAGTGATGCATGTTAAATCTGCCGAAAGATTAAACGTTCTCCCGTTGGTGTGATGTGGTAGTTTAAGAATGGATATTCTTTCCGAAAAAGATCGATTTTTAAATCGAGTCGAATCGTAACCTGATGAATCGATTCACAAAAAAAATCGAGGTTTAAAAGATCGATTTCTGAAAAATCGATTCCCCCCACGTCTGCATTTACAATGTAAATATAAATCCATTTTATAAAAAACAAGAAAGATATCATACTAAACGATCTCTTATCAGTAAAATCAGGGGATTTTTTTAGTTCAGGGAATTCGACAATTACAATTAATTTTTTTACCACAGTAAAGTATCTGGTATAAAAGACATTTATTTTCTAAATGTATGTGTTACATTAAAAAGTTTACAAAATAGACAATATAGCTTATAGTTCCCAATGCTTAATATATAAGCTTTCTAAAAACAGCAGTCTGTCAAGTCTACTGGAATCTAAGCGGTTCCGCTCATCACTTGCGATGTTGCCGGCAATCGGAAAAAAGGCGCTCACAAGCAACATATGATCCAACGATACTCATGTACATCTTGGTTATTGAGTGAACGTGTTGATAAATATAGTTTTTTTGTTCTTGCCATTAAATTAACCCTTTAACCACCAACACCGTAATATTACGGGCAGGGCCGGGTCTATAGCAGTTTTGCCGCTCCAGACAAAAATGGAAAATGCCGCCTCTCTATCCAATGCCACCCTTCTCTATTTCTCTCTCTCTCTCTCTCTATATATATAGTATAAATAAAAGTGAAGAAGTACTAGAACCCACAGTGTGCAAAAGAAGTAAGAAATTGGAATTCAGCAGACACAACAAATGTAGATACAAAAAAGTCTTTGTGTGACAAATCTATACGGAACTTTATCACTAACCTTCTGAGACGTCTTTTTTTAGGGAAACTTAATTCCCTACCTATTTCCAACCAACTCCAAAAAGAGGACAGGGATTCCTTATTATGCAGATTAGATAAAATATTAAAGTCAAACAGAATAGTAAAGTGAGAGACAGTAGGAGAGAGAGATTGAAGCAGGAAGTTATAATAGTGAAGTTAGAGATTTATTATTGAAGATTTCTAGGTGGATAAATTAGGCACAGGAAGAGCTGAGATTCAGTGTGGTAAATATTGATTTATAATTAAAGTCTCATTAAAGTTTTATATTAGGAGTGAGATTAAAGTTAAATGTTCCTACTGAACATTATTGAATATAATTCTGGGATCTCTTATTGCGGTAATCTCTGCGTGATCGATATTCTAATTGTTAATTAATTGGATCATTAAATATTTAAGTTAATATAAAGGAAAGTCCCTTTTAAACCTCATAAAGCTATTTTGATTTATTTGTTATTAAAAGTCTTTGACTCTATTTGGAAAAGATAACCAAATAAAGAAAGTTATTTATAAAAATGGCTACTGGTTCTTTTTTGACTCAAAATTATTCTCGTTCTCAAAGTGAGATCCAAGGGGATCTTCACATTCGGACTAAACTGGAGACCTATTATGATTTCTAAAGCTGTCGCTGAATTAGGCCAGCGAATTAGGATTAGCAATGCTTTGGGGATCCAACTTTCCCCGTACAGCAGAAATTTTCGACATAATAGAAAAAAAAAAGAGCCAAGTTGAAAATTAAGCCTAATACAACACGTAGATGAAAAACCTAATAAAATAGCAAAAAGAAATTGAGAAAAGAGAACAATAATGAATCTCTCAAGAAGAGGAATAATAATAAAGAAAAATATATAGAAGATATATATATATATATATATTATTTTAAGTCTTAAAAAAAATTCAAAATAATTCGAAATTAAGGATGTAATTACTTGTTATTATTTCAAACAAATAAAATGAAAGAGAAGGAACCGTCTATTTAAGCAGTCCAATTTCTTCGAAAAATAGTCTACTAATGGTGGGGATCACAAGCGTTTGTTTTAGTTTATAATTACTACACCAAGACTAAAATAAAACATCTCCTGTGGCTCTGTATCTACCCAAACCTCTTATTACCCTTGTCCCCTTTTGGCTTGCTGATACCGGACACCGTTAGGATGAAAGGAATGTCAAATGTGACCTCACTTCGGGATGGGGAGAAAGTTACTAGTTAAAGATGAGTAAACATATAAAATTTTATGCTTTAACATATACTCCCGCCTCAAACCCTTCAAGTTTCAACATAAAAGAAAACTGTCAGTAAATATACAGAGTGCAAAATAAAAAAAATAAGATACGTTAAATAAAATACCAAAATCACACTTAATAACATTTCCGAAAATATATTAAATTTTTTGTTACAAAACCCCCATTTTTTTTTTCAAAGTTGATCCAAATGCCGCGCCGGGAAGGGGTCCGATTTGTCCGGCCCTAGAGCCACATCTGGTTACGGGTTTTAAAGGTAGTACATTCAACTAATTGTAAATAATTTTATGGTTTGTACCAAAACAGAAAAAAATCGAATATCGATTTTCTAGGATGAAATATCGATTCAGTGCTACATATCTATTTAAAAAATTCATTTTTTTGGCCCGAAAAATCGATTCTTCGATTAATCGATCTCAGATCGCCATCCCCATGGTAGTTAGGAGGGGGTGCCAGCTCAGGTGTCATCTTCGTCACTTGACCATGGTTCAAAATGATGAGGTTCGTCACCAAAAGCCCTTGAGTAGCGCGATGTAAATATTCACTCTCTCACTCAAGTCCTCTCATTGGCGGGGTTGTGCAAGTTCGAGGAGTGGGGTGCCAGCAGAGGTGTCGTCTTCGTTACTTATAACCGTGTTTCAAAATTACAAAGTCTGTTGCCAATAACCCTCGTGTTGCTTCACAGTACATCTAAATAAAAATTTATTGAGCCTCAATAGATTTTTCGGGGATCAATTCCCCTACACGCTGGAAGGGATAGGGGCTTCAGTAGCATTCGAACTTGAACCCACCACTCCATATGTTCTATTAAAATACGATTTCAGTTTTGTATGAAAAAAATTGCATGGTAAAAACTGTTATTAACCTGCCGTATTAAGTTGATATAATGAATACGACTTTTTAAAGTTAATATTTTATATTACATTATTTTTTTCAAAAAAAAAACAACAACTTTGAAACAAATTTAAAGCAAAGAATTTTTATCTACATCGAAAATAAGTCCCGTAAAATCCGGCGTATGACTTGCACTTTTAACACAGAAAATAAGATCGAATTTACGGTTGAACATTATACAACGGGCATAAAAAGGATAGGTTTAAAAATGAAAAATAAATCATTTTTTTAAAAAAAAGTAGACTTATATATGTCTAAATGCTGTTTATTTAAAAGAAATGGCATAATTTATGAACTGAAATAGTTGTAACTTTAGAAGTACGCTGTTTTGTCAAAAGCCTGGGATAATATCTCGAATAAATGACTTCAAAACATAAGAGCATTGCATAGGTACATTTCATTTTTCTTCGTTCAAAGAGAAGTGCGCGTTTTACGACGAATATATCTGAAAATTAAAAAATGCAGCATGAAAGTATGCGTGCGCGTTACACGTAGGATTTTATGTTAATTTTACTTTTCAGAAAAAATTTCGATACGTGGAAATTTTTTTCAATAATTACCATTAGTGGCAACACATATGCTTAATACATACGTAAGTGCGAATCATAAAATGGTCAAACAAACAATTACCAATGTTAAAATTTCAATGCTAATACTCTATTTCCATCTTACGTTTTGTTAATAATTCGATTTTTAATAATAAATCACTTCATTTGTAAAAATCCTATCTTTAATTTGAGAGAACCTTGAATGAAGTTAATTTCCTCTTTTCCAAAGTTAAAAAATGATTTTTTTCTTCACAACTAATTAAAAACCATCAAAATAAACTAATAACGAACTTCAGAACATTTTATTTTTTTTTTTACGAATACCCAAAACTAAGTGCTCTATATTTTTTTCGGCATTTAAAGAAAAAAATCTACGAAAAAAAAGAAGCATTCAGGAGACTCCGAAGGAAAGACACCGCGAAATCTCGAGCGCAGATGAGATTTCGCGAGAGTACGAGAGCGATGGAAGGTGAGTGGGGAGGAGAGTCGCGAGAGAGACTAGTCGATATCCTGCAGGTCATTGACCCGACCACCCAGCAGAGACGATCTTGCCAATTCCTTGGTACCCCTTTCTGCAGCGGGTATGGATTCGTGCTCGTCTGAGAATGACGAGAACAGGCAAAAAAGTGCTTTGTTCGCGCGCAGGGAACATTCCCAATCCCATCTTCCCATTGCCACCACGTTGGCCGGATCGATTACTCGGAACATCGGCAGGGAAGAGAGCAACCAGTGACGACACGTGAGAAAACGCGTTCACAAAACACCGAGCGCGATTTCTCGTACGATATTGGCTTGGCCTAAGTCCCGTTCCAGAAACCAAGAAGAGATCGTTTACATTTACTTATCATCAAGGGCCGGATATCAATAATTTAAAAATATTAAAAATAGATCAAAAAAATATTCTTAAGGTATCCGACTACTTGCGACAACTTTTTTTTTAAAAAAAAAATGGTGATATGGAGATTTTTTTGTGGTATTTAGATTTATTTAGTAAATTTTAAAGGGTGTTGGAAACCTCTCTCTCTATACTGACAATGTTAAATTGGCTGTTTTCGATGTACCTTTTCTCAAAATCTGTTCTATGTACACGCTTGAAATTTTTCATACTATTAAAGTACACCTCTCTTATTATACTAAAATGAGCTTTTAGCTAGTTTTGAATTTTTTAAGAAATTATGAAATATTTTATCAAACATTGCGAAATTTGACCCATTTTTTACTTAAAAAATTTGTAAAAATTAAATTTTTGAGTGTTTTAAAAAAGCTCATTTTACTATATATTAGACATCATTATAAATAATTCATAAAAAATTTACATACCTGTTAACAGTAGTTTGTCAGAAAAGGTACATCGCTCATTAACATTTACATTTTGAGATAAATTGATTTTAATGTATACAGTGAGACTTCTAATCGGCTGGGAAATAAAAAAAATAAAAGGTTCAATTTAAAATAAAAGATACATGTTTTGGTTTATATCAATCGTTACACTTTTAAGCAAAAACAAAGTAATTTGTTTACAATTTTCGCCATTAAAATGGTCGTGGCCCAAATTCAACGAATATTTAAAAATACATTTTAAAGGCTTCTAAATTCCCCAGAGGGGTTCAAGTAAGGTATTTTTAGAAAGGTTAAAATCTATACAATTTGAAAATGTAAAAATCTCAAAATGTCAAAAAAATAAGATTTTAGCTTTCCGACACCCCTTAAGAAGAAAAGGCTAAAATTGAGAAGAGAAAAATAAGTTATTACTACTAAAATGGGAAAAAAGGGGTAAAAATTAACAACAAATTACATAAACGGGGCCACTCTGTACAAATAGTAAATGAACCAATTCTCATTTTTTTTTTCAATTTTGATGTATTACTTTGCTATTCCTTTTTTAAATGACCTTCAGGATAAGAGATATTTTAATTTTTACAAAACCTAGAACACACACTTTATCTTAGTTATTATATGAAATTGCTTAAAAAAGCAGTGATTATATTCACATAAAGAATTGTAAATTTTGTAATAAAACAGTGATTGTAATAAATCTGAAGGTTAAAACATTTTTACTGTTATACAGAATATACACAAAAAATTTCAGCAAATTATTTTAAAAACTTTTTGAGCCATCGCTGTCCCCGTATAAGCTTTTCGAAGAAAATACATTTCGAGTAAAACGCATTTTAAAGTTGAACATCTTATGTAAAGTTATGGCATCTGCTTTTACTAAAACGCTTGTAGTTTTTGTTCTAGTGAATGGAAAATATAAAACTCGGTATTTTTATAAAACTAATAAGATGGCCTATAAAATAAAATTATAAAAAAATTGGTCAATTTTTAAAAAAAACTCGTGATTTTAAGTTGGTCGGATACCTTAAAGAGTATTTGAAATTTACACGCACTCACACATATATGTGGGAGTCCGAATAAATCTTCGAATAAAAATCAGACTCTTCAGAAGGCGGGATTTTAGATTGGCGAGGTGGTTTGTCTAGGGGTAAGTATTTAAGGGTGAGTGATGAATTATTAATTGAATCTAAGTCATTTAAACACAAATACTTCAAAGTAAAAGAGAATTTATTTAAAGTTAAAGGGAAATATTTACAAAAGGGGATATTTACAAAGAGAAAGAAACATGCAGGAATTAGGTTAATTAAAAGTTGAGTTGTACCTTTAGAAGACGGGGAAATTTAACCCTTCTCATTCTTGGATGTTAGGACTGGTGGTGCCGCGCTGGGCGCGGAAATGCGGTAAAGACGCGACGTGTTGAACAAGCAGTGGTTAGTAGGCCTCTGCCGAAAAATTATTCAAGCCGGAGCTACGAAAGCTCACTAGATGGCGCTGCTTCGGAATGCAGTAATAAATAAAATTGAGATTTATGGTCCTCTGAAAAGGATATGACTCAACCTTTTAACAAATGTTTCAAAGGGAAAATCCTACATATATAATATAGATTTAATTCCAAAATGTTCCAAAATTACTACTATAGAATTATCTTAAAGTTACTAACTGCGTTCGAAACCGTAATTTTTCAAAGGCGTATAAAGGAGCAGTTTTTTTTCATATTTAGTGTCGCTTGAATTAGAATGTACAAATAAAAGCATTTTAAGAATATTATTACAATAAAAAAAATTATTTAAGTACAATTTTTTGACAAAAAAATTAAGAAAAAAATGATTAATTTCCCAAACACATTCTTCGTGAATGAAAAATGTTTCTATAATAATGTTTTGGTTACATATAGCTAGGACCAGTGGCGTACACAAGGGGGATCCCCAGGTCCGGAACCCTCCTCCCCCATAGCCTTCGATTTTTTACTGTTTTTGATAGCCCTAATTTTTTACTGTTTTTTTGTTCCTGAAAATAGACAAAATCAAGAAAATTTGTTGGGCGTCGTATTGGAGCAGGATAAGATAATGGTGGTTTTTCGACCCCCTTGATCCCCTTTGAAAAATTCCTGTGCGCACTACTGGCAAGGACTTCTATACCGGGGTTGCACTAATTTTTTTTTTTAAATTCGTACAGAGTTATAATCTGAAATAATAAAGGGTGGTATTTGCTAAGACTGAATAAATCCTCTTCTAATTTCTTATATATTTTAAAAATTTAATTTTAACTCCGGTATAAAGTCCTAGCTATAGACTGTGGTAAAATATTATAGACGCATTTTTCATAAATGAAAATATTTTGAAATTGTCCTTCTTTCTTAATCTTTTTGCCAAAATAAATACATTGAAATAATTTTTTATTATAACTATATTGTGTGTGAGTAGCATGTAATTGTTGAAATCTATGTGTTTTAAAATTCTTGACGATGTTGTAATATTCCAAGGTATTTTTCATAGAGATTATGAAATATAAACCGTACTAGCCTAGAAGAAAATGGAATTAAAATGACTACTGTTAGAGTCATGGTTTTTAAGAAAATTGTGTTTTATCCATCTTAAAAATTACTTGAAAATAAAAATAATAAATAAATAAAACTAAAAATCTAATACATAAATGAAATTTTATTCCCAATTTTGAAAAATTTTCTAATATAAAATGAAGAATAAAAACTAAAATAAAAGATCATTCTAGCATGTTTCTTAGAAAGAAAACACAGAATTCAGAATAAAAATTTATGGGGAAGGGGGATGGGGGTGTATCATTAATTTTTTGTGAAAACACCCAGAAATATGTTGATAGATATCTTTCGTGAAGGGGTATGAAATTTTTTTTTCATAAAATTTATTTATAAGTACTCAGATTTATAATTTCATAAAAAGCGTATTAATACGTTCATTTAATATATTTTACACGAATACAAAATCATAACTATATATATTTAGAATTTTTTTTTCAAACAAATATTTTTATAAGTACAAAGGATTTTTTGTATAAAACAAATCTTAATATATTCAAGATATATTTTTGTCTTGTAAGATATGTTTTTTTTTTTAAAATTGACATCTATAAATTTGTTTCCTTTCACTATGCTAGTGTAGCCGAGTGGAAAAGGACACAAACTCGTAATTAGGCTGTAGAACCATGGGCTTGAACCTTAGTTCCATTGAAGACCCACCGTATATAAGGGCTCAAAGCCTTCACGTTCGAGGTTCGTCAACAATAACCCTAGTGTTGATTCATTATGCGACGTAAATTACGCAAATCACAAATTCCGCTTTACTAGAGCTAAATAAAAACTAAAACTCTAAACTCAATGCTGCAACAGCCCATGGTGGCCACGGTAGCTGAGTGGTATAGGTATCGGATCGTGGCTTGCCTTGTCACGAATTCGAGTACCGCTAAAGACCCGCCGTGTAGGGCAGCGATGCACGTTAAATCTATTGAGAGCTCAAATATCCTCCCGTTGGTTTAGTGTGGTAGTTAGGAAAGGGGGTTGCCAGCTCAGGTGTCATCTACGTCACTTGACCATGGTTCAAAATTACGTGGTTCGCCACCAAAAGCCCCCGTGTAGCTGAACAGTGCGACGTTAATATTTAATCAATCAAGAGAGCGAGCAACAGTCCATGAAGGCCAAGGTCTTCTGTACCCAACTCAGTTTTCGTGACCTTGGGTGCTGATGCATATGCAGATGTTCCGATTAGGTGGTCAGTCTGACACGAAACCCACAATGTTTAGCTTACAAGCAAGCTTGGCAATCTTTTATCTACCCACTGAAAGGATGAATGTTTGAGTCAACCTTGCCCTGTCCGAGATTTGAACCCTGGACCTGTGGCGTGGAAGCGCAATATACTACCACTCGGCTTCATTAGAGCTAAATATTGAGACAAATTAAAACTGTATTGCTTCGAGAAAAATTACCAAGACAAAAAAAAGTCATCTGGTGGCAGATTTATAATGGAAAAGCACCTGAGCTTAGATGCGGTTTTCGTGGTCTCGGTAGCCTAGTCAAGGTATTAGACTCGTAGCAAGCGTGTCATGAGTTTGAGCCTGGTACCGCTGAAGACCCGCCGATGCAAGCTAAATATGTCGAGGCTCAAGCGTACTTTCGTTGGTTTGGAGTGGAAGTTTGGAGAGGGGGTGTCCGCTCAGATGTCGTATTCATCACTTGACCATGGTTCAAAATTTCGAAGTCCGTTCCTAATAGCCCTCGGGCAGCTTTGCAGTGCAATGCAAATATATACATTCGATCCTCTATATTGCGAATTTTTCTATAGAGTGAACTTTTTCGTGTAACCTTGAACATTTCGCGATTTTCTTCGTAAAATAACTTCTTTATAGCGAAGTGCATTTTCTATATAACTAACTTTTTCTTTTGTGATTCAATTTTTGTTCTTTTTTTTAATGTATTTCTGAAAAAATTTCAACTTATTCTCTCTGTAATACATTTTATGGTGTTCATAAATCTTGAACTGGTTTTATTAGATCCTAACAAAACTCCTTTTGCTGTACCAAAAATAGAGTTTCTTGTGAGTGTTTTAACATGGAGGACTGTGATCGATTTGAGAAACAACGAACATTGTAGTTTGATTTTTATTTGATTGTGTTTAATCAATAGAACTGTATTTAATCAAAAAACTATGTTAATCTAGCTTTAATTATGTGTGTATTGATTTTATAATTTGAGAAGTTATTAAAAGAATTATATATAAAGTTATGACAACAGCCAACTTTCATCAATATTTACCTTTCTTGATCTTCATGCAAGAACAACCTTTGCTCACAAACATATATCGGTCCAAATATAAAGAACATTTTCTCTGCGGATTTTTTCATCCATAAAAATTTTGCAGCTGATCTGTGAAAGTCATTTAATATGTCGCAACATTGAACATTTTATTCACACTGTGATCTGACTTCAAGTCACTAAGTTGGCGCTTCTTGGGCGCTGTATCAAGATCAGCAGTATTGGGATAACAGAACACAAATTCAATTTTCTTAAAATCCTAAAATCATCTTGTAATATCGTCCTCCAAACCCTGATAATGATCTCGTAGTCAAAGCACTTTCAGGCACTTAGTTTTCCTAATAGTGAAAAATAAAAGACGTATCTTTGATCAAGCACGAGAAACAAATCTTGATTCAAAGCGGAATTTCTGACTGCATCGGCGGGCCGTATAAAAACTCTTTGTGGGCTGCATGTGACTAGCGAGCCACTGGTTGCCCTCATTTTGTGGTTCAATGCTAATTTAAACGAATTAATTTTCTTACCTGATTAGAATAATTAAATTCTTCTTTATATTAAATAATTTAAGAGACATTAGTTAAATATAATACAGTAAAATTATTTATTTAATACCTATACCTGAAAACTAATGTTCTAATTGAAAAAGAAACAATTTATCACGTGAGTTTTGAATAACTAATATAACTTTGTTAAAAGAAAATAATTATCTTCTGACGCATTTCTGTCTTAAATTATTACCTATCCGTGGATTCATAGTAACGGAATTAATAATAAAATCGAATTCCTTCCCCAGGTTGTGATGCGCAAAAAGCCATATTGAAATATCTTTGGTATGTGAGGTCTCAATAACAATCTGATTTTTTTCTCATCAGTCGCAATGAAAGTTTTCCCTACACAGTTTCAATTTCTTTTTTATACAATTATTGAATTACCCTCTCGTATTGATAATGGTGATAAACAGTCCAAGAAAAGAACCGACACCACACGGAGCTTATCTTTAAATAATCAGTTGTTTTACAAATAAGTGTCATAAATTTTCAAAGACGAGATAATTAAGATTAATATGCCGACTTGTGTCACATGAGACACGAATATACGAATGCCCTAAGGTGCGACGATCTCTCTGTGAAGGCCCACAGGATGTTCGGATGTTTTAATTGTTCCCAAGAAACTTAAGACAATGCATTAAGTGCAATGATAGATGTCTATGCTTCGCCGACTCTTTTTATTCGAAGTAATCTTGAGCCCTTGTTTACACAAAGATTTATAGTATAGAGATATCTTCCATCAGCTAATTAGCTATGTCCAATTAAAAATTTGTAAAACAGAAGTCTGACAAGCATTTGCTCAGTAAAGTTATGTAAGCATTGTTTTAATTAAACGTTTTTTAAAGTTAACGTAATTTTTCAAACAGAAGTAAATGTGATTTAAAACGTTAAACCTAAACACTTGAAGGAAAGATTAGAACTGGGCACCTTCCGATCCGAAAACGTGTATCTTAGCCACCATGCCAAAACAATCGTAATAGCATAGAAGCTATTACTGGTTTATATAGATATCACATCGCCACACTACTCCCCTGCCAGTGATTCGGCGAATAGGTGAACGAATGATAATATATTTGTGGTGAACGAATGATAATATATTTGTGGTGAACGTATGAGCAGTTGCGTCACTTTGAGTGCTACGGCTTGTGGGTGGCGTCATTCGTGCGTGACGGCTTGTGGATTGCGTCTGATGGCATGGTTGCATTTGCGGTGGATAGATGGCGCCACGGCTGCTGTGGTTCTCTTTGTACGGCCAGGGTCACCAATGAAGGAAAGATTAGAACTGGGCCCTTCCGATGTGAAAACGAGTATCTTAGCCATCATGCCAAAACGACCGTCATAGCATGGAGGTTATTACTGGTTTATACAGATATCACTCCACCACACACTACTTAAGCCTAAGTCTGATATATATGCAGTCATTAATTGGGGTTACACTTGGAGAAAAAATTATTTTTTGTAAGATAATGAATTTACTTCTAGATTTTTCAAAATAAGGTTCTTTCAATTCAATGTGAACTGAATTTTCCCAATTCACAGTTGTTTGAAATATATGTTATATTCGTTTCTATAACTCTAAAATAACAAAAATTTAAGTCTTTAGGTATCTTGACCGCAAAAAGATGACTTGTTTTAGTGAGTCAAATTCCATTAATAAGATATTTCTAACATTTATTAAGTATGTTTATTAATATTTAATACAGTGGTTCTCAAACTTTCAATACTGGCGACCCAATTTTCAATCATAATTTTTATCGCACCCCCTAATAAATAAATTGAACAATAATATATTGAACTAACAATAATATATTGAATGCAATAATAATGTACTTTGACGCTAAAGCTATATGATCTTAATTATAAACCGTACAAATTAATAAGATAAGCATTACATTTTTTATATATGTTATTCTTAAGTAATATATATTTTTAGTCAATTACTTTTAAGTAATAGGTTAATTATGTTATTTTTTTTTCTCTAATTTTTAAATTGAAACAGATTGAGAAATGATATTTAATTAAATATTTATTTCCTTCATCATCCATTTCTAAATGTACAAATGTCATTAAAAAATAGTCTAGTCTATGTTGCTCTTTATCATATCCATTACATCTGGCATTCTCGCGAACGTTCACGTGAGTCTAATGGACGTCTGCACAAAGCATGTAAAAATGCTGTACCTCGTACAATTCCAGTCAGTCTTGGCCGAATCAATTAGCTACCGAATCTCTCTTGAATGTATATTTCATAATTCAGGCGTTAATTGTAATTCACGGTATTAAGTATTTACGGCAGTGGATTAAAACAAAATCATAGATATATTTTTAAATCGCAGCGAGCGTTCGACGATAATAAAGCATCAACAAGTACACAGACGAGGGCAAATTGTTATCAAGTTACGAATGGTTTAGGGATCCATTTCGAAATACTTCAGAAGGGCTCTCAAATGCCGAAAAAGAGATCTTCATAGATTTCACATCCAGTGACGAAATTAAAGGGCAATTTTGTAATAAATCACTATTTGAATTCTGGATAGAGGTGGATGCTGAATTTTCTGCACTCAAAACAAAGGCATTTCGTATACTATTACCATTTTCAACATCATACCTTTGTGAATCCGGTTTTTCTGCGATGGCTACTTTGAAGACAAAATATAGATCTGAGCTAAATATCAAAAAATAACTCGGAGTGTCAATTTCTAATTTTTAGCCTTCCTTTGAAAAACTTTGCTCTGCAAGACAAGCCCATAGAAGTCACTAATAATTATTAAACTTGCTGTTATACTGGCTGAAGTACCCACTCTTAACACAAGTTTATTTTTGTAAAATGATAATACATTATTCTTGATATAATAGCTTAATTGTAAGGAGAGTAAAACTAAGTGCACACATGACAATGTAAACAAAAATGTAAAATGATTGATTGAAATGAATGCTCACATTATAAACGGTTTTGAACGAACTGTAATTTTAAGCCTCGCAGAATTAGCATTTAGAATAAATGTTAAATTATAAAAAAAGAATATAAAATTCCAATGAATAACAATTGCGTTATTTTTAATATTTAAAGCGAGAAAACTTCAAAATATTTTAGCCTGGGATCAGGTGTGCACTCGATACTAACGTTAATGGTCGCGAGGAGTGACTCACCCCAGTTCTTTTTTTTTATATAATTATTTTCAATATACACGATAAAAATCACAATTTCAGTGAATAGTTTAATTAAGAGAAAATATACTTACCTATATTTCAAGGATTTTTCAATTTTACTTTCATAATTTGAGAAAAAATCCAATAAAACTGAACTAAATTGTTCCAAATGTGCGTGATCTTAATAAAGGACAATCACAGACACTTTTCGCTAACATTACAAGAAAGTTATTTGCAAGCAAAACTGTCACATTTTGTTCACGTTATTGTAGTTTTAATGTCCTTTGAGATGATCGACAAGTATCGTGTTGAACTTCTTCTTGCTTGTGCCTTTTTGACAGGGTGAAGTGCATTTTGCGGTACACTTATGGCTTCATATTTTTTTTGATAGAGTTCTTAATGTAGCTATTGAAAATTTTCCTTTCGTTTCATGTTTATTGCTTTTCTCAAATTTACTTTTGCTAACATGATTAATATGTATTATTTCAGCAAGTGTTTCCCTTGTTTGATCAGCTTCAATTTCCTTCCAGAGAGATCACAGATGCCCAATTCTTTTTTTATATTCTGCTCATTTACATTTATGAACCATAATCAGTCATACCGCATCACAATTAAAACCACTAAGTTATTCATAGGGGAAAATGTAGCATGTTCAAGAAAATATTTTTGAACAAAAGTGGTCGCGCCGGGAACTTGGTCAAAACAAGTATCTTAAGATTCTAAAAAAACGTTTGCCACTCCCAAAAAAGGAGATATGTGATCAATTCATTTAACTCACATCAAGACTGTCATATTGGAGGATTCTCTGTCAAGGTCATTGGTAACAAATAAACAGTTTTCTTAGAATTGACGATTTCGTGATCTTGGGGTGACTATACGCATCGCTTCTGTGTTAAAAGTCTATTCAATATAAAAAATGGAATAAAAGTTCAAAAAAAGAATTGTGTAAAACGTTTTTTATTATGCATTATATGTTTCAAAATACTCATAAAAATAAATCTTGGCCAATTAATCCTTCAAAGTGCTCAATATGCTTATCCATGTATCCTAAAACTCTTTCACATTGAAAAAAAAACGCAACAGAATTATATAATTTACAACTTCCCTAAGAAAAAGGACGCACACACACACACACAGATAACCATACCAGTAAGTTCGAAAGTCAGCAAAAGTAATATTTTAGGTTAAAAGAAACGTAATAAAAAAAAACTCTCATCGTAGGATTGCAGCAAAGCAAACAAAATATTTCTTTTTATTTAGTTATAGGATCAAAGATAGCTAATGAGCGTTCAAAAAAGAATCTTTTATTTTTGATGACCTTTTTTCACCAGATGATATATATAAATCATATCAATGGAAATCTAAAATTTTTTAATATATCAGAAAGTATTTTGTTTTATTTCATTCCAGTAAATTAATTTTTTAGCCTTTTATTTTCGATATACTTACCCCCCCCAGAGGGGGCGCACTCCACAGTTTGAGAAACATTGATTTAATAGATAGATAAAAACAGCGTTCTTTTTAACACACTTTTATTAGATTCACCTGTATGTAACGGAATGAACTCGATTTTTACCCACTTTAACAGAATAGATTAATTCGAAATTTTGCACACTTTTCAAGAACCGCTGACAATACAATGGTGAATAGGCAAACGATTTTTGTTATGACGAGCATGTGAGCTGTTGCTGTTAATTGGTGGTGTTGCGTCAAGTGAGTCTGGCGACTTTGGTTGAGGCGTCAAGTGAGTCTGATGACTTTGGTTGAGGTATCAAGTGGGTCTGATGACTTTGGTTGAGGAATCAAGTGGGTCTGAGGATTTTGGTTGAGGCATCAAGTAGGTCTAATGACTTTGGTTAAGACATCAATTGGGTCTTAAGACTTTGATTGCTGCGATAAGTGAGTCTGACGACTTTGGCTGATGCGTCAAGTGGGTCTAAAGATTTTAATAGTTCTTGTTGCGGGTAGATCGTGCCACGACAGGTGCGCGAAGGTTGCTTTTCTTAATTCAGTCAAGGTCACAAATGTAGAGGTGTTTATCCGAGGACAAGACCAGCGATGCTAGGTCCGTAACCACGTAGCATAACCACTAGGTAAAAGTGATCACTTCATTTCACTTCAAAAGTGGTAAGGGATATCACAGCACCACCACATCCGGCAATATCGATTCGCAGGTTCGAAACCTGTGGACGCTGAAGAATCACCATGTAGAGAAGTTAATTAACGCACACATTAAATCTGTTATGAAAGAGAATATCTTCAGTAGCCTTCAGACTTGAACTCATGGCTCCAAATATTATACATCTTTGATCCATTGATTTCTCATTTTTCATTCAAAATTTGTGGCGTTATCCAAAAGGATTGTATGGTCAGTTATATGATCATATGTCGAAATAAGATTAAAGATTAAAAGTAGACACTGCGGGTTTTCTGTGGATAATATTAGACTAATAAGACAGGAGAAATTGAGAAATAGTTTTGATATTACTCTAATGCACGTTTTAAAACTTTCTGGATACCATTAAATTCTCAAATATCTTACGATATGTCTTTCCGTCAGATGGGCTGACTTTTTTCCACATATATAACAAAAATCTTTAAAATTGAAGAGTATAATTTTTTGTGAAGTTCTTGACAGTTTCCCTCATTTAGATTCGGATATTAACAATATAAACGAATGTACTACTGAAATGCAAAAGAGAATTACTGTGGCTAATAAATGTCTTAATGGAATACAAAAATATATGAAATCTCTCTCTCGACTTTGATAAAAAAAAAAAATCAAAGGCTCTATAGTATAAAACTCTTTTAAGACCAATATTAACTTATGCATGTGAAACTTGGTCCATCTCATATAAAGAATCTGACATCGTTAACTTCATCAAAATACAACGAATTAAATGGTCAGGTCATGTTGTTAGAATGGACAAAGACCGCACCACTAAAAAAGTCTTCAACGCCCAACCAATGGGCACACGGAGAAAAGGCAGGCCAAATCTTAGATGGATTGATGGCCTAGAAAAAGATTTCCTAGTTTTCAGAACTACACTACTCAAAATAATTAAAGGATATTGCGGTTTTCGGTGGATCTTGTGGCTGGGGGAATCTTTTTAGCTGATTGATACATGGTCGACAGACGTAGTAGGTTATATGAGAATAAATTACACATGTTTGGCAGAAAAAAATGCATTTTATTGCGCATTTGTGTACAAAAGGAAAAAAACACAATTTGTGCATATGAGAAAAAAAGAACAAGAAAATGTGTTTTCTTCGAAGGAAATCATTTTTAGTAGAGGGTATGGTTTCACGGACGGCCAGCAACGTTCAGCACCTTTGAGGCATAGAGTCAATGATGCTATTAATCACGAGTTGGGGTATTCTGTCCCACTCTTCCAGAAGAGCTCTTTCCAGTTCTTGGAGAGTTTGTGGGAGGGGGAGGGTGGGCGGCCAGCAACTCGTCTTCCTAGAGCGTCCCAAACGTTATCTATTGGATTCATGTCTGGAGAACACGCTGGGCATTCCATTCGTACGATTCCTTCCTCGAAAAGGAAATCCTCTACCAGGTTAGCACGATGTGGCCTGCAGTTATCGCCCATTAAAGTGAAGTCCTCTCCAATTGCTGCAGCGTAAGGGACTACAATAGGTCTGAGGATCTCATCCCTATATCGGCGAGCAGTCAGAGGTCCATCTCGAATGATGTAGAGGTCTGTGCGTCCGTCAATGGAGATGCCACCATACACCAACACTCCGCCACTGCCAAATCTGACACTTTCGTGCATGAACGCAGGATTATTCCTACTGCCACGCTCCCTCCAGATGAAAATACACCTATTATCCGGATGAACAGAAAAACGGGACTCGTTAGAAAAAAGAACATTGCTCCATTCATTTCTCCTCCAGTTCACATGCTCTGTTGCCCACTCCCTGCGGTCGCGATGATGTCTTGATGTTAGTCTAACACATACCATCGGTCGACGAGCATACAGACCTACACCATGGAACCGGTTTCGGACAGGCTGAGTTGAAACCGTGGTGCCAGTAGCCGAGCGAAGGTGTTGTTGGAGAAGAATAGCGTTCTTATTTCGGTGTCTCCGAACCGTTAACACTAAATAATGATCTTCATTGGGCGTTGTTGCCCGTCTACGACCTTGTCCTGGTCTTCGGCCTGCACTTCCAGTCTCCAAAAAACGGTTCAGATCCTGTAAATCACACTTTGTGACACTCCAATGGCTTGCACTACTTCGGCTTGAGTTTGGCCCCCTTCTAACCTATCAACAACTCTCCAAGCTTCTGAATCGGTTAAATGACTTCCCTGAGACATCGTACTCATCGAAACAAAGCAGTCACTGAATGCCGACCATCCTTGTCTTCATTTCAGTTTAAAGTCAAATTTCATTCGCTGCCGCTGAAGCGACGTTTTTGACGTCGAACTCAAAATTAGCATACTCTACAGTTTGAAAATTAGAAAAATTTGCTTTTGTGATTCTCTTCTTCCATTTTCGGCAAAAAACATTTCGCTTATATCTATTTTATATAAAACTTACAATATCCTTTAATTGTTTTGAGCAGTGTACAAATTGGAGAATACTAGCAGGAATAAGGCTGGTCAGGAATAGGTTTCTTGAGAAGGTCCAGGCCAATCTCGGGTTGTCGAGGCACTGAGGAAGGAGGGAGAAGTTTCCAGTAGCGATTTAGTGTGAAAAATCATCGCATTTTTTCAGTTAAGCTAATCCATTTCTTAGAACCCTCAAATATTAAGATTCTCAGATTTTTGACTATAAGGCAGTGTTTCTCAAACTGTGGGGTGCGCCCGCCTGGGGGGCGCGGTATCCCTGCGAGGGGGCGCGAGCATATTGAAAATAAAAGGTTTTAAAAAATAATGTTTTGGAATGAAGAAAATCAAAATGCTTTCTGACATAATAAAAAATGCACATTTACACTGATATTATTTATATATTTCATCTGGTGATCATCAAAAATAAAAGATTCCACTTCAAATGTTCATTAGCTATCTTTGATCCTATAACCAAATAAAAAAAACATTTTGTTTGCTTTACTGTAATCACACGATGAGAGATTTTTTTATTACGTTTCTTTTAATCCCTAAAATACTACTTTTGTCTATGATATATTTGACCTTCAAACTTACTGGTATGTTTCCCTCCATCTGTTTTTCTTTTAGGAAAGTTGTAAAATAATATTTTTCTGTTTCTTTTTTCCATGTGAATGAGTTATATGATATATGGATAAGCATATTGAGTACTTTGAAGGATTATTTGGCTAAGATGTATTTTTATGAGTAATCTGAAACATATAATGCATAACGAAAAACTTTTTACGCAATTCTTTTTTAGAATTAATATCCATATGTTTTATTGAATACACTTTTAACACGGGGTAGGTTGCGCGATGCGCAGTCATCTGATGTTCACGAAATCGTTAATTCTTGGAAAACTGTTTATTTGTTACCAATGACCTTGGCAGAGTATCCTCCAATATGACAGTCTTAATGGTAACTAAAATGAATTTATCACATTTCGCCCTCTTTTGGGGGAGTAGCAAACGTTTTTTTTACAATCAAGTTACTAGTTTTGATCGAGTTCCCTGCGCGACCACTTTTGTTCAAAAATATTTTCTATGAACATGCTTTATGTCCTTTATTGAGTGCACGCAGATTTGGAACATTTTCATTAGTTTTATTGGATTTTTTCTCAAAAAATCAAAGAAAAATTGAAAAGTCCTTGAAAGTAGGTAAGTATATTTTCTCTTAATTAAATTATTCACTGGAATTGTGATTTTTATCGTGTAAAAATAATAATAAAATAAATTATAGTTTAAAAACAAACTAAAAAAACACGCTTTTATAGTGAATCGAACTAAAAAGTAAAAAAATAAAAATATATATTACTTAAAAGTAACGTATAAAAAATTTAATACTTATCTTGTTAATTTGTACGGTTTATAATTATGATCGTATTGTAGCTTTAGCTCACCCCCCCAAAGTGCATTATTATTGCCTTAAATACATTTTTTGAAGGGGGGCGCGATAAAAATTATGATTGAAAATTGGGTCGCCAGTAGTTAAAGCTTGAGAACCACTGCTATAAAGAGAATTTTCTATTGAACACTTTTCACAGATGCGCTTGAACTATAATGAATATCTACCTTTTCCTCTATTTTATAAATGTAAAGTACTTGAAAATGAATATTTTTGCAAAAAAATATAGCGTTTAAAATAGATTTGTGAAGGAGAGCGAGTCCTAAATCTATTGTTTTGCGATATGAAAATTATTACAGAATCTGCATGCCCTAAGACACCTACACTGGTGGCCAAAACTTGTGGACACTTTTTTAAATTGTTGTTTTTTAAGTTTGCATGCTTATAGAACATTTTAAGCTGCACAAAATGATAATATTTTGTCATTTTAAAGAGAATTTAATACTGAGTTCAATACAAAAAGAAAAATTAAATATTTGCAACGCAAAAAAGTTATGCAGCAATAACTGTCGATATACAATGGATAATGATGATAGCAGTCAGTTATAAGAGCTTAGTGATGTTGCGTTTATTCTTTATTACAGCTTCGAGTCCCTGTTTCATTGAGTTGAAAATACTTTTAAGCTCTTCTTTTGTTATAACATGATGCCAGAAAACAATTTATCCTCAATTAGCTCCTTTTTATTTCATAGGTACCTCATTCGGACGAGAGTTTTCAAACGGTGCCACATGTTTTCGATAGGATCAAGGTGAGGAGTGTTTCCTAGCCATCACAACAACGCAATGATCTTAGAAAGGTACCAGTTTTTAAATTCACTGTGTAGCAAGGAGCAGAATCTTGCTGAAAAATAAATGAAGCATTATTTGTAAATAGAGATCCCTGTTGGAAAGCAGAAATTTGGGCTCCAGAATGGTGTCAATGTATTTTATGACATTCAGTGATATGAAGGCAACCAATACCATCTGCTGATATGCATGCCTAAATAATAAAACTATGTAGATACTTCACAGTTGCCTGGATGCAGTTAGGATGAAAGCGTTTCTGGTTTCTACGTCTTACATATTTTAGGCTATCACTACTGAAAAACGATTCTTTTATGTTCCTCCTTCCATATAACTTGTGAAAAATAATTATTTGTCCAATTAATGTGCTTCATTGGCCCTTGTAGTCCCTTTTAGTGTTTCTGTAAGTTGAGATAGGACGTTTTTCGTGGAATTCTACCATTTAGTCTTACATCTGCTAATCAACTCCTGGTTATTTTGGAACTGACAGAAACGCCACCATCACTCAGATCACTTCTGATGGATGTCCATGAAATTCTTTTATCTCTGAAACATAGTATTTTTATTTTTCTGTCATCAACAGATGTGGTGCACATTTTTCGGCCTTTTCATGCTTTTTTTTATTGAATTTGTCTCCTGACATTTTAAACAAAACGTTCAGTCTGCAAATGTAGTCGCTGAACTATCCACCTATTATGTAATTGTAACAAAGGAAATACCACTTTCTCATCACACATATGTCCAATCTACTGTTTTATTTAATGCCATTGCTTTTTTGGCTAAATATCATTGTTATCCTGGCCAGGAAACAGTTCTGACCTCAATCCTATCGAAAACTTGCGGCGCAGTTTGAAAACTCTTGTCTGAATGAGGTACCCATGAAATAAAAAGGAACTAATTGAGGATGTAATAACGAAGGAAGAGCATCAAACTATTTGCAGCACAATGAAACAACGACGTGAAGCTGTAATAAAGAATAAAGGCAATCTCACTAAGCTCTGATAACTCACTGCTACCATCAGTATCTAATGTATCTCTCTCTCTCTCTCTCGACAGTTATCGCAGCATGACTCTTTTTGTGTTGCAAATATTTAAATTTTCTTTTTGTTATAGAATTCAGTATTAAATTTCTTTAAAATGATATAAAATACTTAGCATTTCGTGCAACGTAAAATTTTCTATAAGCATACAAACTTAAAAAAACATAATTAAATAATGTCCACAATTTTGG
Organism: Trichonephila clavipes; assembly: GCA_019973935.1. NCBI lineage: Eukaryota > Metazoa > Arthropoda > Arachnida > Araneae > Nephilidae > Trichonephila > Trichonephila clavipes. The sequence continues at coordinate 990,744 of BMAU01003320.1, read as the reverse complement.
CCACCACTGTATAAATGCCAAACCTCATACATCTATTTAAAATCGTTCAAGAGTTATTCGTAAATTCAGTTTCTTCCCTCCGGTAAGAGGCGTAATTGAAAAACTTAATTATCGATCTGTAGTGTAAAGGAATGGTAAAAAAAACCATAATGAATCATTTATCCTGAAGTAATCTAGTATATGGTTTCTTAATATTCTTCCACAAATATCTCTATAACAATACACTTTTCCCTTACAAACTTTACAGGAAAAATTGCAAGAAAATTTTGTTTTGGAGGTAAATTACGAAGACGCAGTATATATATACGATTTAAATGACCAAAATTGGTCAAAGAATCAAATATAATTTTTTTAGCCTAAATTATTCTTTATATATTTTTCTATAATCTCCCAACATTTGAAAGCTCTAAACTTAAAAAACGCAGAATTATGTTAGCTTTTACGTTCGTTTTTATTCACATTCCTATGGCAAATCAAAACTTGAAGCTTACTTATCTCAGAAAGATAAAATAACTAGTTTGTCTTCATTTAAAATGTTAAGGCATTTTTTTCTATAGTGTCTAATGCTTTGAATTTTTTTACCTATTGCTGATAATGCATGTAACAAAAGTTGATGTTCTTTTTTTAATCAAAGCAATACTTATTTTTTAAAATAATAATTGAACTCAGAATTTATACAATTTTTAATGAATTTTCAATAAACATTCATAAAAGCAAGTATTGTACAAATACCGATCATGCTATCGCAAAATGCATATCAACTTTTGTTGTACATAATTTGACGTACTTGTAAATCAAATTTCATGTGTGTACGTAAATTTTTGTAGGAGAAGTAGAGTTTTAAAATTACTTCCCAATTTTTTTCCTTAAAAAATTGAAGGGCTAGCTTTTTATGAAACTTTGAGCACAAAATCTGTTTTACATAGTATACACACATAGGCAACAAAAAAAATTTTGAAAATCCTTAAATTAAAAATTTTTGCGTAAATCATACCATGTCCCCTTGACTAGTGTTATATATATATACTTTTCTTTATTGCATAAATTAATCAATTATCAATTAATTAACACTAGAATGTAGTTCCTTTTAAACTACTATTAGTTAAGCTAATTTTATCTAGATGCGATAAAAAGAGTAAAAGTTATTGTTAATGTTCTTCCACACATGAAGATAGTTCAAAAGTTACAGCCAATGTGTGTAGGCGGTTATAGACTGATAAATACTGTTTACTTTCTCTTCCGACTTATCTTCAGACCTTTAATCTTTATAATCAAGTTATATTCACAAAATTTGCTGCAGAAAATGAATTTAAACCGGCAGACAGAGGACCAATTTAAGAACAAGAACTTCATCTCACAAAGAACAAAGCACCAGATTTACCCATAAACGTGGAGTTCTTTTTACTTCCGGATGTTTCGGTCCCACAGTAGACACAAAAAGTGCAAAAAGTAGCCTTTGAAAAACATATTTTAAATTGTTAGAGTAAATATAAATTGCTTGCAAGTAAAAATCTCTTAAAGGTCATTGAACGGCATGGCGCATTACGTGCGGTTTATAAAACGCCGAGTAAATTTGAAGTCGCTTGTGAGAGCCTCAGATAAGTCTGTTTTACGAGAGTTCATAATTCTTCAGCTACGACAAATTTGTCTGGAAAGCTAAAATTATTTTGCTGTTATCCTCCTAAGTCCCACAGGCGTCTAGACTAAAGGATGCAGAGGCTTTTTGGAAGATCATTTTTCAATTTAAAAGTGAAATTCCGAAGCAAACAAAGTATATAAATGTTGCTTATATTAAGATATTGGAAAGGGCAACACACAATATGCCTCCGCAGGAACATTTAGAAATGATACTATGGATATTATCTTGTTGACTAGTAGACACAAACGAAGGTTTAGTTAGTTACATATTTAAATAAAAAGCATTTGAATGCTTTTTAAGAGAGGGGAGGAGGGGTTGTATATGCATAACACTGCACAATGCAGGTTTTTTAGATGTTTCTTGGGCTGCGGTGGCCCAGTGGTCAAGGTATCGAATCAAGGCAGGCATGTCATGAGTTCGAGCCCAGTACCACTAAATACCCGCCGTGTAGGGCAGTGATGCCCGCTAAATCTGTCGAGAGCATAAACGTCCTCCCGTTGGTGTGGTATGGTAGTTAGGAGAGGGGGAGGGCGCCAGCTCAGGTGTCGTCCACATCACTTGACCATGGTTCAAAATTACATGGTCCGTCGCCAAAAGCCCTCGTGTAGATGAACAGTGTGAAGTTAATATTCACTCAATCACTCACGAAACCCTTAGAATTATAAAGTGTTTGGGGGAATCTCATTTCCCACACACACTTAAAAGAACGAATTTATCTTAAAATAATGTTATAGATGTTTATATAAAGAAAATGTTTAAAAAATGTGTTGTACTTTTTATAAAAAATTTTGATGTACTTTTAATATAGTTTTCTCTCATTATAATAATATTAATTTGTGATCGAAATGTTGGATACCCATGCATTGTATTTAGTACCTGGGATGTGTGCTTGCCTTTTTTTACACAAACTATCAAGATCAAGGTCTTTTGATGCTGAAATCTAGATCTATTGAAATTATCTCCAGTCGCATTTCATATGTGTTTACTTTGTTTTGATATTTTATTTTTGTAGCCACTCTCGTTGAGAAATATTTTTCCCTTAAATACATTGTTCAGAACGGCATTGAAATATTTATAGCTATGTGAGAAATTCTGAGTATTTACACGAATTTACAGCCTAAAATTTAGGAGCTGTTCTTGTTTAAATTTAGATTTTAGATGACGAATCTGTTGATATGTCGATAAGTTGTTCCCTTTCCTTTAATATGGGTATTTTTTTCCACAAAAAAAATCTGCATTTTTTAATAGAAAACTATTTTGTGGAACCCGTAATACCCGTTAGCATTAAGCAGTACATGTAAAAATACGTTTTAATATACCTTTATGACAGAATAATAAAACTTAAAGTATTACAGAAAATATAGTTACGTAAAATTTTCCATTTGAATGACTGGGAATAGCTTTAGATACTTGTTGTTATTCAAACTCAATAGAAAAATTTATTTCGCAAACACATTTATAATTTTTTTTTCGATTTTTAATCGTGATTAGTGCAACCCCTGGGTATGGCTCGTGGAAACTCAAGGTCCGTCCACAGTTTAAAGATCATTGCTCTAAAGGGCAACGTTAATAAATACTTAATCACTCACTCATGAACATTCACAAGACGAGGATGGCAACCAAGTCAGCACTTCTTTCAAAGAGCTTCTGTTCTATTGTTCAAAAGTAAGTCAGAAGCCATTGTATCCATACAGAATATTTTACTGGATTCGAAAGACTTAGGCGGAATAAAGGTTCGAAGTTCTTACTTTGCCTCGGTGTGGAAGTTGGCCGCGGTAACCGAGTGGTATAGGTATCGGACTATGGCTTGCCTTGTCACGAGTTCGAGCCCACTACCACTAAAGACCCACCGTGTAGGGCAGCGATGCACGTTAAATCTGTCGAGAGCTGACACGTCCTCCCGTTGGTGTGGTGTGGTAGTTAGGAGAGAGGGGTGCCAGTTCAGGTGTCGTCCACGTCACTTGATCATGGTTCAAAATTACGTGGTCCGTCGCCAAAAGCCCTCGTGTAGCTGAACAGTGCGACGTTAATATTCAATCAATCAATCGGTGTGGAAATTTGGTGGAGGGGAAAAAAGGTGTCAGCTCAGATGTCATCCTCGTCACTTGACCCTGGTTCAAAAGTACAAAGTTAGTCACCAATAGCCCTCGTGTTGCTTCTGAGTGTGATATTAATTTAAATCAAATCAATGTTATTTGGTAGTTTCAATGGTTGATCATTTCGCAGTATATTATTGAATATATAACTATATTTATGTATTGCATTATATATATTGAATTGGATTCCTTCTCTGGAAAATTTACTTCGGAGAATTTTATTTTTTTTCCTCGCAAATAACTCTCGTATGGCTGCAAAGTACGATAATAATTTCTCTTAACAAGCCACATAATCATATGACATGAATGCGGTCAATTTTTTGCATCATAAAAATCCATCGACTTAGACCGAGGTCGAACCCACAATTGTGTATGCACGGCCAGCGCCTAACCAACTGCACCACCCAGCTGGAATTAATAAATAATTAATCAATAAAATTTTCCGGTTGTAAAATCGTTCTGTTTTATTGTTATTAAATTACAATAATACAATAAAACGATTTTGAGAACTAACACGAATGACAATTTAAAATCTTTATTAAATCATCAAAGAAGATTTAGGAACTTGTCAATTAACTGAAGAAAACACGTATATAAAAGGCAATTTTCCAATTTCAAATTCAAAATATTTTTTTTTTACTTAATTTTTTTAATGTTCGTTAAAAAGTTCAGAGATATTTACATGAAAGATAGTCGCAAAGATTTTTCACACACAAAAAAGAAATTATTTATTAATTTCAGACTATTTCAGTGTCACTTTTTTTATTTCTTAAATTTACTGCTTTTTGTGTAGAACACAACTGAAGTAAACAATTTTCTGAACGCAAACGAGATTTCTATTTAGCTGCCATTTTTTTGAACAAAATATTTCAAATAAATAGTACAATGACATTTAGTAAAAAATATATCGTCTGCATTATAAAATAAAATACAAAAATAAATCCTTAAATTTTAATCTATTCTTAACTAATACCATCTGCTATAAAAATACGTTTGACGAGATATTGAAAACTAAGTTTTGAATTATGAGTTTGATGAACTCTGTTAAGAGCTGTCTCTTTCTGTGAATTTATTTTTCGCGAAATAGATGACCTCAAAAGTGAAAGTAAAATATAATTCTTAGAATTCGTTAGTGTGAAAACAGACGACTTTTCAGTTTTCTAGAGAATATGTAGAAGTCTCAAGAGCTTAAGTAACGAATAATCGTTAAGGTATCGCATTACGTTCGAACCGTGATTTTGCAAAAGCGTATAAATGGATATTTATGACATTTAGTGTCACTTAGGTTAGAAAATGTAGATAAAATTGTTTTAAGAATAGTATTACTATAAAAAATTATTTAAGTACAATATTTTGACAAAAAATGAACATAGAATTATCTATTTTCAATCCCCTTTTGTGAAAAATGCGTCTATTATAATAATATTTTGCCTGTATATAGCTCATACCTCTGTCCAGAGGCTCAAATAGAATTTTTGAAATATATAACTTAGAAGTGGGTTTATCCATGTTTTCCGACAACAGAGGGGAGAAATTTTAAGAAAAATGCCGATAATTATTTCAATTGGTGGTAACTGAAAATAACGCGAATTTTTCAAAAATCATAGTTGAGCCTCTGTACAGAGGTCTGAGCTATATACCGGCAAAATAGTATTATAATAGAGGCATTTTTCGCAAAAGAACATTTTGAAAAAAAATTATTCTTAGTTAATTTTTTGCCAAAATATTGTATTTAAATAATTTTTTTTGTCACATGTCCTTAAAACAATTTTATACATGTATTCTAATCTAAGTGACAGTAAATACCACGAAAATTATCCATTTATGTGCTTTTTTAAAATCACGGTTCCGAACGTAATCGGGTATCTCAATGTACGATTTTTGACAACTGAATGCGATAAAAAAATTTTTAAAGCTTTTAACGAAATACTTCATAAATACTTTATAAAAAATTATTTACATCTGAGCGTAAATGCAAAATTTCAGAACACACACATTGAATTTTTGTGTTTTAGAAGATTTAAATAACATGTTTATATATATACAATTTCCGTAGTGACTAAAGAACCGAACATTATCATTCACATTAAAATCTAGATTTGACTTTGTGTCACACTCTGAAATAAAATGGGGGCTGCGGTAGCCCAGTGGTTAAGATATCGGACCATGGCAGGCATGTCATGAGTTCGAGCCCAGTACCATTAAAGACCCGCCGTGTAGGGCAGCGATGCACGTTAAATCTGTCGAGAGCTGAAACGTCCTCCCGTTGGTGTGGTGTGGTAGTTAGGAGAGGGGTGCCAGCTCAGGTGTCGTCCACGTCACTTGACCATGATTCGAAATTACGTGGTCCGTCACCAAAAGCCCTCGTGTAGCTGAATAGTGCGACGTTAATATTCATTCACTCACTCACTGAAATAAAATGACAGCTATTGACGACGGACCTGTGAATTTTGAGCCACGGCCAAGTGACGAAGCTGACACCTGAGCTAGCATCCCAACTCCAAACTTTCATGACATGCCAACGAAACTTGAGCCTTGAGAAACTTTAATGCGCAAGTGAGGGCGCTGTGGTAACTGCATATACAGCGTGTACTGGGGTTGTTCTGAATTAATTGTTGGAATTGCTAGTAAGGGTGAACTTCCTGATTTATACGCCTTCGATCGCGGACAAATCGTAGGGGCGTGATGCATGAGCCATTCAATTTCCGAAATCGTCAGACAGCTAGGATTTCCAAGGTTGACAGTGTCAAGAGTATACGAAGAATACATGGATGGTGAACAAAAAACTAGAGATAGGGCAAACTGCAAAGAACAATTAGCCTTGGAAGTGTCTGGTGAGAAACGGCTCAGGCGTATTGTACGTAGCCAGCGAGGCCAAACATTAGCTCATATTACCACCCAGTTGAATGTCGGTGTCAGTCGTATAGTCAGTAAACAGACTGTGCAACGTTCACTTCACCGTATGGGTTTCAGAAGCCGTCAACCTATGAGTGTACCATTGTTCAATGTTCGCCATCCGGCTGCAAGTCTTGCCTGGGCAAGAGAGCACAAAGACTGGAGTGTAGAAGACTGAAAACGAGTAGCAAGGAGTGATAAGTCTCGATTCCGACTACTTAACGCCGACGGGAGTCTGAGAATATGGCGTCAGGCTCATGAAGCCGTGGATCCTGCATGCCAGGTTGGAACTGGACAAGGGCATTGTAGCTCAATCATGGTCTAGGGTGTTTTTTCGAGGCACTGTTTGGGATCATTGGTGCGTGTACCAACGTCCCTCGATGCAATTCGGTATGTAGTGTTGCTAAGTGATCACCTCCATCCGTTTATGCTGTTCTGTTATCCACATGGTAATGAAGTTTTCCAGCAAGACCAGCGGTATCTTTCACAAATTCCGGTTGGCTACTGGCTGTTTGGATGAGCATTCTTCTGACTTTTCTGTCATAAATTGGCCACCTAGAAGCCCAGTCTTAAATCCTATTGAGCATCTTTGGGATATTTTGGAACAAGGCGTGAAAGGCTATCACACAGCACCAACGAACTTTACTGAATTATGGACAGCTTTAGCCAATATTTGGCAAGTCGTTCCCGTGGAACGTTTCCAGAAATTTATTGAATTTATGCCTCGTCGAGTGGCAGGCTTTATCAAAACTAGAGGAGGCCCAACTCGTTACTAAGTAGGTATCCCTAATTCAGTGGCACTGCAGTGAATTGCCACGGTAACCTAGTGGTCAAGGTGAAGGACTCGTGTCCAGCGTGTCATAAGTTCGGGCTTAGTACCACTAATGAATTGTGAGGAGGGGTCCGATGTCCATTAAATATGTCGAGGCTCAAAATTCTCTCGTTGTCATGGTGTGGTACTTTGGAGAGAAGAATGTAGCTCGAGTGTCATCCTCGTCACTTGATCATGGTTCAAAATAGCGAGGTCCGTCACCAATAGCCCTTGTGTGGCTTATAACGCGACATTAATAAACACACTATCACTAATTCTATAAATTTTCCTTAAGAAGCGCAAGGTTGAAGAGATGGTGCACTTTAAATCTGTCGAATCTCGAAGTCCTCACGTTGGCGCGTAACCTGGAAAGTTTGGAGAATGGAGTGACAGCTGACGTCATAGTTATCTTACCATCACTAGCAGAACATAATTTAATGTATCCCATTAATAACAATTAAAAATATAAACATAAGTATATATTTAATGCCATTTTCATGCAATTTAAAAATTTTTAAATTTAAAAATAAAGAATTAAAGATTATATTTTTAGACGATAAAGCTGTGATTATAATGCAGCGTTTCAAAAAATTTACTTTTTTAAAAAAATCTTTTTCAAAAATCATTAAAATGGCAAATGGATTTCTGAATGACATCTTTCTATACGAAGAAAAAAGTAAAATAAAACTCTTTTTGAACATTTATTATATAACTCTGACATTAACGAGATAAATACTATCACACTTCCAAACTTTCATAATTTTGTCAAATAAATTAGCAAGTCATGAGACAACCATTTTTATTTGTTCTCCCTTACGACTCCTTTCCATTCTAGAATACAAACAATTTCTGAAAAATTAATTTTCTTGTTTCGTTGCTTAGCAACAAAAAATCAAAGATATTATTTGAAGCTTTATTCGATTCAAATTAAAATTAATGCAAAAATGCGATCATGTGGATATATTCAATGAAATGTAAAATATTCATTCTTAGTAAATAAGGTTCGGATATTATTTTAAAATAATTGTTCTAGTCTATTTTTGAAGAGAAATATGTAAATTTGGAATGTCATTCTAATAATAGATTGCTTTTATGGAAATAATATATGCTTATCTTTCTTATGAGCTGAAAAGTCTCTTTCCGTATCGCTTTTTGCTTTATGTTCAGCGAAATAGTAATGATTTTTGTAGTTCTTTGAATAGTTCTCATGTTTATTTTTTAACAAAAATTTTAAAATTTGACATGAAAGTGAATGTATATATTAGCATATGTTTTTGAGGAAATGCATGTGTTTTCTATTTTTAGCTAACGGAATTTGAATAATCAAGGATTTTTCTGTTTACGAACATTTTTTTTTAGTTGTATTTTGTTTGTAGAAAAAGAAATGCAATGATATTTTTGGAAAATGATTCATTTTTCTGATATGTTATATAGATTATAATTTTTTTAAACCCATTTTATAAATTTGGATGGAAGAAAATGAATAATAAAGTTTAATTTCAGCGCAGAAATGTACAGTTCACTGGCGTGATTTAGCTCTGAGGGGGCCCTGTATCAAAATTAATTCGGGCCCTTTTTTTAGATATGGGAGCGCTGTTAGTGGTACTGTAATTACACATGTTGGAGCCCCTATAGCTTAAGGATCCCGTATCATTCATACAGTGGCAGCTACACCTCCCCATGGTAGAGTGATTAATACTGATTTCTTTAAAAATCCTCTTTTGCAGTTAGAAGATTTAAAAAAATATATTTGGAAAAAAGATACGAGGAAATACAGATTCGGAGATGCCAAAAAAATTTAATAATTTAAGGTATCCGACCACGTTCGGAACCGTGATTTTAAAAAAGCGCATAAATGAATAACTTTCATGATATTTAGTGTCACTCAGATTAGAATACAGGCATAAAATTGTTTTACAGACATTTTGACAAAAATTTTTTATTTAAATACAATATTTTGGCAAAAAATTAACTTAGAATAATCTTTTTTCCAAATGTTCTCCTTTTGTGAAAAATGGATCTATTATAATAATATTTGGCCTGTATATAGGTCAGACCTCTCTACGGAGGCTCAACTAGAATTTTTGAACAATTCACATTATTTTCAGAGTTACCACCCATTGAAATAATTATTGGCGTTTTTTTCTGAAAATTGCTCCCCTCTGTTGTCGTAAAATATGAATAAACCCACTTCTAAGTTATATATTTCAAAAATTCTAGTTGAGCCTCTGTAGAGAGTTCTAAGCTATATACAGGCAAAATATTATTATAACAGAAGCATTTTTCACAAAAGAAGAACATTTGGAAAAAAGATTATTCTAAGTTAGTTTTTTGTTAAAATATTATATTTAAATAATTTTTTTTCTCAAAATGTCCTTAAAACAATTTTATGCATATATTCTAACTTAAGTGACACTAAATATCATGAAAATTATCCATTTATGCGCTTTTGCAAAATCTCGGTTCCGAACGTAGTCGGATACCTTAACCAAAAATGCTAAATTAAAATCTAGTATTATTAAAGTCCCTGGAAAAGATTGTGTAAATTCAACTTCTGTTGAATTTTACTTTAAAATTGTTACTAAAATACTTTTTTTTATAACAATGATTCAAAAAAACCCAAAGTGATATTCAGATACATATAAGAGGCTAATCAGTACCTACCAACTTCACTGTTTATTTCCTGATGTTATGTGACTATACGCTTTTTTAAAATTATAGATATTTAGATCTTAGCATTATAAGCATTCGATTGTATTCAAAAGCATCCTTACAGCCCTCATCTTTTGATTTAAAAAGGTCAGGGCTTAAATTTTTAAAGCTGAAGTATATTGACCTTTGACGGCCAAGTTATACTCCTTTGAGATCGATTTCTGCAAAACCCGTCCTAAATAGATATCTAATTAACAAAAGAAACATGCTTTCTAAATTTGAAGTGTGTAGATCTAATTGTTCAAAATGGGAATTTTTCTCTAACGGCCCGCGACTAATTTGAAGTCAATTTCTGCAAAATCCGTATCTACTCGATAAAAGAAACATGCCTACTAATAAGTAAAGGGTATTTTTTTAGAGGTATAGAACTTTAAATTGCAATAAAACAACGATGTATTATTCGACTGTCATGAATTTTTTTTATTTGAAAGATAATCTTGTGGCATTACATTTTAAATATGATCAAGCAAGGCGTAGATTCGTGGAATGGGCCCAAAACGAGATTGCCGTTGTTCCCGATTTTCATAAGCGAATTTTGTTTAGCGATGAAGCGCACTTCTGGTTGAATGGCTACGTCAACAAACAAAACTGCCGCCTTTGGAGTGAAGCTAATCCACAAGTGTATGTCGAAACACCGTTACATCCAGAAAAACTGACTGTTTGGTGCGCTTTATGGGCTGGTGGAATCCTTCTTCAAAAACGATGAAGGCCACAACGTTACAGTCAATGGTGATCGGTATAGAGACATGATTACTAACTTTTTCATTCCTGAATTGAACAATCATGATGTCCAGGAGCTGTGGTTCCAACAAGACGGCGCAACATATCACACAGCTCGTGCCACAATCGATTTATTGAAAGACACTTTTGGTGACCGCCTAATTTCACGTTTTGGACCTGTGAATTGGCCTCCAAGATCTTGTGATTTAACACCGCTAGACTATTTGCTGTGGGGCTATGTAAAGTCATTGGTCTATGCGGATAAGCCAGAAACGCTTGACCATTTGGAAGACAACATTCGCCGTGTTATTGCCGATATACGGCCACAAATGTTGGAAAAAGTCATCGAAAATTGGACGTCCAGATTGGACTACATCCGAGCCAGCCGTGGCAGTCCTATGCCAGAAATCATATTTAAACTGTAATGCCACAAGATTATCTTTCGAATAAAAAAAATTCATGTCAATCGAATAATACATGGTTGTTTTATTGCAATTTAAAGTTCTATACCTCTGAAAAAAACACCCTTTATGTAGGTCTAATACAGGAATGGCCAATTCATGGCCTGCATTGAATAATTTTGCGGCCCGCGAGATTCATCACTACTTTACAAAATACGCTTATTTTGTGCAATATTTTTGTTTTTAGTGTGCGTTTTATATGAAATATATCTCAAAACTGTTTCAATTTTTTTACGTTTTTTTCTGTTTTTATATTGTCTTGGAAGTGAGTGGCCTTCCCCTCCTCGCAGCATCCCGCTTGATTCGTATAACTTTATAGCGGTGCCCACACTGCTACAGCTAAGCATATTTGATCATTGCATTATTATTAAGTTATACGTGTTTCTATATATGAAAAATAATGAAAACAATAGTAATAATTCATTCCGTTTTAAATTTTCCCTCCAATAAATACTTATAGTGGGTCCAGATCTAAAATAAGGATACCTATTTTTACATTCGATCCGCGGGGTTTTAATGCTTTTCCAAAGTGGTCCGCAAGGTCATTTGAGTTAGCCACACCTGGTCTAACAGATCGTTATATCGAACGCCCTCGCAACCCCTCTTAGGAGTCGATTTCTGTAAAACCCATTCTTAACGGACCTCTACTCAACAAAACAAACATGCCTGCCGGATTTCCAGTGTGTAGGTGTAATAGTTCCGCAGATCACGTGATAAGTGATTAAACGAGTCGCTTTTCTCTTATCTATATATATTTATCAGAAAACCATAAAAATAACGATAAATAATATTTTTAAAAATCAAAGAGGAAACTTTTTACATCGGTATAAACTTAAGAACACTCAAATCAATTTTTAATCGTTTCAAAATTACCTAAACAGAAAAAACTTTTTTATACTTAAGCACATAGCTTCAATCAATCATAAAGTGTACTGATGTATCAACAGCGTACACTGACCTAGAAGAGAGGGGGGCTACTCTAATAAAGCACGTACATAAAAGCCCCTATAATAAAAATTAAAAATTTGTTGATTTATGAGGGTGGGAGATTTGAACCCCGCCCTCCACCCTTTTTTACACCCCTGTAATGTATTTAAAACTACAAAAAAAAATCTTGACCATTTAAATTTGTTCAGGGATTTTTAATAAAAAGAATAATCGATTGGAAGTGGTGATTTTTTTTATCTCTTCAGTGTCTGTCCCGTCTGCGTGATTGGAGAATCAGGAAAAAATGGAACTCTTTCTCCTCATTCATTCGAATCCGAACACCTCGATGGAGGATCACGCGGCTGTTTGTTTGATCAGGGGTGTTTTTTTAGGCTGTTTACCGTCCTCCCACGTGAAGTCTCACGAAAGGGAAGTCGTGCACGAGCCCAAGACTCATAAAAGTTTTACCACTTTGTCTTCTTTCTTTTCCAGTTCGTTCTTTTTTGAGTTCGTTCACAGATAAGCTCTGTTTCGAGGTATTATTTAAGAGTATTGAAACTGTGTACTAAAAAACCCTTGCTTAAAAATTATCTTACTTAAATGTATATAGTGTTCTATGTGTATTAAGTTTATAAAATAAATTAACGACTATATAATTTTTTGATGAAATTTTGAATAATGCATTCGAAGTAATCGCCATTTTTTCGATACGTTACTAAAACACCTTACAAATTGTGAATTTGGATTATCTTCGTATTGTATTGCTGCAAATTTCAAATTGTTTTTTAAGAGACGCTTTTATTAGCTTCACCTTTATGGAACGGAATCTTTGAACTCCATTTTTACCCACTTTAAAAGGTCAGATTATTTCGAACTTTTAAACACTTGTCAAATACTGCGATAACAATACAATAATTTAATAATTTTGTTCCATTGTCCTGATCAGGATCATCAGGATTGGCGAATAAAAAATTAAATTACAACCCTAAAGCGAGGTTATATATACAAATACAACAAACAGGAAAGATTAATTCATCTACAAATAAATTATAGTTTTAAAAACATTTAAAAAAAAACGCTTTCATCGTTAATCTATTTAAAAGTAAAGTAAGTAAAAAACAATTCTTAATATAAGAATTAAATGACTAACAAGAGAATTATATATATATATATATATATATATATATATATATATATATATATATATAATGTCATTGGGATAATATGGTGGGGGGTTCTTTGCACTTCATTTTTCCAGTAACTCAGCATTTCGGAATAGAACTGGTAAGAAATTATAACTATTGATATATCGAACACCCCACACCTTTTACCACAATGACATTAATTTTTTCATTAATCATTTTATTTTTATATTAAGAATGATTTTTTTACTTTTTAGTTTGATTAAATACAAAAGCGTGTTTTTTAGTTTTTTTAAACTATGATCTATTGTTAATGAATTCGACTGCGTTCGGAACCATAATTTAAAAAAAGCATATGAATGAAGAATTTTTTAATATATATATTTAGCGTCATCTAATTTAGAATTTACGTATACAAATTATTTTAAGAATATTATTACAAGAAAAATTATTTAAGTGCAATTTTTTGGTAAAAAATAAAGAAAAAACAGCATTTCTGGAGCGTGTTCTTTTTATGACAAAATAATTCTATATTAATATTTTGCTTATATATAGTTAGGACTTCTATATCGAGCTGAACTAAGATTTTTGAGATACATAGCATAGGAGTGGGTTTATTCATATTTTAATTTATCAGCGTTCAGAAATTTTAACAAAAAAAACCCAGCTATTTTAATTGATTATATATATATATATATATATATATATATATATATATATATATATATATATATAAGTGTGTGTGTGATTATATATGTATTGATTTATATACTCTCAAAATATATGTGAAGTTTTCAATATATTTTCATATGTTCAGATCCTAAAAACACGTGTTTAGGCTCTAAAAGTTCGAGCTATATAAAGACATAATAGAAGCATTTTTGATAAAAATAGATCATTTTGAAAATGTATCATTCTCTTCTCTCTCTCTTCATTTTTTTGCCAAAAAATTCCATTTTTATATTTTTTATTGTAACATTCGAAAATGAATTTTATATGTACAGAGTGTTTTTTTGGAGGCATAGAACTTTAAATTGCAATAAAACAACGATGTATTATTCGATTGACATGAATTTTTTTTATTCGAAAGATAATCTTGTGGCATTACATTTTAAATATGATTTCTGGCATAGGACTGCCACGGCTGGCTCGGATGTAGTCCAATCTGGACGTCCAATTTTCGATGACTTTTTCCAACATTTGTGGCCGTATATCGGCAATTACACGGCGAATGTTGTCTTCCAAATGGTCAAGCGTTTGTGGCTTATCCGCATAGACCAATGACTTTACATAGCCCCACAGAAAATAGTCTAGCGGTGTTAAATCACAAGATCTTGGAGGCCAATTCACAGGTCCAAAACGTGAAATTAGGCGGTCACCAAACGTGTCTTTCAATAAATCGATTGTGGCACGAGCTGTGTGACATGTTGCGCCGTCTTGTTGGAACCACAGCTCCTGGACATCATGATGGTTCAATTCAGGAGTGAAAAAGTTAGTAATCATGGCTCTATACCGATCACCATTGACTGTAACGTTGTGGCCTTCATCGTTTTTGAAGAAGGATTCCACCAGTCCATAAAGCGCACCAAACAGTCAGTTTTTCTGGATGTAACGGTGTTTCGACATACACTTGTGGATTAGCTTCACTCCAAATGCGGCAGTTTTGTTTGCTGACGTAGCCATTCAACCAAAAGTACGCTTCATCGCTAAACAAAATTCGCTTATGAAAATCGGGAACAACGGCAATCTCGTTTTGGGCCCATTCGACGAATCTACGCCTTGCTTGATGATCGTTTTGATGAATTGCCAAACCAAACTGAGAATAAATCACTTGACAGCTGTTAAATCGGTCACCATCTTGGAAAGTAATGCCAACTTAAACTTCTATACCTGGAAAAAAAACACTCTTTATATTGTATTTCAGGTGCTTCTAATTATCAGAAAAAAATATTCATTTATGCGCTTTTTCAAAATCACTGTTCTAAACGTGGTCGGATACCTTACTTTTTTTTAATCGAAATTTATTTTTAAACGGTGTTCTTGCATAAACGAATCAATAGTCACACAGGAAAATATTTGTACAAATAAATGCTTTGAAGTAATAAAAAGGAAAATTCAGAATGGTACTTGAGATTTCTGTTATAGCATTTAGATAAATTCAATAAAAGATTCTGCATGCATTTTTCGTAATAAAATATATTCTTATAATAAAAAGATACTGCTAACAAAAAAGTTAGCTTCAAAATCTTTGTCCATCTGTTGCTATAGTAACGAGATCAAACTCTTTTTCTTATAGAAATGTTTAAAGATTCCATTAAAGCTTGATTTAATATTTCTTTTAAAAAACGAAATTTATTCAGTTTTTGGTGCAACTATGAAAGTGAAATATGGGAAATAAAAACTACATAATTTTTTAATGTTTTCAACTTTTTGTTATCGTAGTTAACCGTTGCAAATGTTATATTTAATAATTCCTTACAGTAAATAATTTTACTATAATCATTTTTCTTAAAAATATCTTTATGATCTTAACAAAAGTTATTTTATATTAAATATCTGACTAAAAAATTTTAGTGTAAAAAATTCAAGAATATTTCCCCGGTAACTTTTTTATGTACTAATATACACTGGGAAAACTGCACAAACTCAAGTTTGCATTCTTGATTTATTAGTTGTGGATCATTCTAAGAAAGCTTATTCAAAAAAAATAATCTAAGTGACTCTTCACGCTCTCATTCATCGTGAGATCTCGGGAACTATTATAAACCTACTGACTTGAAATTTGGCAAGCACGTTTTTTTTGTAGAGTAGAGATCCGGTAAAAAGCGATTTTACAGAATTAGACACTCAATTGGGGGGGAGGGGAGTGCGAGAACGTTATGGATAAATTTTTCCTGTTTTTGAACTATTAAAGCTACGGACTTGAAGTTTGGTTAGCATGTTTGTTTTATAATGGGGAACAGATTTTACGGAAATCGATTTGGGGAAGAGTTACGGGGGTGTAAAAGATAATTTAATTATACAGAGTGTTTTTTTTTCCTGGTATAGAAGTTTAAGTTGGCATTTCTTTCCAAGATGGCGACCGATTTAACAGCTGTCAAGTGATTTATTCTCAGTTTGGTTTGGCAATTCATCATGAATAGACTCACGCCTGAATAACGCTTTCAAATTGTGCAATTTTATTTCGAAAATAATGGTCGCGCGCGCGATTTTCATAAGCGAATTTTGTTTAGCGACGAAGCGCTCTTCTGGTTGAATGGCTACGTCAACAAACAAAACTGCCGCATTTGGAGTGAAGCTAATCCACAAGTGTATGTCGAAACACCGTTACATCCAGAAAAACTGACTGTTTGGTGCGCTTTATGGACTGGTGGAATCCTTCTTCAAAAAACGATGAAGGCCACAACGTTACAGTCAATGGTGATCGGTATAGAGCCATGATTACTAACTTTTTCATTCCTGAATTGAACAATCATGATGTCCAGGAGCTGTGGTTCCAACAAGACGGCGCAACATGTCACACAGCTCGTGCCACAATCGATTTATTGAAAGACACGTTTGGTGACCGCCTAATTTCACGTTTTGGACCTGTGAATTGGCCTCCAAGATCTTGTGATTTAACACCGCTAGACTATTTTCTGTGGGGCTATGTAAAGTCATTGGTCTATGCGGATAAGCCACAAACGCTTGACCATTTGGAAGACAACATTCGCCGTGTTATTGCCGATATACGGCCACAAATGTAGGAAAAAGTCATCGAAAATGGGACGTCCAGATTGGACTACATCCGAGCCAGCCGTGGTAGTCCTATGCCAGAAATCATATTTAAAATGTAATGCCACAAGATTATCTTTCGAATAAAAAAAATTCATGTCAATCGAATAATACATCGTTTTTTATTGCAATTTAAAGTTCTATACCTCTAAAAAAACACCCTTTATTACAACAATTAAATATTGCCGAAAAGTATCAAATACTCTCCTATATTGAAGGCAGGCCTAAAAAAATGTCATTCCTTCTCTATCAAGAACATTCTCCAACATAGCAAATGGAACACGAAATGAACTATTCCACTCTTTTTCTTTTCTTTTTTTTACTCAAAGATAAAAGCAGGACCGGTAGCTCTTACGATATCATCTAAATTAATACTAAGAATCCTCTCTTATCTCTGAATTCAGGCTGCCGTGGACCGTGAACTCCATTCGGTACCGAGTCTCTCATGGGCACCGCCAAAGAGACTCGAATTCCTGGTCTATCAGCTCGACAAGCCACATAAAGAGTTTTAGGGATGTTCTGTCATTGTGTGTCCGCAGATTATATCTGCCAGTACGCGCCCTTTTTTTCAAAAAGGATCGCATCGAGTTTTCTTTGTGGTCGAAATGTGGAATTGTTCCTCTCATTTTTTTTTTAATCCACGAAATTGATTTATTATGAATGGGACAGTTTTTTGTTAGTTTTGTTTGGGATCGTTCTTTTTTCTAGAGGTTAGAGTACTGTCGTAAAGTCGATGGATGGAAGACTGATTGTGGGTTGAGTTGAGTTGTTGTAAGTTGTTTGAGACCAGCGTTTCTCAAACTAGGGGACGTGATAACTCTACGAGGGGGGCGTGAGCATGTTGTGAAAAGTCTTAAACAAAAGAATATTTTTAAAAAATTACTAATTTACTGAAAGTAAACAGACAAAAAAATACATTCTGACATAATAAAAAATAGAATTCACATTTACAGTGATGTAATACACTTATAAAAGTATCAGTACTGCACAATGTGTATTTCATAATTAATTTAACAATACTAAATTAAGAACAAGTATAAAAAAAATAATTACCAGTGATTCCATGTCTGTGTCATATATGAAACTATATAAAAAAATTCATTCTTATCTTGATAATTTGTTTAATGCTACCGTTTTCCACAGAGGCGTGCTTATGTGATGTATTGGGGACGGGGAGAAAAACAATAAATAAGCAAATTGTCTGAAATAAGTACATCCTTCGCAAACACTGCCCTTTTATTACATTCCAAAGCTTTGGAAATAATTTTATGTCAGAATAGCAGTGCACAGAAAAGATTGTACTTTTGACAGACGTATATATACGCCCGGGGAAAATACCGTTTTAGCTGAGTGAGATGTTTATATGCGCGAGTGGAACTTAAGAGGTTTGAATCCTATTGCAGCTTTAGCATCAAAGTATAGTATTATTGAAATCAATACATTGTTGTGTGGAGAGAGGGCGATGAAAATTATGATTGAATATTGGGTCGCAAGTATTGAAAGTTTGAGAACTGGTTTTAGATGAATTTGCGTGAAATAAAATATTCTGAAATATAGAACAATTGCGAGAGCTATTACGTAGAAAAATAAAAGTGACCGTACTTTTCTTGAAGGTGTTTATTTAAATGAGATGAACGCAAAATAGTTATTTGCAGGGTGTTGCGAAATTTGACCGCCCAACTCAGAGGGGTGTTAGTAGGCAGCATGGGTACGACAAAGGAACAAATCAGGCTCCCAAACCACGTTTAGTGGTAGTAATTCGCAAAAACAGTTATGAAAGGGGTGATGTCGAATGGAATGAAAGGGGCAACAAGAGTCAAGATATATATTAATTAAAAGCAAAGAATATTTACGATACGAACAGGAAATATCACAGCTTGATGTCCTAAATGCAACGACAAGTGAGTGTCACAGAAATTTTTAGAAGTTGCGGCCGCGTAGGTCATAGCACAGATGACACGGAGGAAGGATTGTCAAAGCGTTCAAACGAATTCGGTAGCATTTCTGACATACATCTCTATTTGGCATTGCTCTTATTGCAAACATGCTTTTACGTCTAATAAATGTATTTCTTACCTCTTCTTGCCTCTTTTCATTCCATTCGACACATCACACCCTTCATAACTGTTTTTGTAAATTACTCCGACTAAAACATGGTTGTTGCAACACAGATTTGTTTGTTGTGGTTTGTTGATTTGTCGTATCCATGCTGCCTACAAACACCCCCCTCTGAATTAGTCCGTCGAATTCTGCAACACCCTGCATAATACACAGAGAACATCCAAAAACATATAGATTGATTTTTAAAACAGATATAGAGATTAGTTGATAAGTATGCTGGGGATGTATGCACATTTTTTAGATAAAATCAACTATATTTATTTCATTCAAAATTTCTCAACGAGTTTATGCTCTTCATCAATTTATGTAGACTTTTAAACATTATTTTTAATTAATTGTTGAATATATGATTCTGTACAGTTCAAATTACTGTACCGAATGAATTCCCTCCTATGGTCAGGAGATAGTGACCGCAGTAGCCTAGTGGTGACGAGCTTGTGGTCGACGTGTCATAAGTTCAAACCCTAGTGCCACTGAAGATCCACCGTGTAGATGGCTGATGTATGTTAAATATATTGTAGTTCAGTGTCCTCCCCTGGGCATGATCAGTGGCACAATGGAGAATATTAGGGATTCTCTGCAGAGTCACGTTTATGTTTAAAGCTGCATTCACACCAAGGCTGTCAGCGTCGAGCGTTGAGCGTCTAGCCAATCAGAGACTTCATCTCGGGCGAGATGAAGTCGACGCTGACAGCCTTGGTGCGAATGCAGCCTAATACTTTATAAACTGGTTAAATGCGTACTTGGCGTTAGTCAGGTTTTGGGCCTCTAGAATCCTGACCCCTCTCACGATGAGGTTTGAGGAGGTGTACGTTACGCCACTGGACGTGGTGTGGTAGTTTAGAGAAAGTGCCAGGTTCTGTGCTATCCTCATCAAAGGACCGAGGTTCAAAATTACGAGGTCCGTCACCAATAGCACTCGTATTTGCCTTGCAGCGCATTGTTAATAAGTACTCACTCATGTTGTGCATCTTAATTTCAAACTCGTTCATTATACGAGGATGACACAACTGAGAGAGTACTTCTTTCAACAAGCTCCCGTTTTATTGTTTCTAAAGGGAACAGACTCGAACTAGCCACTCGAAAACCCTTACCTCGAGTTCAAGCCACAATGCCACTGAATATCCATCGTGTAGCGAGCCTGATCCACATTAAACCTGTCGAGGCTGAATTGCCCTCGACAGATGTGGTGTGGTAATTAAGAGAGAGAGAGTTGCCAACTCAGGCATCATTCTCGTCGAAGGACCGTGGTTCAAAATTACGTGGCCCGTCACCAATACCTCTCGCGTTGCTTTATAGTGGTATGTTTATAAACACTCCACTCAATTGAACAGGATATCGCCATCTACAAAAACAAGGGATGGTATGTCATTCCATGTGGCGGGATAAAGACGTTCTAATTTTGGGGTCTGGACTTATGTCCATATGCGTTTGTCCTTATAAAAGTCAAATGTTACTAGGTCTTAAAAATTCGATAGTCTTCTTCAATGAAATAATTTTAACTAATACTCCAATAATTCTTTCAAATTTTTCTGAAATTGAATATTTTTTAATCAGAGTACGTTACAGCTTATACTACTTTAAGCTTACGTATTCGAAAAACATAAATGAATCGACTTATATTAGTGAGAAAAAAAGAAAAAATATATACATTAAAGCCTGTTTTTGTGCGGTTCTTTTTTATGCGATTTGTTTTGTGGGATTTTATTTTTGTGCGGTCTTTTTTTTATGCGGCGTATGAATTTCAACGGTTTTGGCGCCATTGTAATGTTTTCTATCAGTGTACATATGTACACTTCAAGTAACTCTGTTTATGAATTATAAACATTCTATCGACAATGCGCGTTCCATTGCTTTCTCGCAACGCAATAGCAGCACGCACTTGATAGAATACGAAACTTTCAATGGCAATGACATTATCCATAATTTGATAGATTACGAAGACGGACATGAGAACCGGATTCTTTGAGAGCGGATACAATATATGCTGGGATTCAGCTTTCAAACAAATTGGAAAAGCATTTTCGTAAAATAAATACCAATTTCGAAAGAAGTTTGAAATTCCACACAAAGAGCTTCAATCATGTATATCTGGTTATCGTGACATTTACAAGCAACTGACCACCCGACCTTCGTCGGCCGCGGTAGCCGAGTGGTATAGGTATCGGACTGTGGCTTGCTTTGTCACGGGTTCGAGCCCAGTACCACTAAAGACCCGCCGTGTAGGGCAGCGATGCACGTTAAATCTGTCGAGAGCTGAAACGTCCTCCCGTTGGTGTGGTGTGGTAGTTAGGAGAGGGGGGTGCCAGCTCGGGTGTCGTCCACGTCACCGACCATGGTTCAAAATTACGTGGTCCGTCGCCGAAAGCCCTCGTGTAGCTGAACAGTGCGACGTTAATATTCAATCAATCAATCAATCAACCCGACCTTCGTCACAAAAACTTATCTCACACTTTATGTTATGTTTAAAATGAATCAATTGAAATTGTAACTTCAAGTGACGAAAGCAATTTTGAACTTATTCATCATAGGGAGATGGATTACAATGAGTAGCAGTAAATTATGTATGGGCATTTTGAAAATTTCTCCGTGTATACAATGAGATACTAAATGTTTTTAAAATCTTTCCATGTCTAATATTTAATTACTTATTTTCTTATAGAAGTACTCTTTCAAAAATTTCGTAAATAAAATTGGCAAATTTTATAAAAGCGACTTTTTTTGTGCGGTCCTTATCCACCGCATAAAAAAAAATTCTGTAGTATTTTCACGAATTAGAGAGAGAGTATGTTTTATGTAAGAATTTATGAAATTTTCGAATATTTTTTGTGTGTTTATTTTTATGCGGTCCCTATCTACCGCACAAAAACAGATTCAACTGTATAGTAATTAAAGTGCCATGTACAGCTTTTAACAAGTAATGTAAATATAATATACGAATGGCAACTCGCGCATGTGTCCCTTAACAACGCCATCTGCGAGAACATACGGGAAAACAAGAGAGTCGAGAATCGGTGAAGTGTGTTTCTAACCAGCGGCAGACGGGCCCAACCCCTCTCCAAGCTTATTTGCATTTTACATCACGTCAGATGGGCACCTGTATTTGTTTGCAAACACTCTTAGCTATTTGACACACTTGAACTTAACAACTTGTAAATATTGTTCTTATTAAATGCTATTTGTCATGTGAATCAACGACTTTTGTCATTTTTAAACTTAATCCAACATACATGAGCTCTGTTTAAAATAATAGGTTAGAAAAGATCCTTTGAAAATGAAAGTGATTGTGCTTATAACCACACGATAGAAGTGATAACTTCAATTTTCTTTTATGTTATTTCAGGGATTAGTTCGGTGAATAAAAGCAAGGGGATATTAGTATTGTCCTATACAATTATTTATTCATATGTCTGTACTCATAAAGTAATCTTTTTATCGAAATATACAATCATATTTGTGAATTAGTTATATTCTAAGAAGGAAACAATAGGTTTTTATGGTAGTTGAAATAGGTTATAAATACTTAAGATTCAAAATTATTTAAATATCTTTAAAAAACTCCGTCAATCGTTGTTTCATACTTCGCCGTGCTTTCATTTGGAATATTTGATATAATTAAATTGAATTTTGATTTTAAAAATCAACTAAAGGTTTTGATTTGTCTTTTGAAAAAAAATCTACGTTAAAATCAGGGACGTAGCTACCACCGTACCAGCCGTTTTAATGATACGGGGCCCCCTAAGCTTCAGGGCCCCATCATCTGTAACTACAGTCCCACTAACAGGGCTCTCATATCTAAAAAGGGTCCCCGAAGGAATTTTGATACAGGGCCCACTGAGAAATAGCTATGCCAGTGATTAAAATCTCCACTTAAAAAATTATAGGTAATTTATCCAGAAGAGCTGATCCGCGGCTTTGTAATTTTAGTGTAGGATTTCTCAATCTCTCTAAACCTATTTTTAAAAAAATATTACATGTTTCATTTTCATTCTTCTACTATGATTAGAAAGAATCTCGCCATTCGTAGAAAAAAGGTGGCGGGGGTGGGGAGCTCCACTTAGATCGAAGCTATAGATAAGATATAAGATTATAGGAATTCTCACGGCGTATTGGCGGGGGGAGGAAACGTCCCTCCTTTGGTCATATGTCTTTTTAAGGTTCGTGTATGTTTAGGGGGAAGGGTCGTGGACGACCTTGAGCACAATTTCCGACTTAAGACGAAAAAAGCCGAATGAGCGTTACAGACTCGAGCGTGACGTTCATTCAAGTTCACTCTCCAGCAAAACGGGCGTAAAGAAGTTATCATTTCAAAAATTATAAATAATATAATTTAGCCTATTCTCTCTATTCTGAGAATTCTAAAAGTACAACAGGGTTTGTTATTTTAACATTAATACTCTCCTTCATAATGGTTGTTTATTTTGTAAATTGTTTGAAAAAAGAATATCAGTTTGAGATGAAACAATGTCCCCCCACAAAAAAAAATAAAATTCTGAATGTAAATTTCTTGAAATACAAATACAAATATATATATATATATATAAATACATATATATATATATATATATATATATATATATATATATATATGTTCAACTTAAGTATTTTCAATTTTATTGAAATACGCCGTGAATGTTTTTCCCACAGTAATACTATCCTAGTTGTAAAGCTTAGCTTTACAGACAAAGATCACTTCTCGGAAGGAACTTGAAAAATAAGATTATGGCAACTCTGGAAGATTTCACCAGGGTTACCACATTGGTGACTTTATCGCTCTGGGAGACATTTGATGAAATAGGATATCGCTACGGAACCATCGAGAAATGTTAGGCATCGACCCTTCTGGAAATTTCCATGAGACGAAAGGGATTTTGTAGACAAATGTGGAGTCAGTTCAGAAAAGAGTTCAGTGAAATAAGGGTGAAACTTTAACTGCCTGAATTCCTGCTAGTGAAACTGTTCCAGGGAGCCGTTTCTGAAGCACTGTAAAGCTTGTTTATAACGAATGCATTTTGCACTATTTTACATAATCTTTTATAATATTTCTTTGTGTATACACGCCGATTTGTCTGCGTGTAGTCATTTGTTTGCCCTTGGCCATAAATAAATTTGTTATTCAAATTATTGAAGTCGTCAGCTGCTTTACCCACAAGAAAATTTGATCGTCAATGAATCAGTGTTCCAAAAAAATGGATGCAAATAGGATAAAAGAAAAATGTATTTTTTTAATAAAATAAAATTTTCATTATTTCAAACGAAAAAAATGTTTTCATTAGTTATAAATATTCTTATTAATAAAGTATGTTCAGTATCGCTGACAACTTAATCTTAATTATCTTTATTTTTCAATTTAATAACGTTAAAACCATTTTCCGTAGTTAAATATTTTTAATTAAGTCTTCACCCGACATTTTTAAGTGCAATTTAATTGCGTAAAAGAAGCTATTCAAAAAGTCTTATTTTTAGTTGCCTCTAAACGATTTTGTACGAAGTAATTTTGAGACAAAAGTATTTTAATATCTTTCGTTAGGAAAATCGCAAGCGATTAGCGACTAATTGCTCAGCAGACGATAATTTTCTAATAAAATGCTGCCCTGGGAAGTGGAAACAAAGCAACTAACAAAAATTTGCAGTAAAAAAATTGACACATTTGTCGTCAACATTCATTTTATATCTGTAGAGACCACACATTCGGAATTT
The DNA here is from genome assembly GCA_019973935.1 of Trichonephila clavipes. Taxonomy (NCBI): domain Eukaryota; kingdom Metazoa; phylum Arthropoda; class Arachnida; order Araneae; family Nephilidae; genus Trichonephila; species Trichonephila clavipes. The sequence goes on along the minus strand of BMAU01003320.1, from coordinate 965,746 downwards.
AAACATTTTCATACATTTCGACAGATTTAAATATTCTTCAAATAAAAATGTAAATGATCCCCAAATCATTTCGAAATAACTAATTCAGAGACAAAAATAGTAATATCTAGATTTTTAAAAAGTTAACTAAGTTAATAGCATTCAGTATTTAAAAAACTGTGAGCGATTAGTCGCTAATGGCAAATCAGACGATAATGTTCCATTAAGATATTATCTAGCGGAATGGCAACACCGTAATTAAAATACATTCGGGGTAAAATAAATAAGAATAGTTTATAGCAGATTTACGCTTGGAACTTATTTTGTATTTATTCGATTGTAGCCAAAATGATTTATGTATTTGTCGTGTTTTAAATGTATTTGTTATATATAACTAAAAAGTATATTTTTAATTCCAAAATTTTCTTTTGTTTTGATTGAACTAATTTAGAATTAGTTCGTTTTATAATAGCTAAAGCTTTTAAGAATCGTTAGTGATTACAAACTAATTGCTGAGCAGACAATAACATTTTATTAAAAATATAACCTTTTGGAATGGCAACATTGTAATTATTGCCGGCTGGGGGTGGCGTGGCTTGTTTGTCACTGGCCTTCTGCACCTAAGGTTGCGGGTTCGACCCTGGCTCAAATCAGTGGATTTTTGTAATGCAGAAAATCAACAGTGAGCATGTCGTATGATTGTACCTGTAAAAGATCCCTAGAGTGTCTGTTTGGCATGGGTGCTCCCGGCAAAATTAAATCCTAGTATAGGTTCGCATCGTCAGAGCTCAGGTGCTTCCCTCTAGGGAGGAAACTGATTGTCAAAATTACCTGTGCGATTGTATCCGCCTATATGGTGCCGCACTAAGAAGGAGAATGTACTAGTGAATGTACTAGGTCTGCAATGGTAAAACACCAATCCGCAGCCCATTAGAAATTTTTAAAAAATAAAACATTGTAATTATTTAAATGTACTCGATAGTAACAAAATTAGAGTAGAATCGGCATGGAGTTCATCTTGCATTTGTAGAATCGAATTACCTGTACTTTTGTAACTTTTCGTTATGTTTTAATTATGTTGCGTTAAATAATTAAAAATATTCGTTTTTTGATTGTTTTTTTCAGGTGATTAAATGTCTTCTTTTTAACCTATTTGATCGAAAAGTATCCCGTCACCGCGTGTCCTCAGTCAAATGGTTTATAAATTGAAAAGGTTCCAAGAGGGTCAGTCTCTTTGCTTTTTAAAGAAAAAAAATGTGTATGTTTCATTGATTTGACTCAAAGAAAGGTAAGTGTTTGATCTTATTAATTTGATTATGCCTCCCTTTCCAGACTAATCGACCTACTTGGATCCAAAATGGCCCAGATATTTTTTGTGTTAGACATTTTTCCTGGGCACTTTTCAAAGCATAATTACCTTTTCTCTGTACACTGTATCGAATCTGATTCATGTTTTCCCTTCAAGATGCTCAATAGTATCTTTTCTTTTTGAGTATACACATTACCATAATTTAGAATTGAAGCAAACAACCAATATACGAATTCGTGAAATTGTTCTATTTTTTTTCTAAATTAGATGTCACGCACTTAACGTTCATTTTTTTTCAGTTGTAGACGATTTTATTATACCTATTTTCTTTTCATTTTGTTTCGGTTCCTTTTTTATGGTTTTCGTATTGTATTTCAAATACTCCTAGCCAGTAACCTCAGATTTTCGTATTTTGAAAATGGTATAATTAGGAACATAATGTTCCTTTTCCCTGAATTGGAAATGAAGTGAATGATTTCATTAATATAAAATGAATGCCGAAAAATTCTTAAGTATTTATTAACTAAAAACAAGTGTTCGCTTTTTTTTTTATTTTAAGCTAATGCTTCTTTAAAATTAAAACAAGGACACACACTGCGTTTTTATAAGCTTTGAAATATGGCCATTATAAAAGAAATAACGGGAATTCTTATTAATTTAAAATTTTAATTTTCTAAAATGAATTCTTATTAATAAGATGCCGGTTGGTAAAAGCCAAAAATCAAGCCTTAGAAATTATACAATCTAAAAATCAATATTGATGTAAAACTATTCGGTTATAACCCATTAGTTTGTTTATTATACTGGATCTTTGAAATTGAGGGGGAGTAAATAAATGAATATTCTATTACTTTCCTTAACAAGGTAAAAAGAAAAAAAAATTTTACTGTCACACTCTGAGAGATAAATTGTTAAACACATAAATTGTACTAAAAAAGAGTTTCTTTAATCAATAAGCACCATGCATTTTTTTTAAAAAAAAATGGTCATGGACATGACCTTGTGGCCAGTGTGTCTCGGATTCGAGTCCGGGAGCGATCATTTTAACCTAGTGGTTAAATTAATTGACTCATTGCCGGCGTGTCATGAGTCTGAACACTCACTGTGCAGAGGAAGCCGATGCAGATCAAAAATATGTCGAGCTCACAAAGTCTTCCCATTGATGCAGTTTGGTAGTTTGGAGAGGAAGGAAAGCTCAGGTGTCGTCCTAGGCACTTGACCATGGTTCAAAATTACGAGGTCCGACCCTAATAGCGCTGTTGATGTTTTATAGCACGGCTCTCTCTCACCCTCTAACTTCAGGTCCTGTTCATTATTAAAAGTAAACTGAAAGTATATCTTCTAGTCATTCACAACATGCTGATGCAATTTCTTTTGTTACATTTATTCTGAATTCAAATTCATATCCTAGAAAAATTTTCTTTGCTAGAATTTTAAAAAGTAGTATCTAAATATATTACATTTGTTCTAGTAATGCGTAGGTTTTACAATTTTACAACTTTCTTCTAGAGATGTACGAAGTTTCGAATAACTTATGAAGACTTTATGTTAGCTATCTTAAGGTATCCGACTACATTCGGAACCGTGATTTTTTTTTTTTTTACAAAAGCGTGTGAATGGATAATATATATGATATTTAGTGTCACTTAGATTAGAAAATGAATATAAAATTGTTTTAGGAATAGTATTACAATAAAAAATTATTTAAGTACACAATTTTGACAAAAAAGGAACATAGAACAACCCATTTTCAAAATATCCTCTTTTTGCAAAAAATGCTTCTATTATAATAATATTTTGCCTGTATATAGCTCAGACCTCTGTATAGAGGCTCAACTAGAATTTTTGAAATATATAACTTAGAAGTGGTTTTATCCATGTTTTACGACAACAGAGGGGAGAAATTTTAAGAAAAAAACGCCAGTAATTATTTCAAATGGTTGTAAATGTGAAAATATAATGTGAATATAGCAAAAATCATCATTGAGCCTCTGTACAGAGGTCTGAGCTATATACAGGCAAAATAGTATTATAATAGAAGCATTTTTCACAAAAGGAGAACATTTTGAAAGAATGTTGTTCTAAGTTCATTGTTTGCCAAAATACTGTATTTAAATAAATTTTTTTTGTCAAAATGTCCTTAAAACAATTTTGTACATGTATTCTAATCTAAGTGATACTAAATATCATGAAAATTATTCATGTATGCGCTTTTTTAAAATCACGGTTCCGAACGTAGTAGAGTAACTTATCACCTCTAACGTGTGCGTATAAAAGTTCACTTAAAATGTGTGTTTTATTACATTAATTCAAGTGTAATTTTTTCTTGGTATTAATATAATCAAGCCATTTTATTGCACCAATTCTAAATTTAGATGTGTTTATTATTTTTGATTTGATCAGCGGTTTTTAAGAACTAGGAAAATAAAACAATTATTAGTTTTTTTTTCGGTGCAGCTAAATTAAAAATTATTCTGTGGTTATTGTTATTTCTGTATTAAAATTTGAGCCATTTCGTATGTGGATGCCAATATTTAGATAAATAAAGTCTTTCCTTATGTGAATAAGAATATAGCAATTCTTTATGCTCAAAAATAGATACACCCACCCAACTCTTTTTTTTACATGGTAGGTATGTTCCTAAGAAAACCGGGCAAAATATCGTGTAAAATATATATGTGACATATAGAAAATTTGGGGATATGCTCCACAATTTTAAAAATTCATGTAAGAGGAAAACTTTTTGAATATTTTTCCAAAAAACCCGTGAAAAATAACAATTTAATTAATGTTACATCTTTATAAAAAAGAAACAATTCATTTTTATTACTCGTAAAAATGAATTTTTAATGAATTTGATTCAAAATGCTGTTGGTTTTGATTCAAATGAAGAATTTCGTTGATTATTAACAGCCTCAGTTGGTTTTTTGTTGTTGTTATAAAGTCTGTTATTAGCGGCTGTCTTTTGGTTTCTCAAGTTGTTTTTATAATTTTTGATATCCTGCTACACAGAACTTAGAATTACGTTGAAATTTTAATGCACGCTTTGTGTCAGAATCATATGTAAAAAAAAATGTTGTTCCATCCTTGTAGCAAATTTCAAGCCCTCCCGAATTAAATCAGCTGTTAGTATTTGAACATCATCTTCGACGTCGTCATTATCGACCTCTTTATTATAATAAACTGTCAAAAATTCGATCAAATCGTCTTCATCCAAAGGGCACGAATCCCCAAATTTTTCGGGGATTCGTGTTAGAACTAAAACTTTGTGTAAAATAAATAAATTACAGTTTTAAAAAAAACTATAAAAAAGACGCCTTTAAGGTTAATCGAATTAAAAATAAAAAAATAATTCTTAATATAAGAGTCAAAGGATTTACGCGAGAAAATAATTTCAGTGGTAAAAGTGTGGAGTGCTTTGTACTGCATTTTTACACAAACTCAGAATTTTGGAATAGAACTAGTAAGGAATTATAACAGTTGATATCGAGCACCCCATGCTTTTACCCAATGACATTAATTTTCTCGTTAATCATTTTATTCTTATATTAAGCATTTTTTTTCGATTCACCATAAAAGTGTGTTTTTTAGTTTTTTTAAACTATCATTTATTTGTTGTATTTGTTTTAACCATGAGTATTTTCGCTTTAGGGCTGTTACTTAATCTTTTAGTCGCCAAATCTGAAAATAGGAAATCGTTAATCCTGATGATCCTGATCAGGACAATGAAACAAAATTATGAAATTGTATTGTCATCGGTTCTTGAGAATTGTGCAAAATTTCGAATTAATCCGACTTTTTTCAAGTGGGTAAAAATCGAGTTCAAAGATTCCGTTGATTGATTGATTGAATATTAACGACGCACTGTTCAGCTACACGAGGGCTTTTGGCGACGGACCACGTAATTTTGAACCATGGTAAAGTGACGTGGACGACACCTGAGCTGGCACCCCCCCCCTCTCCTAACTACCACACCACACCAACGGGAGGACGTTTCAGCTCTCGACAGATTTAACGTGCATCGCTGCCCTACACGGCGGGTCTTTAGTGGTACTGGGCTCGAACCCGTGACAAAGCAAGCCACGGTCCGATACCTATACCACTCGGCTACCGCGGCTTCAAAGATTCCGTTACATACAGTTGAAGCTAATACAAGCGTGTTAAAAAAATTCCTCAAATTCGTGTACCTTATTATTTCAAAAACTTTTAAAAAAAGACCGTGTAAGAAAAAGTTTTGGATGTATATCTATTCAGTTATACGAAAGGACCACAGCTCACCGATTTTAAAGGTTTAAATCCACAATTATGATGGAGGTATAAATGCTGAATTCAGAGAAGAATGAATTTGAATGAGATGATGGTTATACAGGTTACTTCGATGTATTGCTGCAGCTAATAATTTAGCATTTGTTAACTGATTACAAAGAGGATCGTCAGATCTAACGAATTTAATTTCTTATTTGCTTGTTGAATACTTCAAAAACATGTAAAAATTATGAGGTCGGTTATAGCTTTTGAGTGTGTCGACCAAATCTTAGACCAAAATAAATTTCGAAAACAGTATTAATAATTTTATTAAACAAATATTTCCCTTATTTAATAGAACAATGATATACTTCACTAATAAATGAAATTAATGTTTAATTAGTGTACTCAAAGAAATTAATCTGTTTCTAATTACATGCCTTACGAGGGGGGGGGATTTCAATATTAAAATTATATTTTTTTTTACCAAATATACAAAATTATTGAAGATAAAAAGCTGTTGTTAATTTACCAAATGTAAAATAAATTAAGGTTAAAAATATAAAAGAACATTTTGAAATGCACCGGCTACTGTTGGTAAAATATTAAAATCTCTTTCTGCTATATATCAGCAACTAGTAAGTACCCCTAGGAATATGTCTGAAGCGATTGAATGCATAATCCTCATAATATATATTTCATGCGATTTTTTAATCTGTAACATATTAAAATTATAGTACATATTTCTTTTTCTATGAAAACCAGTAATAAATACTTTATACATGAATGGACACTTTACACTTCATTTTAAGTATTTTCTATATTTTCCTCGACTTTTATACAAAAAAATGGTAGGAAATATGAGGGAATGTACGGTAGAATACAGATATGACCTTTCCCCTTTGCTTATAATGCGTGTATGTATTTATACAAAAAGTTAACAAGCTACGTGACTTATTGAATAAATAATATTAAAACAAGCATACTTGAGATGTTCTAAATCTATTCATTAAATTTATATATGCGCTACAGCTCCCATCTACGGGCAGTTTTAATTTCTTGAGCCTGTTAATCCAATTAATTATATTTCCTTCTCAAACCTAGACTAGCATTGCCTCGATTTGAATGTATAAAGTGCACCAGAAAGAGCAAAAAATAATGAATTACACTTGATGTCCTGATGTTTAAAAATATTTCTTAAAAATCTGAAATCTCACAAATGAGTCAATAGAATAGATATACAAGTATTTTCAAAAACAGGACAATTGTAACTTCAAAGAAATCTTTATCTTTGTTTGCTCTTTCAAATTGATGTATTTATTGGGTTTAATTGACGCTCTATTGTGTAGTTTCGGAAAATTGAATTTCCATAGGAGGAACATTAAATCCACGTATTCAAAATGGGAGATAGATAGGAGTTTAAGAGAAAACTATTGATGACTAAGATTCTAGGACAGAGGTTCCCAAACTTTTTATCTCCTAAACCACTTGTCATGTTTTTCGGTTTTAAGTAGGCTCCTATTTACCTATTATTGAATTTTCACAAATTTATTAACTTAAATGAGTTTTAACAGCTTATGAACAGCTATACTTCACTACGGTTAGAAAATTAAGACTATTACGCCCATATTCACCGCAAACCTGACCGCCGGTTAGAGGAAGGAAACCTGGGTTTCGCCGAAAACGCTATTCAGCATCACAAGTTAATAACTTAACTCCGGTTCAAGTTAAAAAATCCTGACCCAGGGTCACAGCCGGGTTAGTTTTAATCGCACATGCGCAGTAAGTGATTTTTCGAGTGTTTACGTTTGCGTTTTTTTGCCGCAAAACACTATTTTTCTTTATCATTTTCTTTTCTAAATTTAAATAACACTAACGAATCTGTTGTGGTGTTCGCGGATTCACCATTCCGTCAGTGTCATTGAATTGCCGCGTTATTTCAATATACCCTTCATTTTTTTTTTGTGCTACTAACAGCATTTGTTTCCCTACATTCTATTATATGTAAGTGCGGCTTCATCAAAACCAACACCAACTCTTTTTCGTACTGCGTAAAATAAATTCTGTTGGCATTCATTTTAAACAGTTAGCGATACTCGAGGTTAAAAACAAGCTGGCACGAGGCGAATATAGAAATTGTAGCTCCAGCCGGAAGTCACGGGGTTTATTTCGACCAAAGGGAATCGACCAGTAAACCCAGGTTAAGAAACCCAGAGTCAAGTAACTGAAGGTTGAAAAAGAGCTGTGCATTGAAGTTCTAACCTGGGGTTGACTGCCGGTTACTTAACTCCAGGTTTCATCGCTGGGTTCGGTTAGCGGTGAATACGAGCGTTAGACTTAAATTTCTACCTGTAGTGAAGTAGAGTGTTTAAAACTTCAGAAACGCATGTTAACTGAATAAACTGGAATTTGATTAATACAGTCGAACCTCCATGCATAATGAACCTCTATATTGCGAATTTTTCTATTCAGCGAACTTTTTCCTGGAACCAAGAACATTTCACGATATTCTTCGTAAAATAACCTCCCAATAACGAAGTGAATTTTTCATATAACGAACTTTTTCTTGTGGTTCAATTTTTTTTCTGCCTATGTTTTAAGTATTTCTGGACATTTCAAGTTATTCGCTCTTTTAACATATTTTATGGTTGTCTAAAGGGAGCTTTGGTGCATTGTGAAGATGTGAGGCCTATATATATATATATATATATATATATATATATATATATATATATATATATATATATATATATATAATATGAAACAAAACATTTTTTCAATCAAAAAAAATTTTTAAAAAACTCAAAATTAACAGATTTTATTAGTAACTAAACTTAACGACGCATGTGGTGATGCATGTTTAGTGTCTCTAGTTATAAAATAATGTATGTTTAAAATTACTTGTATGCTTTAAATTAGAAAATATCTCTAAAATTCATTAATTTTAATTTAAAATTATTTTCTTAATGTTGAAAAGGCAGTATATTCCACGAAATTCTTTCCTTGTTTTCCTTTCTTTCCTTAATTTTTTTATGGGTAAGTTATATACAAAACGACGAAAATGATTACTTTTTTTAATGTATAGTGTTTATGAATTTAAAATTTGTTTTATGTGGTTTATAAAGTATACTAAAAAATGAACCTTTATACACTGCTGGACAATTGCTAAGGACGGATCACAAATTGCTATGTAGCATAACATTAAGCGAGAAATGAGACCTAGTAGGATAAAATATAGTTGCTACTTTGTTCAGACATTAGAATAAAGAATATTTATTGTTCTGGAAAGTACAAAAGCTGTGAAACATCTGAAAGAAAGAAAAATGTTCATTTGATCTGCGTACGGAGAAATGGAACAATGCATCTAAAAGTCAAACCTTAAAGAAAGGTATCAGTACGGGATATGTCTACCGTGGAATGCAAATTCCACACGTCGTACCATACTTTGCACAACATTATCAACTGTTGAGGCAATTTAATTCCTCTGTGAGTGCACGGATGAGGGTGTTCTTGTTTGTCGGAGGATAGTTTCGACCAGCAACTTGCCTCCCAAAGCATCCCAACATTTTCAATGGGGTTTAGATCTGGAGAACGCGCTGGCCATACGAGACGTTGAACACCCTCGCTGTCTGAAACAGCGAGTGTTCGATGACATGTTGTTGTCGTCCATAAAAACAAATTTATCACCGACAGCACCACGGAAAAGACGAACATGAGGAAGTAAAACTTTCATCAATGTATCGTTGGCCCGTCATTCCCATTCGCAACCACTTGTAGGCGCGTGCGGCCATTGATCATGATGCCGGCCCACACCATGATACTGCATGTCGGATATCGGTCCTTTTCCTGGATATTTTCTGGACGATAAGCAGTACCACTCTCGCGCAGATCAGTTGGCGTCTACAATCCGATGACAGACTGAACTTACTTTCTCATCTGAGAATAATGCCCAGTTGTTCAGTCCAATTGTGATGCTCACGACACCATTGCAAACGGGCAGTACGGTGCTGTCTGGTCAATGGGAACACACAACAGGTCTGCGTGCGTATAGTCCTCCTCCCCTCAAACGTCTGGCAACAGTTTTTCGGGATATCTGCTTTCCTGAGGCAGCAAGAAACTGATTTGCCACCTCGTTTTGTTCCTTTTTGCTGATAGGACGACATATCTGTCTTCTGCAGGCGTCGTACTTCTATCCCCCCGTGCCGTCTACTACACATTCCAGTAGTTTTTAAATGACTTCCACAGCCGTGAAACAACGCTGTGAGCGATGTCGAACTCCCTGGCAACATCTGTTATTTTTCGCCCTTCTTCGATCTTTCCAATAATTCGGCCACGCATAAAATCATCTATGTGATGTCGGGAAGACATGTCAAAAATTTTAAGTTCGTCTATTAAATCTTTCCTGTAAAACTTTGACTTGAAACAACAACTGTCCACACGCGTCAAAACCTTTAAAGCTCTTATGAACTCTATCACGTGATGAACAGACGTGGAAAAAAAATTTGCATACTCATACTTCTTCTTACTAATATCCCGCACTTATTCTAATTTTCCACATTTTGCTTCCTTTCATTTTGTGGTTGCTATGGATGATAGTGTTATCCGTCCTTAGCAATTGTCCAGCAGTGTATAACGAATTTTCCATACAACGAACTTTTTCGGGGGGTTTAGCGACTTAGTTAAATAGAGAGGTCCGACTGTACATAAAATAACTGTTACGTAAAATAACTAATCAACAAACAAATGCTTTTAATAGGAGGGATAAAAACGGGTGCTTCAATAACAAATTTTCGACATGTGGCGTCAATCTTGTCAGGTTTAACCCTAAAACTCTACGGTTTGTCGTGCCCAGTCTTTTTCTTTCTTTTTTTACTTTAGAGATAGACAACCACGCCGAAACTCCTTTTCCCTAGGAAAAAATTCTCACGAGACTCTCATAAGGTTACTACTTCGAATCTTGATTCATTCCTAAGTGGCCATGTTAACCGAGCGGTTATGGTCACAAATTCGTGACCTGCGTTATTTCTGTGGTCAAGGGTTCAAATCCTGGCAGCAATAAAGACTCCATGTGCAGATGGACTGATACACACTAAATCCATCGAGGTTCAAAGTCATCACGTTAGTGTAATGTTGAAGTTCGGAGAAAGGTTATTAGAGCTCATTTGATCATGGTTCAAATTATGAAGTCTGTCGCAAATAACTCTTGCGTTACTCTTAAAAGCGATGTTAATAGATCGTTAATCAAGATTTCTCTCTCACAGACCCCTTACTACAAAACATCTCACGATTTTGAGTCAATATTTTTTGGATGACGAAGTCGCCATCTGAGCTAGCACCCACTTTTCCACATCAATTTTACGTCACCACGAGGACTTTGTACCACATCGAATTTAACGTGCGTCAGAAAGTTTTGTGGACGATGAGAATTATACCACTTCTCATGAAAAGGAGTTTGAAGTAAACGCAATCGGAAATTTTAATTCCTTTTGAAAAACATATTTCATCAAAAAAAATTACTACTTTGTACTAATTGAAACAAAAAAGTAACACTGGAGAAATAAATGTTTCTAATTACTGTAATAAATGTTGTAATGGTAGAATTCTGTTGTGATCAAAGCACTATGGGTGTTCTCCTTATCCCCTCTTGGTGATCTTTCTCGGAAAGATGCTACCACTAAAGACCCGCCGTGTAGGGCAGCGATGCACGTTAAATCTGTCGAGAGCTGAAACGTCCTCCCGTTGGTGTGGTGTGGTAGTTAGGAAAGGGGGTTCTAGCTCAGGTGTCATCCACGTCACTTGACCATGGTTCAAAATTACGTGGTCCGTCGCCAAAAGCCCTCGTGTAGCTAAACAGTGCGACGTTAATAATCAATCAACAATCCCCTCGGAAAGATGCATCGCCAGTTGGCTCCGACTTTTAGTTGCATAAAAGTCTAAAATAGCAGGGAAAGAACAAGCCAAAATTCGCCAATTCGACGTCGAAAATGTGTGGTATGGTTGTAACCAAAAAAATAACCCTTTAATTATTAGAAATTACCTAAATATAATCGTGATAAATTTAGCATTGTGGGATGTATTTTGAGAAACGCAAACACACACAAATAATACGCTAATGAGGATATATTTACATGAAATACACCTTTAAATATTTGCGTAACATACACGTGATATTTTATAAGATTCATGATTAAGCAATAAAAATTTTACGTGTGTGTATGAACAATTACGTGTGTACAATTAAAACAATTACGATGCAACTGCAGCAAGGTAGAGAAAAAAATATTCAAAAAATAAATCTTTCACCTGAAGGAAAATCAGAATGATACAAATATTTAAAAAAAATTATCAGAGGAAAAGGAACAGACGTGTCTTCTTTTTTTCATCAGAATATTAAATAAAGAAAGCGATTTAAGGATCAAATCTCATGCTAAAAAATAGGACCCAAAATTGGAACATCTTTTTGGATTAAAAATAGCACTCTGATATTAATATTCCGACTTGAAAGCAGACTATTTTATTATACTGCTAGTTTTTTTTATCCAAATTGATTCACTTCTTTTAATATATAAGACTAGCAGTTGTACCCGTTCTTCGTCCGGGTGAATTGAAAAAATAAATACATATTGAAGGATAAAGAAGTTTTTAATGAGTTAATTTTACGTGAATTATAAATTAAACAAAAAAAAGATTTTTGCCTATCTCAGCTAAGCTAAAAAAGAAGAAAAAAACACCTTTGTTAAATTTTAAGTATGTAGATCTAATAGCTGATAAAAAAAAGTTTTTTGTTAACACTCTTGAGGGTCGATTTTTGAAAATACCTCCCTAAGCTGATCTCTGCTCAGAAAAAGTAACACATTGTTAAAAGTTTTGTGTAATGAACGCTTAAAATTGTATAAATAATTTATATCTGGATGTGTAATACGCGAATATTATTTTTCTGTTTTATTTATTTTATGGTAAGATTGCAATATTCACAAGCAATGCCGTTCCTTACATTATAATGACGATTCAATGGAAACATAGCGAAATGTTGGCATCATTTTTGGTGACCCTGTTGGCAACTTGGCGATTGATTGAACGGTGCAGAAGTTGATATACTGTAGTGCCACCTGGTGGGGAGCTGCAACAAAGCAGATAGCACAAAAACTTTCTCCACACACAAAAAAAAATACATATACATGCCAGTTTTCATAGTGAGTAGTTGAATGGTGTATATATAAGAGTGAAGCGAGGTCAGATAATACAAACATCCATTTATATATGTATATAGATGTGCTTAATATTTCGTTTCTTATACCGTAATGCCAAATGAATTTTTACTTTATATTTAAAAAAAATTATTTATTGTCTTCAAATTTTTTTTATTTATTTCACATTTTAAATTAGTATATTTAAAGTAGGTGCATGATTTTTCACCAAATTTGATACCTTTTTCTATCTAAAAATGTATTCAGAGCTTAATTCAAGCTCTTTTACACTTAGCGAAGACAGTCTTTAGAGTGGCATTGTTTGTTACTGTAATCTATGAATATCTTATCAAACGAAAGCCGAAAGTTAATGCCGAGAAAACTATCGGAGCTAGTTAATACTATTTAAGATAAGAATCGCTTATCATAATTTTAGATAAACGGAGAAACTATGTAGTTTGGTTTGGTTTTTGTTATAACTTGGTTTTATTTTTCTCTCTTTTTCTCTGTCCTAGTTTGCTTCACTCTGCATTTCTGTTCAATTCATATCTAGCAACACTTTTAATGAGAAAATTTTTTTTATTCTTGCAACGATTGGATTTTCAGATTAGTATGCTTTGAATCTATAAACCTAGTAAGTCGATCACAAAGACTTACATAGATTCAACTCGCCCTCGTCATTTCAAACTGACAAGGTCTATCGGCAACAACCTTCGTGTTGAATTCCGAGTGCGGCGTTAATGAAACAATCAACAAGTTTGAGATTTTTGAATTCGTAAATTACTTAAAATCCCTGAAAATTCGTAAATCATGTAAAATCCCCCAAAATTTGTAAATCATGTAAAATCCCAAAAATTCGTAAATCATATAAAATCCCAAAAATTTGTAAATCATGTAGATGACTTTAAAATTCGTAATTTATTTTGAATCTTTTTGGAATTCGTAAATCATTCAGAATCCTTTTTGGAATTCGTAAATCATTCAGAATCCTTTTTGGAATTTATGTAGCATTAAGTAAAGGGTGTTTTTTTTAGAGGTATAGAACTTTAAATTGCAATGAAACAACGATGTATTATTCGATTGACATGAACTTTTTTTTTTATTCGAAAGATAATCTTGTGGCATTACATTTTAAATATGATTTCTGGCATAGGACTACCACGGCTGGCTCGGATGTAGTCCAATCTGGACGTCCAATTTTCGATGACTTTTTCCAACATTTGTGGCCGTATATCGGCAATAACACGGCGAATGTTGTCTTCCAAATGACCAAGCGTTTGTGGCTTATCCGCATAGACCAATGACTTTACATAGCCCCACAGAAAATAGTCTAGCGGTGTTAAATCACAAGATCTTGGAGGCCAATTCACAGGTACAAAACGTGAAATTAGGCGGTCACCCAACGTGTCTTTCAATAAATCGATTGTGGCACGAGCTGTGTGACATGTTGCGCCGTCTTGTTGGAACCACAACTCCTGGACATCATGATGGTTCAATTCAGGAATGAAAAAGTTAGTAATCATGGCTCTATACCGATCACCATTGACTGTAACGTTGTGGCCTTCATCGTTTTTGAAGAAGTACGGACCAATGATTCCACCAGCCCATAAAGCGCACCAAACAGTCAGTTTTTCTGGATGTAACGGTGTTTCGACATGCACTTGTGGATTAGTTTCACTCCAAATGCGGCAGTTTTGTTTGTTTACGTAGCCATTCAACCAGAAGTGCGCTTCATCACTAAACAAAATTCGCTTATGAAAATCGGGAACAACGGCAATCTCGTTTTGGGCCCATTCGACGAATCTACGCCTTGCTTGATCATATTTAAAATGCAATGCTACAAATGTAATGCTTAATGCTTTCGAATAAAAAAAATTTATGTCAATCGAATAACACATCGTTGTTTTATTGCAATTTAAAGCTTTATACCTCTAAAAAAACACCCTTTACAACAGTATGATTGTAGAAATCGAGTATTTAAGGTATCCAAACACGTTGAAAATAACCTGATTCGGTCATGACAAATATTTTTGTTTTTTTAATTTATTGAATACAGATATATTTTGGCTTTACAAAGCATACTTTGTATTGTTTCTACGTTGCCTCGAAGCCAAGTTGCAATCAATTTTATAAAGTTAGAAAAACCAGAAGTGAGATTTTGATGTACCAAAAGTGGTCATTTAAGTTGCTCAAAATCTATCATGGCGAGTCTGATAACTCAAAATGTAACAAATGTATCTCTATAAAACTTTTTGAATCTGATATTTATATTATTTTCTAGAGGATGTACTAAAATATTTTTTATTATATGAATAATTTTTGAGTTATGGCTTGTTACTTAAATAATGGTCTCATGAAGAATGGCACATTTTTTATAATGTTTACTCAATCAGCTCTAAAATTTTTAAATTTTAATAAAACATTAAAATGTTAGCACATTTTTTTAAATAAATGAATCTAAATTGTTTTAATAATACTTTTACTAATATAAGTTGATTACGTTTTTCCTAATTGCTTTCATCAAAAATATTGCTAAAATTTCACTTATAACTGATTTTTGTAAAATTTAGGTAATTTATTTCAAATATTATATATATATAGTTGAATATTAGTATTTATTGGTATCTTCTAAAAAAGTATTTATAACAGTGCTTCTCAAACTTTCAATGTTTGCGACTCAAAATTCAATTGTAATTTTCATCGCCCCCCCTCCTTCCATACAATATTAATGCATTGAATTCAATAGTAATAATAAACCTTGATGCAAAGCTACAGTACGACTTAAACCTCTTAAATTCCTCCAGCGTATAAAAACGTCTCACTCAGCCAGTGCGTTAATTGCCCAGGACATATATATACGTCTCTTCAAAAAACGATATTTTCTGTTCAGGGCTGCCCATAAAACTATTCCGAAGGCTTTGAAATGCAATAAAATGACCTTGTCAGGTTTTTGCGAAGGATTTGCTTATTTCAGAGGACGTATTTATTCCTTTTCTCCCACTCCCTCTCCAAATACACCACATATGCGAGCCTACGTGGAAAATGGTGGCATTTGGAAGCGAATCCCGTAACTTTTAACCAGCAGTTAAAGGATTAATTATAAACCGTTCAAATTATGAAAATAAGTGCTGAATTTTGGGTATAATCATATTCATGACAGGTCCATAGGGTGATGGGTAGTTATTAAACTTGTTCCTAACTTAGTATTGTTAAATTAATGATCAAATACATTTTGCAGTACTGATACACTTATAAGTGTATAATATAGGCGTAAATGTGTATTTCATTTTTTATTATGTCAGAATGTATTATCATTTGTTTACTTTCAGTAAATTAATAATTTATAAAAATAATCTTTTGTTCTCGACTTTTCAATATGCTCGCGCCCCCCTTGCAGGGTTATCATGCCACACAGTTTGAGAAACGCTGATTTATAATGTTTACTTATGTCAATTTGTTAAAAAGTTCTCCGAACATGTTCGGATACCTTAAAGTATACAGAGCACAACATATATAACTCATGTAATACATTTCAAACAATTTAAAATCAATAAAGGTTGCAAAATATGGAAGTGTTATATATATATGTATATACGAGTACGTGCAATTCTCGGAGTTATAGTAATTAAATATGTCTAGCTATTTTTTTAAAAAGAAAATGGGCCGGACTTTTAAAATTACGATAAAATAAAGTATGTATAGAAATATAGATATAATCAAAATAAATTAAAGATAGTAACTATATCAAAATTAAATAAGAATGGATGTCGAAATTTTTGAAATGAGAAATCGTCTATTTTAAAGTTATTAATATAATCGACGACTGAAAATTCTAGCTTATTTTTAAAAGTACATCGAGTTATGCAAATCGGATGGTAGAGAATTGTAAAACACATTTTTAAATGTACGTTGTACAAAATTCCTTATGAGGGCTTATGTCTTGAAAAACTGTAGAAGCTGAATCATAGCATAAAAGTTGGCAGAGCATGACTAAGACTTAATTCTGGTGTATAATATTTAGTTATATTGTTAATATTATATATATATATATATATACCAGGCAAAGATCAAAGACGCGCGCCAAGACAGACAGCCATGAACTTACGAGAAAAAAAAAGTTTTAAGTCAATTCCTACTTAGGTCAATAAAGAAAATTTTTATTTCAGTTACTTTTTATTAAATATTTACAATTAATATTTATATGTATATACATATGACAAAATCACAATATTAAGAGGCAAAAAAGCTTTTAAATTTACATTAAAAACTTTTTAACCACATGAAATTTGTAGTTACATTTTTAATAAAAGTTGAATATAATAGGTAAGAATTTATCTTTCAACCAGTGTCAAAGGAATGCTGACGTCTACCTAGCATATGATTATTTAGGTTAAGTTAAATCTTCATCACAAATTTAACAAAAGCTGTTTTATCCGATGGTGCTGCCACTAGATGAATAATATAGACTTATATATATAAATATATCTCTTAAACTATAATTATTTAATTAAATTAAATTAATGAATTAATATTTTTGAAAAAAACTGTATTAAGAGTCATCCACTACAAATTTTTAAAAAATGTATTTGAACTTGAGTGGATGAATAAAAAATTTTCATTAACGATTGAAAATTTGAACAAGATATATAAATAAATATATATGTGGAGAGTGTGAACTAATAGTAGGAATTGAAAAAGAACATATATAAAATCGCTGGAACGTTCCACGTGTGCCTCACTCTCCTTTATAAAAACAATAAATCTTTATGAGAAAAAGAGCGAATCATTCGAATACTTTGAAGTTGAAAATGCAATTCTTATCGAAAGAAATAAAACTGCAGACAAGATATCGTTATGGAGAATAATAATTAAGTCTATGGGGAATCAAAGTTTATACTTTTATGATATGGTGTGGAAATAGGAAAAGTGAATCATCAATGCTTATATCCACATTCTCACTTGACTTC
Source organism: Trichonephila clavipes (assembly GCA_019973935.1). Classification (NCBI taxonomy): domain Eukaryota; kingdom Metazoa; phylum Arthropoda; class Arachnida; order Araneae; family Nephilidae; genus Trichonephila; species Trichonephila clavipes. The sequence continues at coordinate 948,059 of BMAU01003320.1, read as the reverse complement.
TGCTTCAGAAATGGGAATCTCCCCTCTAAACAATAGATTAGTTCAATATACATGGAGCCAATCAAATGATGGAGTGCCGTTTTCGAACCTCAACCTATCACACGTTCAAAGGATCAATGTTTTTGTAAAAAAAAAAAAAGTGCGCTAAATTTTTGAAGTAATTTCTTCTTAGCATAATTAGAAATCTTAATTTTTTTTTAAAAAAATTTATTAAAATGTCTAGACTAATAATTTCGCAAAATATTTCGAAGTGTAATGTCTGGCTGTAAATCATGTTCTCATTAACGTCTGTTTATGAAATTATTGATGCAAAGAGAATTTTAATTAACCCACGCAAAATACGGAGAAGGACAAATAAAAAAATGTTCTATTATGTTCCATCACCCGAGACTGAGTTCATTAAAATTTTTTAAATGCTTTATTGAGCGAGACTTTGCCATTTGTTTCTGAGTAATCAAAATTGAGATTTAAATCCGTGCCGGTATAAAAAACAAGTTTGTGCCGAGAGGTCAAACATTCACTTGAAATTTGCTGGAAGGGGGTGATATCTTTCAATTGTTGCACGTGTGGGGATCATATTCAAAAGAAATCGTAACAAATAGGCGAGTCTATTTTCTCCCGATGACAACTACTATATATTTTAGCCTTATGTTTTTTAAGGGTGGTAGATGAATATACCAAGATATGAGTGCCGATACAACAGTAGCCGTTTTTAACCTCCGTGATGCCCTAGGCACTTCAAATTGTTATGCCCCTCCCCTCCCCAACTATTTCCAGAGCACCCCCTCCTTCAGTTCTTACCTTGCCAGTTTTGATATGAGAGAGATTTTTCCTTAACTCTCTTACTCTTTTTTCATTCCTTTGTTTTTGCTCTTTGGAGAGTCTGTCGATTATCCACCACTTATTGAACCTATCATGTCCCGAACTGGCAACCGGTAGCCATAAGGAAAGGATAATGGCCACTCTTGTTTATTTCTTACCTTACGCCATCATGGACCACCTACCCTTTTGTGAATTAATTCAGTAAATTAATTAAATCGGTTGCAATTCTACTATAGAGTATACGTTACTGTATGAACCGTCATCAATTTGTTAATTATCATCGCTTATCGCTTTACTATCTTTTACTTTTAGACATCCTTATTCTTTGATGAGTCATTGTACTTGTACGATAAAGGTTTCCTTTGAGCTATGGTCATTTTAAAATCATTAATGACATCATTGTAATAAATTTACGTTGTATTGCAGTGCAACATTAAACTCCATCGCAACTAGGGATTGCAATACCGGTATACCGAATACCGGTATTTTGAGCCATTGAGCCGGTATTCACAAGTTTAAATACCGGTTTTTCGGTATTTAATAGAAATTTTTTAAACTGTCTCCAGTATATGTTCAGGGATCGCCAAATAGTATACGTTTTTATTTTTATGTCTCCCTAACGGAGAAATTAGACTGCGAATATAAAGTTGCATCGTACAATCAAGAGTAGTGATAAAATATGTGAATTATCCAAGGAGGGGGGGGCAAAACTATTCTGTTACAGCTCAGAGCGATACTGCACACGCATAGGATTCGTAATCTGATATTCGTTTCTGTGAAAATAAGGTTGTAGTTGTGAAGAAAATACGTAATATTTAGATATTTTTTTAATTTGAGAGTTTGTTATTCACATTGTATTTGCATATCATACTTGTGTATGTACATATCATCAGGATTTTATAAATGAAAATGAAAAAAAAGAGCCTAACCAATTCAAATTTGATTAAGTTTATAGTAAATTTTCATAAAATTTTTTGCTCCCAAACCTTATCCACGTTCAGAAGAATTCGGTAGAGTTATCGAAGATGATGACGACACTATTGTTGATACTGGAAAAGAATTGTTTCTTGAACAAAAATTAGAATTAGCGATAACTAAAAAAATTTCAAGAAATCTAAAATACAATACAGAAATCAGCTATTTCCAAAACCATCCGACGAGAAATCGATTTATTTAAAAATGAGAGATTTAGCGGTAAATACTCGGAAAAAGTATATCGTGTATTGCTAACAGTACCACCAACTAGCGCAGATGCCGAAAGAGCGTTTTCGATAGTTGATAATTATTGCACATAATTACGTTCCAGGCTTAATGACAGTACAATTAATGCATTACGTTTTTTAAGATCACATTTCAAATATTTGTAATAGTACCACAGACTGAATAGTGATATTTACTCTTTCTGTGATTTAAATAAATAAGATGCTCCTTTACCTTTTTGTGATTCTTTATATACTATTATAAATTAATAGTATATATACTTTATATACTATTATTTTCCAGTGTAACGTAAATCAAATGAAATCGCATATCTAAAAAACATACATATATATTTAGTAATTTAGTAAAAATTACATATTTAATAAATACAGTCGAACCTCTATGTAACGAACCTCTATATTGCGAAATTTTTCTATAGAGTGAACTTTTTCCTGGAACCTTGCACAGTTCACGATTTTCTTCGTAAAATAACCTCTCTATAGTGAAGTGCATTTTCTATATGGCGAACTTTTCCTTTTGTGATTCAATTTTTGTTCTCCCTTTTTTTAAAGTATTTCTGAAAAAATTTCTAGTTATTCTTTCTTTAACGCATTTTATGGTGGTCATAAATCTTGAACTGGTTTCATTAGACCCTAACTCGCCGAGAGCAATAGAGTTCTGGACGTTTCATTCAAGAAGTGCAACCTTAAGCACCTATTGCCCAGTTCACTAGAAACGTCTGCGATATCTTTGACCCTCAGTGGAGCGGTCCTGTGTCCCCGTGTTCTAATCATAAAATAATGTATGTTTAATATTACTTGTATGCTTTAATGAATTTTAAGGACATTTTATAATTTAATTTTGATATAAAATGATTTTCTTAATATTGAAAATACAGTGAATTCTTCGACATTTTCCTTTCTAGTTTTCCTTGCAGTTTTTCTTTCTTTCTTTTTTGATGGGTAAGATATATAAAATAAACATATATTAGTTTTAAAAAAAAGTGTGAATAATTACTTTTTTTAATATATAGTGTTTATGAATTTTAAACTTGTTTTAGGTGGTTTATAAAGTATATTAAAAGATGAACCTCTATGTAACAAATTTTTCATATTACGAACTTTTTTCCGGGATTTAGCGACTTCGTTATATAAAGGTCCGACTGTATATATATATTTACATTTTTTTTTGCTGGAAAAAATTACTTTTCCTATAAATCATTTATGATTTATACAGGGGGATTCGCTTCCAGACCGACAAACTTGCTGGGTGTATAAGGGGTGCATAAACGACTCGGAATCCTATAGGAATGCAGGGTCGCAAATACCGTAGTAGTGAGCTATGGTGCAAAAAAGTGAAATGAGGGTGGACGGCCCTCGGTTTTTTTTTTTTTGGTAATTTCTATATTTGCCCCTTTGACCAGGTGTTGTTACATTCTTTTGAAAAGGAATCGTCGCGGACCCCTTGGGTCGATGGACCCATACATTTTATAAAATGTAACTCTGCGCGATTGCGAACACCTAATCGGAGACTCAGCTTGGAAGACGGTTGAGAGTTCAGCCCAAGGATTTGGGAGTAATCCGGTTCACTATTTTAGGAGACGCGCACCAATTTCGGGGATTTTTTTCCTTAAACTTCATAGATTGAAAATGTAGAATTGCGAACGCAAAAAAACCCTCAGCGACCCATGCCCAACATGCGCTTCCTTCTCTTGGAGCATAGTAAACTAAGTTCTTTATTGTTTTCTTTTTTGTAATTGTAAATTTTAACTTTGTATTATAAGAAATTTAATTATATCGTCTAATAAAGTATTTCTCAAATTGTGGGGTGCCCCTCTAAGGGGCCATGATAACTCTACGAGGGGGGCGCGAGCATATTGAAAAGTTGGAAACAAAAGATTGTTTTTAAAAAATTATTATTTTACTGAAAGTAAACAAATAAAATTCTGACATAGTACAAATAAATTACATCTTTCCCTGATATAATACACTTATAAATATATTACTGCGCAATTGCATTTTATGTTTAATTTATAACAATAAGTAAAGAACAAGTTTAATAATTACCAGTGACCAGTGGCTCACACAGGAATTTTTCCAAGGAAGGGGCGTCCGGGGTCGAAAGTTCACCATTCTTGTATCATGCTCCGTTTGATTTTGTCGATTTTCGGGAACAAAACACAGTAAAAAACTAGTTTTTCAATAAATAATTAGCATTAATTAATAAAATTAATCATTAATAGCAAGTAATTAATTAAATTTTACGTACTATATACTGAGAATTATAATCAATCGGGAAAAAAATCAAGGGCTTTGGGGGTCCGGACCCCAGGACCCCCCTTGTGTGCGCCACTGCTAGTGACCCCATGGGCTTGCCATCCATAAAATTATATGCAAAAATTAACACTTATCTTAATAATTTGTACGGTTTATGATTAGTCCCAAACATGCCGATTAAAAATCACGTGATTCACTCCCCAATGCCACCGGTTAACACGTGACGAGCGTATGTGGTGTTTGAGGGGGTAGAAAAGGAATTAATGAGCACAAATCATTGCTTGCTAGTTTCTATATTCTAAGTAAAAGTGAGTTTCTACAAACTAAGTAAGTTTCTACATTCGAAATAAGTAAATCCTTCGCAAACATTGTCAAGATCATTGTATTGCATTCCAAATGCCTTCGGGATAATTTTTTATGGATAGCAGTTCACAGAAAAGATCGTACTTTGGAAAGACGTATATATACGTCCGAGGCAAATAACGCACGGGCTCAGCGAGTCTTTTATATACGCACTTGAGGTTACTGTTGTATTGTAGGTTTAGCATCAAAGTATAGTATTAATAAATTTAATACATTGTTATTGTATGGAAAGGGGGCGCGATGAAAATTATGATTGAATATCGAGTCGTAAGTATTGAAAGTTTGAGAAGCACTGGTCTAATAGAGATCGTTTAATCTTTGCGTAGTTTAATCTTTGAATCTAGTAGTAGATTTAACAATAGCCATGACGCGAACGAAAGTCAAATTGAATTTGGGTCTTTTAATTTTAGTGAACTGTAATTCTATGGCTTCGCATCGAAAGCAGAGAAGAACTGAAACAACAACACATTAATTGGACAGAAACGATTTTATTGAAAAATTATAATACAACTGGTGATCGAAATTACGACCAGAAGTCGTCTGGCAGGGAGTTCCTTATTTCCTAGAACAGCAATATTCAACCTGTGGTCCACCGAGCCTTTTTAAGTGGCCCGGTCAATGCCCATTGCTCTGAAAAATTTACTTGTTTAAGAACAATATATTAAAAATTTGGTATCAAGTAGTCCAATATATCAATTTTACTTTTTGTTGTCGATGTCGTACGAGTGCGAATTGATGTTCTTTTTCTATTTGTAACGGTTACGGTTAGTAATAACACACAACAGTTGAGTAGTGACGGTTTTATGGGTTGAACTAATTTTTAACACTATCTTTCATATCCTGCAAGTGTGACGTACCCCTTTCGAAACGAGTTTCACTCTTTCAGGACAATACTATTTCAGGACAATACTAGACTGAGTTTTGGTGCACGTGCAGCTGGGGTTAATTATCGTTTATTTAGAGTTTGGACTTAAGTGCCAGTGCGACTGGACATACAATAGTCTGGCCATACTACTGTGGACGAGATCGCTTCCGAGGCAGCTGACTGTCACCTTACATACACAATGGCGAATTGTCATTAAAGGCGGTAAAACGACGACAGTGGGCCGGAGGGGTTTGGCCGTCGGAGCATGTGTCGGACACCTGCCGGTTTGTGAAGAAACCAGGGAAGAGGACGATTGGCGGATTATGCGACAATGGGCTCTAATGAGTTGAGGTTCAAGGATTGACTCATATGGGCCCACCAATGAGAAAGCGTGAGGGGGGGAGAAATGGACTGCCCCTGATGTTTTAAAAGGGCTGAAAGAAAGAAAAGGGAGAGAAAAGAAAGAGAGAAAAAGACAAGGGCTGGTCGTTTTCGGAAAGCGGAAAAAGCAGGATCTTGGAGTATTGGACCGGGATGCTGACCAGGGGTCCTGGACGAGAATAAGAAAAAACGCCTGATGGACTGTGCCGAGACAAGCGGTGGAGAAATCTACGTCAAAAAAAGGAGCTATCATACTGGCTAGGCACAGAGACAATCAACTGCATAATATAATTTAATTTAATTATCATATTGGAGAAAAAAATTAAAAGTATTTTTTACTTCCACAACCTTGCTGTGATGTTTTATTTTTACGCTACCTTCTCACGACGTCACACAAGCAAAAAATATCCGAAGAAAATGTATCGTTTCAAGACGATTGGGAGGTTGACTATTTTGTTGTTAAAAACAAACACGGATCAGTGATTGTTTGATTTGTGACGAAAATGCTGCATTTAAAAAATACCAATAAAAATGAATCATTCCATATGACCCTTTTCCTCGAAGATTTCTTTCTAGAGGTAATAAATAGGCTTTCTTGAATCATCTTTGCAGCAGCAACAAAGTGTTTTGTCAGTGGTAACAAAGACATATCCTATGAAGTTTGTTATATAATTGGTAATCATATGAAACAGTTTACTGGTGCAGAAATTGTGAAGGAGTGTTTCTTAAGTGCTTCTAATTCAGTGTTAGTGACAAAAAATAAAAAAAAAAATCATTAAAAAGATCAAAAAAGGAGTTAAACTATTTTGATCAATTTCCCACATTTTAACCCCTTCCCCGCCTCATGATGCGGCCCTCTTGAAATTTCTAATACATGTGTGCGGCCCACCTTGAAATAGCTGGCATATGTATGTGGCCCAGAAGAAAAAAAGGTTGAGTACCTCTGTCCTAGAAGATTCTTCTGGGGAGTTTTGGGGTAAGTGGCGCTGAACGGAAGGAATCATGTAAGCAGATTATGCTGAGTCTTCATTTGCGATCGGTTCCCCAAAGTATTAGGATGAACTCGCATTCAAACGAAGAACTGGTTGACATGCTGATCGTGTTTGGAGCTGTGGATTGTAATAGACCCGCCGCCCAGCTGTGTGATATATCAGAGATGTTACTCAAACAGGCATATGCAACATCACACGACCTATGCAAGAGGCAGCAGAAAGTGATGCAAGTCTAGTTCTTATCACATGAAGATTTTGGTGCCCGTTCCTTCATTTGAAGATATCATCGCTAGAATATCTGTGAGTGTGTGTCGGGAGGATACGTAACATGCCAGAATCTTCCAAAACGTAAGGAATTTCATACAGCGTCGCTGTCAGGTGTACCAAACGACTTCTGGTGTCGTAATTTCGAACAACCTTTGTAGTACAACCTTTCAATAAAAAATTTTCTGTCCCATTTTTGTGTTGCTGTTTCTGTTCTTTTTCTCTGCTCCTTTGCGCCATACCTCGCAACTACGGCATTTGTGACCTAACATTTCTATATGATTCTAAGTCATCTCTATACCCTCTACACCAGTGATCCTCAACCCCCGGTCCGTGGATCAAATGGTGGTGCCGGGCCACCTAAAGAATGTTAAACTATTGCCATTTTATTTAAAGTGGCGCATTTCTCTCAAATTTGCGCAACTTTCCACGGAAATCACTTTATATTCCACGTTAAATCACTTTTATTCATTTTGGGTGTAACTGTATTTTATTCTGAAGGAATATTTAAATGTAACTAAATTAAAATTGTTAAATCAAAGCAATCTAAAATATGAACAATAAACGTGTCCCACCCTGAGCGGGCCGTGGTAAAATTATCAAACGTTGACCGGTCCGCAGCGATGAAAGGGTTGCGGAGCACTGACCTACACAACCTGCAATTTTTCGGTCTGTAGCGAATCACCCTGTATATATTTACAAAAATATAATACAGGGTGTTTATAAATGAATATCGGGGTTTCAACACTTTATAGTACTTATTACATTTAACTTATTAGTATAACTCATAAATCGGATGAAAGACCAACTGAAGAATTCTAGAAGACCACTGACCTACCTCAGCGGACATGTTAACCCTCATAATGCGTACATCTGGAGCTTAAAAAGTCCTTACCAGGAGCTAGAATCGCAACGAGATTCACCTAAATTGAATGTTTTTTTGTTAGTTAGGAGAGGGGGTGCCAGCCATAACAGTGCACGTTAATATTCAATCAATCAATCTGCGGAAAGTGTATGGACCTTTCGTTTTCGGAGAACCAACTGTAATTGGTTCTGCCTATCTTGATGCTCTACAACTATGTCTATTTTCTCAATTGAAAGAAAGTGAACCATAAATCTTCATTTGGCAGCAAGATGGTGCACCGCCTCACTGGCATGTCTCAGTACGCGATTGGCTGAACATCGCTGTACTCAACCAATGGATTTTCCGCAAAGGGTCTCACGATAAAGCTTATTTCACATGGCCTCCACGTTCACCCGTTTTGATGCCATGTGATTTTTATCTGTGGGGGTTCATTAAGGACTGTTTGTACGTACCTCTCTCCGCTACCAGCTGACCTTCCAGACTTAAGACACGCGATTGAAGCAGCTGCAGCAAGAACTCAGACACACTGAACAAAGTTTGAGATGAACTCGCCTATCGACGTGATGTGTGCCATGCGACAAATGTGGCTGACATTGAACATTTGTAAGCTTATAGGTAAAACTGTTTCAGTTACTCTTTCATTCGATGTATGAATTGTACTTGTAAGTTTTTTGAAATAAATACTATGAAGCGTTAAAATTTCCATATATATATATATATATATATATATATATATATATATATATATATATATATATATGTGGGAGTCCGAATAAATCTTCGAATAAAAATCAGACTCTTCAGAAGGCGGGATTTTAGATTGGCGATGTGGGTTGTCTAGGGGTAAGTATTTAAGGGTGAGTGATGAATTAATCGAATCAAAGTCATTTAAACACAAATATTTCATTTAAGTAAAAAAGAATTTATTTAAAGAGTTAAAGGGAAATATTTACAAAAGGGGATATTTACAAAGAGAAAGACATGCAGGAATTAGGTTAATTAAAAGTTGAGTTATACCTTTAGAAGACGGGGAAATAAACCTTTCTCATTCTTGGACGTTAGGACTGGTGGTGCCGCGCAGGGCGCAAAAATGCGGTAAAGACGTGACGTGTTGAACTAGCAGTGGTTAGTAGGCCTCTGCCAAAAAATTATTCAAGCCGGAACTACGAAAGCTCACTAGATGGCGCTGTTTCGGAATGCAGTAATAAATGAAATTGAGATTTATGGTCCTCTGTAAAGGATATGACTCAACCTTTTAACAAAATGTTCAAAGGAAAATCCTACATATATATACATATATATATATTCATTTAGAAGCACCCGGTATATTTTGTTACATATTTATTGTCTATTCTGCACTTTATAAGTTTTTACTTTTCGTGGTTTAGACTTAAAAATAAAGTTATAAAATCATACTTTACGTAAAAAAAGTATACTCTTTATGTAAGTCTATTTCTATCAAGAAAACTTAATTACTATTACCTCATAGGTTAGATGATATTACATAAAAATAAAAAATAAAAAAAAAAGTGACGCATTTTAAACAACAAAAAAGCAAAAAAAATAAAAAAATAATAAAAAATTAATGAGATCCTTCAACTGAATCGACGCCAAAAACTATTTTCCTAACAAGATATAAATTGAGATTAAAGTGACAATAATCTCTAACTAAGCAAGCCTATTTGTTAGGATAATCTTCCGCATCTTCTTAACTCGCTGACAAGGGATTCGTCCGAGATTCCCATCCATTTTCTTAAGAAACGGGTTTATAAAGTTTACTTTTCCTTGACTTGTCAAAACAGATCGAACCGATTAATTGAAAAAAGAAATAAAATACGAAACGGAATTGGAATAAGACACACACAAAAAGAAAAAATAAAGGAAACGTCATTTTGTAAAACTTTAAGAGCTCTTCTCTGAGATCTTTTCTAACTATTTGATTAGAGAAATAGAGTTTTTCCAGAAAAATAGGATAAGCATGTTTTGACGGCCTACTTTAGGCGAAATTGTGATTGTTTAAGGGGGAAATGGGTTTGTAGAAATCAAATTGTATGTTTTATTTTCCTAAAAGCCAGGCTTTATATATATCTATATGTATTTTATGGTATGTTTGCAAAGCTTTGCACAATAGTTACAGAGCTAAGCGTAAAATGTAGACAGTTTAAAATTTTCATCTATCTTTATAAATCCTCCTGTAAAACAAATTTCCTTTTTTTAAAGTCGATTTTTTCTTGTTTTTGCTGATGTAGTAACTTTTTAAATTCAGAGCATCGAAATATATTCGATATACTATGTATATATTTTACCATTAAAGTATAATTCAGTTATTTCATAGAATAACTAGGTATTTCATGAAACAAAACTAGACAAGTCAGTTAAAGTATATAATAGATGAAAAGTTTCCTATTTTATCTATTTATTCTATGAAATAACAGATGATAGAGAATTAAAGATAGAAGCAAACAATTTCAAAGTTATTTATAAATTAATTGATTATAAAATAGCTAAAATCTCACAAAATACATTTTATCCTTATTTCGGATGATTAATTGATAAATAATAAGGAAAAGCAGATGATGTAATTTATTATACGAGGGTCACTATCTGGAAATTTTTAAAATACTCTTAGGTTTTTAAAGTTATACTCTTACAAAATTTTAGGAGTGCTCAAAGTAATCTCCTCCAGCATCAATGCACTTTTGTATACGAATTTTCCACAGATTAAATGCCTGAAATCATTCATTTCTTGGAATTGATGAAAAAACGCATTTATAGCCACATCAATGTCTTCTTCTGAATGAAAACGACGTCCACGTAAGTTCTTTTTTTTAGATTAATAAATAAACAAAAGTCACACATAGCTAGATCCGGAGAATAAGGTGGATTCTCTATCCCTTTAATTTGTTTTTGCTTAAGGTATCCGACTACGTTCAGAACCGTGATTTTGCAAAAGCTTATAAATGGATAATATTTATATTTAGTGTCACTTAGACTAGAAAATGTAGATAAAATTGTTTTCAGAACAGTATTACAATAAAAAATCATTCAAGTACAATATTTTGACAAAAAAATGAACATAGATGACCCATTTTCAAAATATTCTCCTTTTGTGAAAAATGCTTCTATTATAACAATATTTTGCTTGTAAAGGGTGTTTTTTTAGAGGTATAGAACTTTAAATTGCAATAAAACAACAATGTATTATTCGAATGACATGAATTTTATTTTATTCAAAAAATAATCTTGTGGCATTACATTTTAAATATGATTTCTAGCATAGGACTGCCACGGCTGGCTCGGATGTAGTCCAATCTGGACGTCCAATTTTCGATGACTTTTTACAACATTTAGGGCTGTCTATCGGCAATAACACGGCGAATGTTGTCTTCCAAATGGCCAAGCGTTTGTGGCTTATCCGCATACACCAATGACTTTACATAGCCCCACAGAAAATAGTCTAGCGGTGTTAAATCACAAGATCTTGGAGGCCAATTCACAGGTCCAAAACGTGAAATTAGGCGGTCACCAACGTGTCTTTCAATAAATCCATTGTGGCACGAGCTGTGTGACTTGTTGTGCCGTCTTGTTGGAACCACAGCTCCTGGACATCATGATTGTTCAATTCAGGAATGAAAAAGTTAGTAATCATGGCTCTATACCGATCACCATTGACTGTAACGTTGTGGCCTTCATTGTTTTTGAAGAAGGATTCCACCAGCCCATAAAGCGCACCAAACAGTCAGTTTTTCTGTATGTAACGGTGTTTCGACATACACTTGTAGATTAGCTTCACTCCAAATGCGGCAGTTTTGTTTGGTGACGTAGCCATTCAACCAGACCTGCGCTTCATCGCTAAACAAAATTCACTTATGAAAATCGGGAACAACGGCAATCTCGTTTTGGGCCCATTCGACGAATCTACGCCTTGCTTGATCATATTTAAAATGTAATGCCACACGATTATCTTTCGAATAAAAAAATTCCTGTCAATCGAATAATACATCGTTGTTTTATTGCAATTTAAAGTTCTATACCTCTAAAAAACACCCTTTATGTAGCTCAGATCTCTCTACAGAGGCTTAACTAGATTTCTTAAAATATATTAGAAGTGGGTCTATCCATATTTTTTTTTACGACAACAGAGTAATTTTAAGAAAAAAATACCGATAATTATTTCAATTGGTGGTAACTCTGGAAATGTAAATTTTTCAAAAATTCTAGTTCAGGCTCTCTGGAGAATTCTTTACTGCATGTAAGCGAAATATTATTTTAGAAGCATTTTTTATAAAAGGAGAACATTTTGAAAAAAGATTATTCTAAGTTAATTTTTTGCCAAAATATTGTATTTCAATAATTTTTTTTGTCAAAATGTCCTTAAAACAATTTTATACATGTATTCTAATCTAAGTGACACTAAATATCATGAAAATTATCCATTTATGCGCTTTTTTAAAATCACGGTTCCGAACGTCGTCGGATACCTTAAGAAACTTAGCTGTTGATCCAGGTGTATGGGAAGATGCACTTTCATGGTAAGGCATTAGTCCACAAACATTAACTTCTTGGAGGATTTCTGAAAGACAGTTAGTGGTATACCAGTTTTCTGTTACTGTCTTCTGACCTTCCAACTTGATGGCTTCGATCAATCCCGTAATTCTGAAGAAAATGGCATACATTACTTTTTCATTACTCGTTGGGTCTTCACCATTGTTGGCATGGGATCATCTTCAAAGACCCATACTTTACTTTCTTTACGGGTTGGAACGTCATAAAATGGCATGTACGCTTCATCATCCATTACAATTTTAGAAATGACGCGGAGGCCACCATCATTTGGCAATTTAAGGGATTTTCTTACTGATTCTGACACGTTCCTCTTTTTGGTGCTCAGTTAGATTATGGGGAACCCAAAGGCAAAAAACTTTTTTCTTGCATAATTCTTCATGAATAATTTTGTATATGGCTGCGGATCTAAAGTTAAGTTCCTTCTGTATCATTTGGTAGGTACAACGATTATCATCCATTAACATTTTTCGTATGGTAGACACATTATCCGGAATTAGTGCCGGCCGTGCATTCCTGCGTGTTCTTCATCCTGAAGAGAATTGTGGCCACTGTAAAATTCTTTGAACCATCTGAATACAGTAGCATGACATGGAGATTCATCACCAAATCCTAATTGCAGCCGTTGAACGCATTCTTCTTGATTTAATCTAGCTTTAAAATCATAGAAAATCATAGCACGATAACATTCTCGCGTCAACTCCATTTTCTCTTTTGTCTAAAATTTATTCTACACTAAACAACTTGAAGTAAGTCAGTAAAAAGTCGTCCCCGGTGTTAAAAAATACTTTGTATTTTCATACTAAACCTCTAATTTTATTTTATAACTTCTTGTGTGCGCGTATCTCAAAAATTTCAGAGTTACCCTCGTATTGCTCATATTGCTAACATTAGTTAAACAAAAATGGAAAAAAAGAATATGTTGCAGAAATAGTTATATTTAAATATTATTTTTTAAAAAAATACATGCTGGGAAAAAAACTGTTGCTTCATAAAAACATTGTGTAAATTTTTTCAATCAAAATAATAATTTAAATTTTTATGAAATATCTTTATTTTACTTTTCATTACTTATTAGAGCTAGAATTCCTGTTCACTTTGAATTTCATTGCATTTTTTTAAAGCAAGCACACATTTTTTACACGAGTCAACAGCCATAAGTGGTTCAAAATTGACTAAAAGAAGCTATAACCGCTTCAAAGAACTTTCAAGTGACGTATTTCATACTTTTAACGATCAAGTAATCGTTATTCTATGGAATACTTAGTTAAATCGTAGAATTTAATAATTTTATGTACTTTAACTGATTTTACTAGTTATTTCATGAAATAACAGATTTTGCACTTTAACGATAACATATATATGAAAAATTCCACTTGACTTAGGGCATTTTACAGGGTGAATCTATTAATTTGTTGTAGTAATTAAGTATTCTTGAGTCATTGTATTCTTGGTATTTTAGTTTCGCAATTTATTTAATTTATTAAAACACAAACAATGAAGAAATACAACACAAATACACTTAGACATTAAGACGATACACAAAATCATCCGTTGGACGTTTTGGAGATTTTAGTTTTTTTTAGTTTTCTCAGCCGAAAGCTTTTAGAATCATTTCATTCCCGGAAAAGACTTGTGATTGGTCAGAATACTCCGATGGTGCAATATTGCATCATCTTGTTTTAAGAATCCGAAGGTGGCAGATCTTTAGGAGATTAAGTTATGGTTAACAGTTATAGTTATCCGTTAGATGGGTAAACTAAAAAATTAATCATCACGTGAAGTCTTAAAATGTTGAAGACCATCATGAATTAAATAAAATCCCCCAAGAGAAAATTTAAGGGGTGAGTTAATACATGCAGTCACTAAAATCTATTTTACCATTGAGTTACATTCGCAGCGGAATAAAAATATAAAAACTACAAATAAATATGTATTAACAGAAAAAAACATATAATTATTATAACATAAAAAATTAAAAAGAATAGTTAGTAAAAATTTTAATTTTTTAAGCTAGTGTCAGTAGCGTACACAAGGGTAGGGTTTGGTGGCTCAACCTCCCTCCCATAGAATAGTGGTCTTCAAACTGTGTTCATTGGATGCCTGGGGTTCCAAGAAGCTTACCCAGGTGTTCACAAATCAAAATAAAAGTTCCAAAAAAAAATCTATGTGTATGCAAATTAGATTCACATTCTCTGTGGAGTTTATTGCCACAAGTGTCAAAAGCCATGTTTGCCAACGCAGCTAGCAAGTCCCACAAGGAAAAATTTAAAAATTAAATGTGCCATTGAACAGCCTCTCTGTTCAGTGATTTTCTATAACTTTCACTAAAAATAAAGAAATAAAAGAATGCTGAAGCATGATTTTTTATATGTACAACCTACATTAGAAGAATTGTTCTTTTTATGATCCTGGTTTTTGCAAAATAATTTTATACTTATTATTGCAATGCTGTGCAAAACTAAATGGAATGGAATGGAAGGAATTGAATTGGATTTAGGCGACAGTAATAAAAAAATTATACAATGAAGCCCATTTTTCGATTTGCTCATTATAAAAGACACCAATTAAAAAACATTTTTTAAAAACATCTAATACCTACAACACAGTATTTCCAAGAAAGACAACATCCCATTTGAAACAGTCCCATCTATTTTCTTAAAACAGCCTGTTTAATAGAAGACAAAAATATTTAAGTCATATTGACAGCGAAAAACATTCCATTAAAAAGGGAGTAAAATTCATCTCAATTCGAGTATCAACTATAAAATAAAATTATAATTCGTGAGTCTAGATTTTTGTCTAAAGAATGATTCTAAGCTATTTACAATCTAAGCCAGGAGTGGCCAACCCGCGTCAGATTCTTTACCACTTTACAAAATACGATTATTTTGTTATTATATTTTTAGCGTAGTGTTTTGTAACAAATAAGTCCCATAATTATTTCTACTTTATCACGTTTTTTATTTTGATAATTAGAAGGTTGCAGTAGTGCATTGCAGTGATACCCAGTACCGATTTAAGCTCATTTCGGGCCCTGGGTACAGAAGATCTACAGGCCCCCTTGACTCCTGCGGATCGTAATTTATAATCAGAAATTCTGCTTACATTCGGCCCCCAAGCACCCAATGAATATACCGGCACTGGTGATACCCCGAAACATACGCTTGATTCCTGTACCTCTTTTTCAACTTGTGAAACGTTCATCTTGAAAACCAAATTTATATGAGGCACAAGTCACGCTCAAACACATTTCACAGACGAAAACCTGTAACATCAATTATTAATTTTGATACTGATTGAGATCGACTTGCAAAAACTAAGTAAAACAATTGAGAAACTAATATTTCAACAAATACATTAGACATTATTTGATCATTGCATTGTATGTAGTAGGATTCAAAAGTTCTTGGACTGAGTCTATAAATTAAAAAATATTACCAATTAAACTGCTGAAACACATCCTGCTTTGAAATAAGACCCTTGAGCAACAGCATACTTTTGCCATAGTTTATCAAGTATACAGGAAAGATTTCTGGAATCCATTTTTAGTCATGTCCTTTAATTCAGCCTGCGATGCACTTTTAACTTCATCTACAGATTGAAATTGAGGACCATGTAAGTGACGTGCCAGCTCAAGAAATATTCTGAAGTTTCAGAGAGCGAAATCGGGGAGTGTAAGACGAATGTGTGACATGTCAGTTGTTTTTATTTTCAACCCCTCATTGCTTAAAGCATGTCCTTACGTACCCCCGCAGAAAACTTTTCAATCTTTTCAGCGGTGCGGGAATTCTATAGATGTCCAGAGCGTTCATCGCCTTAGACACTTTCCCTGCCTTCTCTGAAACGTTGATGCCACTCAAAATCTTGCTTTCGCGTTAATGTATCCCTGCCTTAAGCGTGATTCAAGATTTCGTAAGTCTTCGTGGTACTCTTTTCCAAGCCAACAAAAATAATTGATATTATTCTCTGCTCGACAAAAGCAATTTCTTTCGATCACCGGCTATTAAATGCATCCACCTACAAAATACGACGCCACAGAGCACACACACACACACACACACAAGCCACTGACCCTATATTTGGGACAAACTTTTTTAGGGAAGGGGAAGAACGCAGTAACACAAAAATGTTATCGTAGTCGCTCAGCAGCAAAAAATTTTCACGTTATAGGCTCAGCCCGGGAACTTTTGAATACAATCTCGTTGTTGTTGTTGTCGTGTATTTCAACGTGGAATACATATGAAATACGAGATATTTATTAACAGAAACATGCAGCACTAACACAGAAGAATAAAGAATTTTATTATACAAACTATATGATCCCAGCATAGAACAGAAGGGGTGCGCTGCTTTCCTTTCGAGACGGGAATCCATTTCAGGCGAAAGTCGACTTCTGTTCTCGAAGAAGATACAACCATGCCTTACTCGGGATCCAACCTCGTAATTATTATCTATGTCTGTAAACATGAAAAATAATGAAAACAATAATAATAGTTTATTCTATTTTAAACTTTTACTTCAATAAATGTTTGTAATGGGTCCAAATCTAATATAAAGGTATATATTTTTTATGTGCGGCCCGCGGGATTATGTTTTTCCGAAGTGGCCAGCGAGGTCATTTGGGTTCGCCACCCCTGATCTAAACGGAGCCAAGCGCGCAGGTTCAAGTTTTTAATATCACTGAAAAATATCAATTAGTTTTGTTTTTATTCAATCCATTTATAAATCCTTATTCCCCTTTATGAATATTTTTAAGGTAAAAAATATTTTCCCTTCGTAAAATGTTGTTTAATATTCGCGGCGTTTCTATTATTTTTTTATTTCATTCTTAAATCTAATTTGTGTTTTAATGGGTGAAATCCCCAGTATTAAAGAAAGTTTTTTCCTTTCTTTTGTTTAAAACAAAAAAACTCGTTCTGTAGGAAATCTTGGAAATTAAATAACCTAATTACAATTAATATTGAATTTATTTGAAAAGAATTTTCTGAACTCTTCTTTCTTTAAAAGAGAAGGCCTTGATGGAACATCTCCAGCTTTTTAACAGATGCTATGCAAGGATTTTATATAAAAATAGAAAAAAAAAATAATGAAGTAAAAGAGAAATACAAAATTGCAATTCACAGTAAAAACAAAACTCTTTCTAAACGTATTCTGGAACCATATGAAAGACGAAAATAGTTTAGAAATCGTGAGTTCGAAGGACAACATCACTAATGTCTCAAAAATCAAAATAATTTAAATTTATTTTCAGTCATTTTTTGAATGTTTCAATATATACACATTGAGATAAGTCATTCATTAGAAAGTAAAGATATTTAATTGAAGAAATTTTTTATAATACATTTTTTAAAAAAGTAAAATTAAAAAATACATTAAAATTATTTTGAAATTGGACATGGTTACAAATGCAAGAAAAATTTTAATTTGATAATCGTATATTAATGTTCTAAAATTTCTACCAAAAGATAAAGATTTTCATAGGTGAACCTTATTTCTTTCTTTGTTTATTTGTATTATTAAATAGAATTAAATATTTTTCAAAGCAAATTTGTCCTTCAAAGCTTAATTCTAGCCTCTTTTAATATTTTTTTACAAAAAGACTTTTAATATTTATACCTCATATTTCTTTTTCTTTGGAAATTATTTTAGCTTTAAATGGAGCTTTTTGTTTCGAGAATGTTTTGCTACAACAGACTTCAAGTACATATTTTTCTGGACTATACAAACTCTTCCTAAAAATCAAAAAATTTTAAAAGTGATATATTTTAGAATTTTACAGTAAATACAGTGAAAATAGTTTAACACAAAACTGAGGAGACTGAAATATTTTTTTGTGTTAAAAGAATTTCGTGTCAAAGTATCCGGCTACGTTCGGAACCGTGATTTTGCAAAAGCGTATAAATGGATCATGTTTATGATATTTAGTGTCACTTAGATTAGAAAATGTTTATAAAATTGTTTTAAAAATAGTATTACAATAAAAAAAAATTTTAAGTACAATATTTTGACAAAAAATGAACGTAGAATGATCTATTTTCAAAATATTCTCCTTTTGTGAAAAATGCTTCTGTTATAATAATATTTTGCCTGTATATAGCTCAGACCTCTGTACAGAGGCTAAACTAGAATTTTTGAAATATATAACTTAGAAGTGGGTTTATTAATATTTTACGACAACAGAGGGGAGCAATTTTAAGAAAAACGCCGATAATTATGTCAATTGGTTGTAACTCTGAAAATAACGTGAAATTTTCAAAACTCGTAGTTGAGCCTTTGTACAAAGGTTTGAGCTATAAACAGGCAAAATATTATTATAATAGAAGCATTTTTTGCAAAAGGAGAACATTTTGAAAAAAGGTTATTCTAAGGTAATTTCTAGCCAAAATATTGTATTTAAATAATTTTTTTTTGTCAAAATGTCCTTTAAACAGTTTTATTCATGTATTCTAATCTAAGTGACACTAAATACCATGAAAATTATCCATTTATGCGCTTGTTTAAAATCACGGTTCCGAACGTCGTCGGATACCTTAAGGGATATTGTAAAAAACACATATTCAACTAAATTAATTTTATTAGAGTTCATTTTATTTACATAGATATGTATATATGCGTGCATTTAATAAAAATCAATGAAACAAAAACATTCACAACGATTTCATGAAATTTAAAACAAAATTCTTTTTTAAAAAAAAAAACATTTATTGAATTTTTGGAAAATGTCTTTTTCTTTGTATTGTCCTTTATCCCATCAAATTGTTCGATGCTGTCCATTTTGTTATTGATTTCACCATTGGAATATGCGTCTAAATAACTGCACATGCTTTTCGTGATATTCCACATTTCGGAAGACGTGAAAACAGGAGCTGCATTATTCATTTCATTTTTGCCTCAATGATATATTTTGAGCTTTGAACAAACTCCAAAATGTCTTTGTTTGCCATAATTAGAGCTGTACACATATTATATCATCTACTGCAACGAATCCTTCCGATGATACAGTGTAATTATAAAAAAAGAATGTGTAATATATATAAAGCAGAATATTTCCGAGGCAATAGAATAATGTGATTTTTCTTTGTGAAATGTGTGCATGTAAAACTTTTGAATTAAGGCATTTTATATTAATAATTTCATAATTTCAGTTCTTATTCTTGATATGTTTTTCATACAAATGTAATATTTCATATTATATAAAGAAAAAACTAAACTTTCTGTCATGACAGAAAAAGAAATTTTTTTTTTAACATTTTTCTTGAATTTTCATGTGCAAAAAGTACCTTCTTAAAATTGATCATTTATAAAAATATGTGTTGGAAAAAATACGAAAATGCAATTATTTTAAAGAAAAATCTGTAACTAATATCTTAAAGTGGTTTTTTAAGTTTATTTAAGCTTATTATAATTTTTTTTTCAGAATTATAAACTTTAAAGTAGTTTTTCTCAGTTTGTGTTTGCATTCAAAATGTACAATGTACAATTAAATGTACTTCAACAGTAGTGCATTCAAAATGCTACTCCTTCTACAACTATTTACCAATCACTTCCTTTTTTTTATTGCGTGTTGCATATAAAGCATGTAACAAAATTAGGGATCCATTTTGCTGTAAACTGAGTATTTTTTTAAAAAAAATTACAATGTAAGAGATTGGCTTTTTCGTTGATTTTTAGCATGCATATCAAAATTTTTTTTTTTTTTCTCAAAAACGAATTAAGTTATTGTAAAATCGATCCCTAAAGTTTATAACATCCATACGAATATTACAGAAAAATTTCAGGTAAAAAAAATTAATAATTACAAAAGGAATAGGATTTTAAAATTTTCCAAATTTTCTTTAAAAAATTTAAAATTTTAAAATTGTGTGAATAATATGTAAAAAAACTTCATCTTGTATAATTTCCTGAATAGAAACATTACATAAAATGCTAAAATATAATTTTTAAATACATAAAGAAAGAAAGTAGTTCAAAGGGTATCAAGTCCTCTTAACATGGGAGAATACGCGCACTCGATACTAACGTTAGTGGTCGCACGGGGAGACTGAGTCACCCCAATCCTTTTTTTATATATATATAATTATTTTATTGTACACAATAAAAATCGTAATTCCAATGAATAATTTAATTATGAGAAAGTATATTTACCTAATTTTAAGGATTTTTCAATTTTTTCTTTGATAATTCGAGAAAAAAATCCAATCAAACTGAACTAAAATGTTTCAAATATATGCGTTTCTTTAATAAAGAACACAAGTCACCGACACTTTTTTCTAACATTACAGGAGTAATATTTTCAGGGAAAAATCTCTTATTTTGTTCAAGTTATTGTAGTTTTATTCTCCTTTGATGACCGACAAATAGCACGTTAAACTTTTTCCTGCTTGTGTCTTTTTCTATGGGCGCAGTGTGTCTTGTGGTACATGGGACTTTATTTCTTCCTTGATGGAATTTTTTAGGTAGCATTTGAAAACTTTCCTTTCAACTCAAACACGTTTCATGTTCATCACTCAAATTTACTTCGCTATCATGATTAATATTCATGATTTCATTACGTTCTTCCCTCGCTTGATCAGTTACAACTTCTTCCAATAAAGGTCACACAGATGCTCTCCCCCTCCCTTTTTTTTTAATTCTGTTCATTTATATTTACAAACCATAATGAGTCATACAGCTATTAAAACAGCAATCAAAACCGCTAAGTCATTCTCAGGGGGAAATGTAGCCTGTTCATAGAAAAAAATTTGGAACAAAAGGGGGGAACTCAGCCACCCCAAGTACCTTAAGATTGTAAAAAACGTTTGCCAAAAAAAAAGGGAGATATGTGACAAATACATTTTAGTTCCCAAGAAGACTGTCTTATAGGATGATACTGACGAGGTCTTTTACACGGGAAATACGCTCCTTAGAAAATCTTGCAAAAAATAAATTAATTAAATTAAATTAAAAAAATACATACGGCATATGGTAAATTTGATTTATACGTTCTCCATTTTTTTAAAAATAGTGTTACATGAAAAAATTCTAATTTTTTTTTAAAAAAAAAACCGTGCAAAAAAAAAGTCATAAAATCCATGTTATATATTTATAAAACAAAATATTTGTTTGATATTTATGATTTGTTTATATATTTATAAACAAATCATTGTTACAAAAATATTAAAATTTGTGTACAGTGAAAATTTAGTCAGTAAATACATACAATATACAAATATTCAAATTGAGAAATTAAGAATAAAACCACTACCAATATTATCCATCTCTATTTAATAACAAGCGTGCACGTGTTTATTATTTACTAGATCAAGGATGGTGAACCAGTGGCACACGACACAATATTTTGGGCACGCCTGTGATAAAAAAGGTTGATATTTTATTTCAAAATAACGAAGTTCACAATGATGTATTACGAATAAACGCGAGTGGTCGGTCGCGGGGGGGGGAAGCATGCTCGTTTGTTATTGTCTTGCCTTAGTTACGTCGTGGATTACAGCTGCTTATGATATAAAGTCTGTCTACGCATAGCATAGTCAATTTCATTGACTCAACTGTATTTTAGAGTTTATCTGTGTGGTATTTACGATTTTTAAGAGTTGTTTAACATGGCTAGTTCAGCAAAGGAATAAAATGGGCAAGATAGTAAGTGTAAAAGAGAATTTCAAATTTGGGGAATCTAGAAATATGGCACTATTCGTAAAGGCGGCAGAGCAGTACGTGTTTTATGCTCTGGAACAGTGGTGTGCAGAAGTATAAAACGACATTTTGAAACAAATCACAAATCCTCTTGTCAAAAAAAGTGAACCACAGCGAAACTAATTAATTGCTTAGAAACCGTTTGGCAGATGATTCTAATTCAGCATGCATTCTACTAAAAGTAACATCTTACAATCCTAAAAGAAGTTATTTGTCATCCACAATCTGCAAATACAGAGGTCACACTCTAATGTTACTTTAATTTGAATTACACCTATAACTAAAACCTTTACAACTATACAGTACAAAAAGTATTTTTTCGTAGTAAATAAGGAGTTTTGAGTTGTTCGTACGTATTTAGTTTTATTATTTTCCCAGTAATCACAAGTCAAAATTATTTGATGGCACGTTTATATCTCATTTTACACTTCTTTAGAAAAAAATGGCACGTTGATCCATTTAGGTTCTCCACCCCTGTACTAGATCAAAGATGCAATCATTAGTAGATGTGTCAGAATAGTCTAGCACAACTGTTGGTTTTAATTCAAATGAAAAATTTCTTCCGTTATGTACGGCCTCGGATGGGTTTTTGTTGTTACAAAGTCTTATTAGCGGCTGTCTTTTTAGTTTTTCAAGTTGAAAATATAATTCTTGATATCCTGTTACACAAGATTACGTAGATATTTTAATCCACACTCATGAGTAATACAATGCTGTTCTATACTTGTATGAAATTTTTAGCCCTCGCGAATTAAATCACCTGTTAATATAGCCGAACTTCACTTTCGATTTCACCAGTACCGACTTCTTTATTCAATTCCTACTAATAGTTCCCTCACTCATATATATATATATATAATGTTCAAATTTTCAATTGTTAATAAAATACTTTCCATTCAAGTTCAAATACATTTTTTTTAAAACTTGTAATGAATATCACTTGATGTTAATACAATTATTTCAAATATTAATTCATCAATTAAATTAAAAAATAAATAAATATTAACAAACAAAAATAATAGTATAACAGCATAATATAGAAAGGAAAATCGTTCGCGTTGTGTCCTTGTCCTCCAATGGATAACACGTTAGATTTCTAATCCAAAGGTTGTGGGTTCGAATCTCACCTGAGATGACCTAATTTCTGAGAATGTGATTTCTTTTTTTGCTATACTATTTTATTGGTTATTAATTATTTAATTATTATTGGAATAATTAAATTTAATTAATGAATGAATAGTAACAAACAAACAAAAATAGTCCGACACCCTATATAGAAAGGGAAAGGGAAAATCGCTTTCTATTTTGTCACTTACTAGTATGTTTCTGTCATATGTACACACATATTTATATTAATTTTAACTATTCAATAAAAAGTAACTGAAATAAAATTTTTCTTTGTTGACCTAAGTAGGAATTGATTATTTGTATCACTTGTTATCATCAGCTCGTATGATAAACTCGTTCAAATCGTCCTCGTCCAAAGGACACGATTTCTCAAATTTTTATGGGACTCGCGCTAGAATGAAAAATTCGTGTACCGTGTTATTTTAAAAAGACCGTGAAGAAAAAAGTGTTAGGTGTATTTCTAATACATATATCTTTCTTGATTAATAGCATTAGGGTACATCTTGCCAGAAATTCTCTCTTTCATTAATTAAAACCCGATAACAGAAACAGATTATGATCAATCCACACACACAAAGAAATCGTTTTTTCCCTTTCTTCTAATGCCATCTGACAACACGCGCAATTTATTGATTTGCAACCCAAAGATGTCCCCTTCCAATCCGATAAACGCAGATACAACAACATTTCTATTTTATAGTCCGACCTTAATCGCGCACACATTCCCCATTTTCTTTATTTCCTGCTCCCCAAAAATAATGCAATCGTAATCAAGTAAACACCCTCCGTATCTCAGATACGAATGAAAAATGCAGATGTCAAGATACGGAGGAAGCAAATACCCTCAAAGAGGACCGAAATCCGCTTTAAGTGAATTAAGTCGAATGGAGAAGCGATAAACCATCTTCGATAACATCGTGTGACGACGGAAGCATGGCTTGGAGCATCCCAATCCCAGGTAAACAGACGATTTCTGGGGGGTGCACTGCCACCCAGCCCACCCACTCGCAGAAGTCTAGACACCGAGCTAAGATTGCATCTGATTTCGAGATTTCTCCATTTGTTACTGGTAAAGGTATCTTTGACTAACTTTAAATATAAAAATCAAATAACATAAGCAGTCGGTAGCTATAATGTTATATTTTAATTTTAGCATTGAGGAAACAGCACATCATTTATATATAAATTGATCCAAAAATTTTCATGCATAAGCAGGGACGTTTTAAGACTTCTTGAGGCCCTGGTCCCCTACACAAATGTAGGCCCCACCCTTAAAAGCAGACAGTACGTAGCATAAGTTGTAAAACACTCGTTCAAACAATGAGCTGAAACAAATAAATGTGCATGACTGACTTACAATTGCACATACCAGCTCAACCGACAGTCGCCTTTTGGCTGAATGAGTGATGATGGTGTATGGTAGTAGGCCTAGGCCTATACATGGACGACGGTCATCACATGTAGCCAATTGACCTATCATCCGACATTCCCAGTTTTTCGGAGAACACAACCGGAAATAACATTTGACCGTTGAAATTATTCGAATTATGATCTTATTAAGACAAATCTAGAACAGTAAGAGGTCCCCATTGCGGTCGAGTCCACAGTCCTGGGTTCAGTTGGTCCATATCTTAAGACGCCTTTGTGTAAGATACGATCTATGGTTTCTTTCCTATCAAATACTAAGTGAAGTGCCATGGTCTCGACCTCGTGGGTGGCGTTATTTTTGTCAAGTCGTGACTTAGAGTCTGATGACTCTAAAACCCCAGCATGTAAAGGGGTTAATGCGTCAAAGCTGAAAGTCCTTGCATTGACACAGAATAGAAGTTCGGAGAGTGAATTACTAGCTCAGATGTCGTCCTTCACTTGACCGTAGTTCCAAATGTCGAGGATTGTCTAGTGGTCACGGTAACGGACTCGTGCGTTAGGAGTTCGAGTGCCAGTGCCAATGAGGACCTGCTGTGTTGAGGGGCTGAAGGCCCATTAAATTTGTCAAGGCTCAAAGTCCTCTCAGTGGTATGGTGTGGAAGTTCGGAGAGTGAAGTGCACGGTCGAGTGTCATCCTGCTCGCTTGACTGTGGCTCCAAACTACGAAGTCCGTCGTCAATAGTCCTTTTGTTTTTCTTTAAAATTCAACGTTAAGAAAAATCAATCTTAACAGGTGCGATTTGAAGTTATATGCTCGAGAGGCTCATTTTTTAATGATGTTGTACACTAATAGTTTTTCCATGAAAATGTTTTTTATAATGATTACCGTAACTCTCCCATTTCGCAAGATATTATCAGATGTTGTATGACTAGATGTTGTTTTTAAGTTATTGATATCTATGCCTTATAGTATTAAGCTTTTGATTACACTGAACGACATTTTTATAGCCATCACCTCTTTTTTCTAAAAATAGCAGGACTTTAACTTCTTAGACGAAAATATAGTTATCTTTTATACGCTCTCAATAACCTCCCCACCACAGAATTGATTTTCGCAAAACCTGTTATAAGTGGATCTCTACTCAACAAAAGAAACATGCTTGGTAAATTTCTAATCTGTAGGGGTTTAATAGTATTAAAAGGGGGGGTCTATAATGCTCTTATAGCCCCTGAAACCTCCCTTAGGGGGTCGATTCCCGCAAGACTCGTTCTTAACAGATCTCTGCTCAACAAAAGAAACCTGATATTTCTAGTCTGTAGATTTAATAGTTCGAAAACGGGAATTTTTGTTCATAACAGCCAGCAACCCTCTTGGGTGTCGATTTCCACAAAATTGATTTTGGCGGATTAGTAATCAAAAAAAGGGGTATGCCTGGTAAATTTGAAGTCTGTAGGTCTATTAGTTCCGGACATCCCATAATGATTGTGATGTTCTACGCCAAAAAAAAAAATTCTGGCCATGCAGATAACCATTTATGATGAAAGAGAGAGAGTAATAGATTTTGGTAATTCTGTTATTATTTGAGTGGGGGTGGTCACTTTAGCCGAGTGGTTATGACTGCGAACTCATGAGCAGCGTTGTTGAATCAACAATAGAAATACTGGTCCTCTAAAGACTTGCCGTGTGAATGCGTTAATGCGCGTTGAATCTGTTGAGGCTGAAAGTCTTCATGTGGGGTGGAGTGGAAGTTTGGAGAGTGAAGTTGGAGAGTTCGCTCTCATCACTTGAGCAATGTACGAAATTTAGAGAATAGTCTCTAAAAGCACTAGTGCAGCTTCAAAATGCGACAATCATATGAAATATCGTCTGGACGGCTGAAATTGGTGTTCGTATCGGATAGAACTACTTGCCTGCATTTGTAATGGGTAGTTGAAGTAATGACTTGTTATTATGTTATGACATGTTATTATACTAGAACAGAAAAAACGTTAGTTTGATCCTTTTTTTGCCGAAATCCTTTTTGGTTTTGACATGAAAACAGGTATGGTGCGGAAGTTTGAGAAACACATTAGTTGAGGCGTCATGTGACTTTTGTTTGAAATTGCATTCACATGTCATAATGATCAACTGAGGCATTATAGGTCACGGCAGACCAGCAATGTTTCAATTGAATGTCCTGATTTCACTAAAACCTGTTATTTAAAAGGTCTGATTGATGCACGTTAAATATCTCCTCTTGCTCAAAGTTTTCATATTAGAGCAGTAGGGATGGGGAGAGTAAGATGCCATCTCAGATGTCGACCTCGCTTTTTGAACATGGTTTAAAATGTCAAGAGACCGAGGGCTCTCTAATTACTAGTTGGCTTCTTGAGGCCCTGGGCCCTGACAGAAATGTAGGCCCCACCTTTGAACCTTAGAAATAGACAGCATATAGCATACTTTGCCAAATACTCGTATGAACAATAACCCGAAACAAATAAATGTGCATGACTTACAATCACACAAACCGGCTCAACCGATTGCCGCTTTTTGACTGAATGAGTAACGATGATGTATAGTGGTAGGCCTAGAACTATGCATGGACGATGGTCATCACAGCAGGCATATTGCCCGAATTTCCCAGTTTTTCGGAAAATATAACCTGAAAAAAACATTTGACCGTTGAAATTATTCAAATCATGATCTTATTAAAGATAAGTCGAGAACGAGACGAGGCCCCCCTTGTGGTCGAGGCCTGGATGCAGTGGGGAAATGCTTAAAGACATCCCTGGTTCCTGGGCATAATAGTTATACAGTCAGACCCCTATTTAACGAATCCATCGGGACCGAACATTTTGTTCGTTAATTCGGAGTTATACGTTATATCGGGGTCCAAATAAAATACAAATTTTTGCACTTATCTTTTGGGTGAGTGAGTGAGTGAGTGAATGTTAACGTCGCACTGTTCAGCTACACGAAGGCTTTTAGTGACGGACCCCGTCACTTTGAACCATGGGTCAAGTGACGTGGACGACACCTGAGCTGGCACCACTTTCTCCTAACTACCACACCACACCAACGGGAGGACGTTTCAGCTCTCGACAGATTTAGCGTGCATCGCTGCCCTACATGGTGGGTATTTAGTGATACTGGGCTCGAACTCGTGACAAAGCCAGCCACGATCCGATACCTATACCACTCGGCTACCGCGGCCACAAACACTTATCTTTTGGAAACTCTGTAATAAACAACTACACAATATATATATATATATATCCATAGTGAGAAATTACACACCTTTTATTCAACAGTTAAAAATACTGTTCACGAATTATTACGCACTACTTAACAGGAAATTTTAAAATATTGACTAATAGATGTCAGGCAATATTTTTGGTTCCTGATACGAAAGAGTTCTTTTTGGACGGTATGCAGAAAAGAAAATACTGCGTTACTTACATCCTGCTGCAAAAGGTGCGTTTTCACCGTTTTCAAACGATATCAAGCATTAGAAAAGGTAACAATATAACCTGTACTCAAAAATAATTCCGGCGGCTAGCTCAAATAATTTTAATTGGTGGTACATTCTGATTGAGCACAGTTACAAATACATAAAAACAGTGAGTATGATACAAATACTAAGGGGTTTGCGCGGGCGGACAGTGGCACGTCCTTTTTTCCACCGAGGTGGCAGGCTGACTGATTAAGTGTCCACACGG
Organism: Trichonephila clavipes; assembly: GCA_019973935.1. Lineage (NCBI taxonomy): Eukaryota > Metazoa > Arthropoda > Arachnida > Araneae > Nephilidae > Trichonephila > Trichonephila clavipes. Next base: position 919,580 of record BMAU01003320.1, on the reverse strand, counting down.
TCAGGAGAGGGCGCTCTATGATTCGTTACACTCCCCCTCTAGTACCTAGGTATCGTCCTCGATGAGGAACCAGCAGAATTGTCTTCCCTTTTTCTCTGAGAGGCATCACTGAAATGGCTTCTCCCCCTGCTTCGAAGATGGAGTAACTTATCTGATGCACCTTGAAGACGAATGCAATCTAAAATATCATATTTCCCGGCTGGAAGTATACAGTTCAAAATATCAAATTTCCCGGTAGGAAATATACAATCCAAAGCACTCATGATTCATGTGCACCTGTTAAGTCTAATAATGGGATGGACTCTTTTTCCGTTGAAATTTGCTGCCTTTTTTCTGTTCCGGGCAAAAAGAATATGTCATTTGAAAAGACCAATTTTTTCTAATACAAACTAGTAAAAGAGATTTATTTTGGATGATGAAATAATTCTTTAATTTGGGTCTTATTGTTCGTTAAATGGGGGTATTTTGCCTTCATTTTAATAGGGTAAAGAGAAGTTCGTTAAATAGGGGTTCGTTGAACCGGAGTCTGACGGTAATTATATGCGAAAATAATGTTTAAAAAATATAAACATGCTCCGATATAATCATCCCTTCTGAAAACAGACCTGGAGTGTGCCGAAATGAAAAAAATATAACATTGAAAAATAGGAGGCATCTATAAATTTCAGATAAACAGACGATTCCCAGGGAGGGTATAGCGCTCCCTTGCTCCTCCCCTTATATTGAATGGAAGTCTAGACAGTGAGTTAAGTTGCGTCTTGTTTGAAAAATCCCCTACTCCACAGTGGAATCGTTACCACAGTATTCAAAACAACTCCAAAACGTGCTATGATAATCAATATAAAAAAGGGAAGCAAAAAAGAAATATAATATTTGCAAAACCCTTTTGTCTTTATATACACTGCTCTCTCCCCTTCCTTTTACATGCTTCTTTCAGGGATCAATTATGGAAAAGGGTCTGGGAAAGTGTTTAATGGGGGTGTAGACGACGCTTTAAAGTAAGCCAGGGTCTAGACTCAATTGAGACATACGTGAGAGTAGAGTGCGAAGTGGAATCTACAGTTGATGCACGACGGAGAAAGGAGGGATAGGGGTGGTTTTATTAAAATTTGTCTGGAATTCTCAAATCTCACCATCAACAATGCGCTAGTTGCCTTAACAACAGGAAAGGACTAGGGTTTGCGTATTTTAACGAGAGGGTATGCTGGTTACTGACGTTTTGGGGGTAATAACCAGTGAACGACTCAACTCTACTCTTTTTTTCTTTTTCTGGTCCGTAATTAATGGTCAGGATGTCTGAATTGCAAAGTTTTGAGAAATTTGAATTTTTTTTTAGTGTTGCCACAACTTGATTTTGAAATGTTAAGGAGGTGAGGTGAGAAAAAAGGTACCGGCCGTGGGGTTGAAAGAATTTGAAATATTTTTCGTGATTTGTTTACGCAAGGATCACGAATATCCGACGGAGATGGTGAGAGATAATTTATTTTGACGACCGTGACGTGTTGTGAAAGGATTATGACTCGAAAAAGTTTGGTGTTTCTTTTTATTATTATTATTTAAAGGAAATAATACCTCATAGAGGAATGTGTAAATGGGAAAACGATGTTTTGGTATGTTTTTTTAAGCCCTTTTATTGTGATTTTATGAATATAACTCACAAATATTAGGTTTAATTTCCTATTAGCATCAAAGAATATTTCCATAGAAATAATCTCGTTCTGAAAGTCAAATACCTTTTTAATAAATACTTTAACTACCTTTGATGTATTTATGATTAACTTATATATGGAAGTAATTTTTCAAAAAAATAAACTTAATCTTATCCAGTCGAATGTGGAAAATACATTAATAAATAATTATACAAATTAAATACATAAAACATTAAATAAATAATAAATACATATAAAACTAAACTCAGTGGTGCAACATCCCAAGAGGACCAAGGCCAACTCTACCTATCTCAGTATACGTGACGTTAGAGGATGAGGTGCATGAGCAGATGTCCCGATCAAGTAGTCAGGCTGACGTGAATCCCCCAGTGCTTAGTCCTCAAGCAAGCTTGGTTCTCATTTATCGACCCATTGATGATATGAAAGGCTGAGTCGACCTTGCTCAGCTCGAGGATAGAACCCTGTATCTGTGGTGTGGAAGCGCGATACGCTACCACTCGGCCATTGGGCTTCAATAAATACAAATATCAAATAAATAAATACTTTGGATTGATTGATTGTTTTAGTGATGTCACATTTCGAAGCAACATAAAAGGCTTTTGGCAACGGACCTTGTACTTTTAAACCATCGTTAAGTGACGAGGATAGCACCTGATTTAGTACCAAACGCCGTCCACGAGTTTATTTCCCCAGAAACTCTTTTATGAGAATAATAATATTCTTAATATATTAATATATTAGAACAAAAGAATGCAAATTGCAAAAAATTGTTATATATATATATATATATATATATATATATATATATATATATATATATATATATATATGTATGTATGTATGTATGTACTTGCCTGTTATCTGTTCATGTTTTAAAATAAATCCTTTTTGATAATAGAAATGTCCTTTAGATTAAAATAGATTTATATTTTATCAAACAGTTACGTATGATTTTCCTAAAATAAATTACTTTTTTAATAAATTCCGAATTGCATTATGCATATCCTTTACTGTATGGAGAGTATATGATTCTCTGTGTGTGTGACTTTCATTTCTCTTCCTCCTTTTCTGTTTGCAGTACCCAAAAAGTAAAAGGGAGTCAGAGAGATGTTTTGTAAAGTTTAAAAAAAAGTATTCAGGATGATTAAGATAAAGGGCAATGTATACTTAATCGTTTGCGAATGACAACACAATCAAATTTCAACAATGAGTAACGAAAGACCAATTTAAAAGGAACACCGTTATTTTCAAGAAAATGGCAACTGTAATATTTTAAACATTATTTGATCATTTCATTATTGTATTATATAAACATTATTATATTATCTATGTCTGAATACATGAAAAATAATGAAAACAATAATAATAATTAATTTGTTTTAAATTTTCACGCTAATAAGTGGCCGCGGTAGCCGAGTGGTATAGGTATAGGATAGTGGCTTGCCTTGTCACGAGTTCGAGCCCAGTACCACTAAAGATCCGCCGTGTAGGGCAGCAATGCACGTTAAATCTGTCGAGAGCTGAAACATCCTCCCGATGGTGTGGTGTGGTAGTTAGGAGAGGGGGTGCTCAGGCGTCGTCCACGTCACTTGACCATGGTTCAAAATTACGTGTTCCGTCGTCAAAAGCCCTCATGTAGCTGAACAGTGAAACGTTAGTATTCAATCAATCAATTCACTTCAATAATTCACTCCAGTGTTTTGTTTCCAAATCTGATATAATATACATATTTTTATGTGCAGCCCGTGAGATTATGTTTTTCCGAAGTGGCCCGCTAGGTCATTTGGGTTGGACACCCCTGATCAACCCTGAGCATTGAGGTATTTTTCTGTTGGCCGGGCGTAAACGTTGCCAATTGTGAACCAAACGCGAGCTAAGTCGCCAAGCGAAGCGAATGACAAAACAGTCAACGGAATAAAAATCGAAAGCGTTCAACTATAAACAAACATTATATATAATTAATGATAAGGAAAATAAGTTCAACTATAAACAAATATTAATGAATTGTAAACAAAACAGTTTTACTCCAAAAGAATGCTTATAATGATTGGTTTTTCCAGAATACGGTGATATCCTTCAGAATTTGCTCAAATGAATAGTCTACTCCTCGTTTCCACATAAATTCAGGGAGGAATTTCCATCATTTTTTAAAATAAAAATTAAGACGGGAGAAAAGAAAACGCGTGCTTTGCTTTGAATGAATTCAGAGAATAGAGCAAGCACATGACCCCAAACGAACATTCCCCTTATGGTTGTAAGAAATTTGGCACAATTCTGCATTATTTGGCGATTTTTCGCTTCCTCCCGGCTCACAGAAAAGTACCTGCATTGATTATCCATTGTGTTGAATGATAAAAACTGCACTCTGAAAGAAGTGAGACACAGGTTTAAACGTCCAAGTGATGTGATGTGGAAATTAGATAAATGAAGTATCAACACAGTGTGCTATTTTTGTTACTTGGCTATAGCTTGTATTTCCGAGGGTCTTCACCAATAAAGGCCACTTTATATAAATCAAAACTGAATGTTCTTAATTGACTTTTTTTACTTATATTCATGGGCGCAACGAGGAATTTTTTGTTTGGGGAGAGAAAGTGTTGAATTCATATCTCAAAATTAATTTCAAATTTCGTTCTTTATTTGCAAAGAGAGAAGGTTTATGTAGAGTACGCGGAGAGAGTTTCAAATATTATTTTTTTTTCTAAAAGGGGTATAAAATGACAATCTTACTTTATTAGAACTGATATGTTTCTACAACAACCTTTATGTGGAGTTCCAACTTTATATCTTTCTCATCGCTGCGCAGCCTTGTGACGACGGACTAGTGGCCGGAGTTTCCTGAGTTCGAGCCTAGTTCCATTGAAGTTCCACCGTTAAACCTCTTGAGATTCAAAGTCCTTTCAATGGCGTGATGTAGTACACTGGTGTGCAAAACTTAAGCAACAATGTAAAAATTAAGCAGATAACCATGCAATTGCAGAAAAGGAAGTCTTGAGATCAGTACAGTGAACACGTAAGTCAGTAGAAACGTCATGCGTATGCAAATATCAGGAACGAAACGTCAGAAGCGACGTGAGGGTACGCAAAACGCGTGCTGTCGGCGCGTGCTGTTCAACAGTAAATAAAATGAAGGACGAAGACGTAATTCAACATATTAGCTGCAAGTGCCAGTGAGCCAGTTCGTGAAATATGGCTAGAAGAAATCACCTGGACGACTTCACACGTGGAAGAATGATCGGAAAGCTGGAGGAGGGGCGTACCGTCACCAGTGTAGTGCAGAGTTCGGAATCAACAAAAGTGTCATTTCGCGCGCTTGGAAAGCGTTCCAAACCACAGATACAGCTGTTAGAAAGGTTGGTGGTGGCCGCCCGAAGACGACAACTGCGGGGGATGACCGATATATCATCCTGCAGGCAAAAAGAGGCCGACGGCAGTCAGCAAGTGTCATTGCTCAGCAACTCTCTACAGCAACGGGGCGACAAGTGTCGCGGCTTACTGTGGCCAGACGCCTTCACAAAGGGGGCCTATTCGCCCGCCGTTCTGAACGCTGCCTCCCGTTAAAAACTGACCACCAACGCCACCGTTTACAGTGGTGCAGAGAGCACAAAAACTGGACAACTGTCAATGGAGTCGTGTCCTCTTTACGGATGAGAGTCGGTTCAGTACCAGAAGCGATTCTCAACGCGTTTTGATTTGTAGAGAGATCTGGACACGCGGTTTTATACCAGTAACATCAAGGAAAGACACCATTACGGTGGTCCTGGAGTTCTTGTCTGGGGAGGCATTATGCTGAACGGGTGAACTGAGCTCCACATTTTCGATAGAGGATCTGTAACCGGGGATCGCTATTGTGAGGAGGCACTTCTTCCCCATGTGCGTCTGTTCCGAGGTGCCATTGGCCCAGACTTCATTTTTATGGATGACAATGCACGGCCACATCGGACTCTTGCTGTTGAGGAGCTGCTGGAAAGTGAAGATATCCCTCGAATGGATTGGCCAGCGTACTCCCCAGATTTAAATCCCATCGAACATTTGTGGGATGCTTTGGGGAGACGTATTGCAGCACTCTTACATCATCCGGAGAACACCCAACAACTCAAACAGATGCTGATTGAAGGATGGACACTCCTACCGCAAGAAATGTTGCACCAGCTGGTTCTGAGTATGCGGAGACGGTGCGAAGCAACCATTGCAGTGAGGGGAGGGCATATACCATATTAAGAAACATCTGCTTGTTGTTCTTCCTGTTGGATAGCCATAATGAGTCACGATACTATGCGTTCAATAAAGCTTGTTTTTGTTTGATTCCATACCGTATGCATTGTATTCCTTTTTCAGCGCCGATGCTTTCGTCATCCTTTATGTACATAATGCTCTCCCTCATTTCTGAATTTTATGTCTCTCAGGTGATTTTTCGTGATGTTATGGCAATAAACCCACCTGTTGCTTAAGTTTTGCACACCAGTGTAGTTAACAGAGAGAGAGAGAGGTGCCAGCTCAGATGTTTTCCTTCAAAAAACGAGGTTCATCATCAACAACCCTCGTGTTGCTTTATAGGGTTCTGTAAATTAACACTCACTAGTCTTATAAGTTAAAATGAAATCTATCAGCAAAAAAAAATCTTTTTTGAATGGCCCTTAAGGAGCACAAAATGTAGCAGAAAGCAAACAATGATCCCCTAGATCAGCGTTTCTCAAACTGTGGGGCGTTCCCCCTTGGGGGCGTGATAACTCTACAAGGAAGGCGCGAGAATATTGAAAAGTTGAAAACAAAAGGTTATTTAAAAAATTATTAATTTACTAAAAGTAAACAAACAAAATACTTTCTGACATAATTAAATATGGAATACACATTTACACTGATATAATACACTTATAAATGTATCAGTACTGTACAATGTTTATTTTATTATTAAGGGGACATGGTACGATTTAAGCAAAAATTTTTAATTTAAGGATTTTCAAAATTTTTTTGTTTGCGTCCTATGTGTGTATACTATGTAAAACAGATTTTATGCTCAAAATATCATAAAAAGTTAGCCATCTAATTTTTTAAGGAAAAAACTTAAAATTTGTGAAGTGATTTTAAAATGCTACTCCTCCCCTATAATAATTTACGTACACGCATGAAATTTGATTTACAAGTACGTCCAACTATGCATAGCAAAAGTTGGTATGGGTTTTGCAATAACACGATTGGTATTTGTACAATACTTCTTTTTATGAATCCTTATTGAAAATTCCTTAAAAAATTCGCAAATTCGAACTTCAATTATTTTTTAAAAAATAAGAATTGCTTTGATTCAAAAATGCATACTAACTTTTGTGACATGTACTATTAACAATAGGTAAAAAAAAATTCAAAGCACTAGGCACAATAGAAAAAATGCCTTAGTATTTTAAATGAAGACAAACTAATTATTTTACCTTTCTGAGATAAGTAAGTTTAAAATTTTGATTTGCCATAGGGATGTGAATAAAAATGAATGTAAAAGCTATCATAATTCTGCGTTGTTTAATTTTAGAGTTTTCAAATTTTGTGAGGTTATAGAAAAAAAATACAAAGAATAATTTAGGCTAGAAAAAAGAGATTTGATTTTTTGACCGATTTTTGTCAATTGAATCGTACTGTGTCGCCTTAATTTAACAATACTAAGTTTTAAAAACAAGTTTGATAATTATCAGTGACCCTATGGGCTTGAATTAACACTTATCTTGATAATTTTGTGCGGTTTATAATTAATTCCTTAACTTCTTATTAAAAGTTAAGCAATTCACTTTCCAATGCCAACGTTTACCACGTAAACGAGCGTATTTTGATGTTTTTTTGCAGGGGAGGGGGAGGAGGAAAGAAATAAATAAGCAAAAATCCTCTGAAATAAGTAAATCTTTCGCAAACACTGTCAAGATCCTTTTATTGCATTCCAAAGCTCTCGGAATAATTTTATGGATAGCACTGCACAGAAAAGATCGTACTTTGGAAAGACGTATGTATACATACATATGCGTCCAGGAAATTAATGCTTTGGCTGAGCGAGACGTTTATATACGTTGGTGGAATATAAGAGGTTAAAGTCGTATATTGTAGCTTTAGTATCAAAGTATAGTATTATTGAATTCAATACATTGTTATTGTATGGAGGGGGCGCGATGAAAATGATGATTGAATAGTGGGTAGCGTATATTGAAAGTTTGAGAAGCACTGACCTAGATGTAAAAAAAAAATTGTGAAAAAGATAATCCATCTGAGTCTAATAAAATTAAATCAATTTTGAAAGTCGTTATGATCCCCCTGAGTCAAAAAATGTACCCAAAATTTTGCACTGAGTCAGTAATTCTATTAAAACATGGATTAAATCCCTCCCCCCTAAAAAAATAACTGCTTTTGCAATCTTTTTATCCATTGCAATGTAAGATCATCTTCAACCGAGGGAAAAAAAGGCACCGGAAACCTTCATTCAAGCCATTTCAAATTCATTTAACAAATCTATTATGACTACACTCCCATATTTCACGAGTTGTTCCCAATGGGTCGCCCCAAACACGGGCCCATAAAGCCGCGGAAGTGCCAATGAATGGTGGGTTAATTATTGACATGAGTAATAGATTTCACGCAACCATTGTTTCCTACAACTTTTCCCTCCGATCCCATGACTGATGATGAAGTATTTAAAACAGGATCCATAACTTCTCTGCTTGAGAGATCGTAAATCAGAAGAAAAAGGTTTTCTCCTATGGAGGGTTTCGCTTATATGGGAAATGATTAAAGATTTTAAAAGCCAAGTGATTTGGGGGCTTGTAACACGAGACAGATAGTGGTTTCACTGATGTTAACTAAAAGATAAAAAGTTTTATTGAGTTAACTTTATGTACTGGAGCTATGTGATGCAATGTTGACGGCGTAAATTTGGGACCATGGTCAAATGGGGAGAAGAAGTCCCAAGATGTTTACTTTCCTTTAGGGATTTAAGACCCGGAGGTTATTTCTTGTCAACGTCTCACTTAAAAGCGACATATCAGCTATTGGCGAAACGCTCAAGGGATCGAATCCACCCAAAGGGGTTAAGAGCTACAAACTGACCCCCGGGAAACAACTATCCTCCAATTTAATCTTTACTTTTCCACAGAAGTATATAGACAAACTTAAACAGAACTTTTGTTTAACAGGAATTACGTAGTTTCCTCGTAAAAACAAATTTAATCGGAACTAGTGTTAGAATTAATCCAAAATCCCTCCTAGACGTCTCAATAAGATAATTATTTTTTAATTTTATGTTGGCATTGAGGGACAAAGGCACATATAACCTTTTGTCATTTGAAGTTTCAAATTAAGAACAGTAATCTGTAATTTCGTCATAATAACCTTTATTATGCGCTTCAATCCAAATAATGTTACAAAAAGGTTAATTAAATAGGAAAATTAAGAGGTGGGACACATTGACTGTTTATATTTTAGATTGTTTTGATTTAACAATTTTAATTTAGTTACATTTAAATATTCCTTCAGAATAAAATAGCTGCACCAAAAATGAATAGAAGTGATTTAACGCGGAACATAAAGTAGTTTCCGTGGAAAGTTGCGCAAATCCGAGAGAAATTCACCACTTTAAATAAAATGGCAATAGTTTAATGTTCTTTAGGCGGCCCGGCATCATTTGATCCACGGACCGGGAGTTGCGGATCACTGCTCTAGATAGTAGGTCTGTATCGCCACTGTACAAGATGTCGGCAGTGCCGGAGAAGAGTTTATTGTGTGTTGAAATGTACAAAGGGTTCTTCATTTACCAGCGTTTAGCGTGCATTCCGACCTTAAATACGATTACTATTGACTCCTTGAATTTCATTTTTCAAAAGGGTGAGTTCTACCTTGTTGGAACACAACTGTTCGCGACTTTCTAATCAGAGAGAGCTGGCACATCACTGAATAGGGTGCGCTGGTCCGAATGATGTTCCTCTATTGGGGCATGGCCCCTCATGGCATGCTATCTCATGTAATGTGTCTTTTTCATATGAGGTTATGTGGAATACAAAGTTTATGTTCCCTCAATGCTAAAAACGTTACAAGCACTACAGGAATGCATCACTGCTAGTGTGACGGATTTTGAAGAAAATAGGCTATGAACATTTGAACGGAAAACTGGATTACCATTGGGATGAGTGCTGGTCGATCTAGGACGACCTATTAAACATTTGTAGTGTTTACCAGAACCTTGGTGTGCGTGTGCCTCTTCTCGCATATCTCCCATCTCTGTACGTCAAATACTTGTAAACAAGCAATCTTTTAAAAACTCGATGACTCATTTAGGCTAACTTGTATTACGAGCATTTCTTGTTTGAATGGATGCTTACAAAATAAGCGTTTTTGCGATAATCCCAGATCTGATATTTTAAATGTATGTGATTAAGTGAATTGCTGCAATACCTGTTAAGATATTAAGAGCCTGGATAGGAGAAGGACGATGTGATTCAGTTATTTTTAGGAAATAAATATGCTGTATGGTAGTTTAATTATTTGCAGGAAAGTAAGTGCATTCGGATATCATAATTCTAAAATATGGTTGAGACGAAAATGACATCTGAGCTTGATCTCCTGTCTCCAAAGTTCCATGCCATTTCAGTAGAAGGAGCCTCGACAGATAAAACGTCACGGTGGGCGTGTAGTAGCACCAGGCCCCCCACGACTCTAAAGATAGGATACCATCAAAGATTTCTCGAGTTTAAGGGCCCTTTCCCATGAATCAACTTGTGTTGCACATAAACGAAGGAATAGACAATCAGGCGCTAATTTTGACTAGAAATTGCCTAGGTCCTTTCACCCATGATTAGGTGGCACTCCCTCAAGCACTTGAAAAACCCACGCCTTCCAACCCACTAGTTGACTCAACTAAAAGTATTTTGTGAAAGTTACACTCTTCACATACAGCTACTAGTGCAATGAAAACGGAGAAAGAGCTTTTATTTGTTCTTCGAACTCAATCTGGAGGTCGCAGTAGTCAATTGATCAAGGTCACGGACTGGGATTTGGCCAATAGGCTACTGCGAATTCGAGCCTAGTGCTGGGGTGAAGATCCGCCGTGTAGAGAAGTTAATGTTCATTAAATCTGCCGAGGCTCAAATGTCCTCCCGTTGGTGTGGTGTGGAAGGTGGGAGAAAGGGTGCCAGCACAAATGCCATCCTCGTCACTGACCATGATTTAAAATTATGAGGTTCGTCACCTAAAGCCTTCGTGTAACTGAATACGGTGACGTTAACATTCACTCACTCACTCGGACTCAATCTGTGAATGCCGATGAGGCCAACTCTCTCTTTTTTTTCCTATAACACCCGTGGCCGTGGTAACTTATTTATCCTGGTCCAGACTTATGGCTAGCCTGTCATGAGTTTCTACCTCAGTGGCCCTGAAGACCCGTCATGTAGTGGGGCTGATGCACGTTTTATCTGTCGAGGCTCAAATCCCTTCCCTTGGTGTAGTGTGGAGTTTCGAAGAGGTGGTGCAAACTCGGGTGTCGACCTCGAAACTTCCCAATGGTTCAAAATTACAAGGTTTATTGCCAGTAGTCCTCGTGTTGCGTTACAGTTCGAAGTTAATTAACTCTTACTAACCACTATGGCACTTCCCTTTCCGTGTGTGAAAGAAATGTTCTCCCCTCTTTACACTAGAGGAGCGTTGACAGAAAACAAGTTGCCTGACAAAGTTAGCTCGTGTGAAACTAGCTTAACTATTCGGCTAATGCTACCTCTTATTTCTTCTCAGACCAGTCTTATTTGTACCGAATCTTATTTTATCTTGTGATGCCGAAAATACAGGGTGTCCGCGCTTTAAGTATCCAAAAGTTATGACTTATTATTACGGGAAATACCTGTGATGTACGTCCCCTTGGAAGTACATCTCTCGAAGTATCAGCGTGAGCTAGAGGTGTAGGATCAGCGAAAGAACTAGGATCAAACATTATCTTACTATGGCTTTATTAAGATATTAAACTTAAACCTGTAACAAATGTAGTTATAATAATTAATATGAGAACATCTACGATGACTCAATACGCAACACACAATATATATATATATATATATATATATATATATATATATATATATATAATCTATATATATAATCTAATTCAGACCAATCTCAATAAGCGAACCGCCTAATCCTCAATTCTAATAAGTAATCAATCCTATATACCTTATATTATTCCGTAATGCTACTTGTCTTTATCTGCAATGGGATGCAGCTTGACAGCTAACTTCTAGTCGAACACCAATATGTTTATCCACGACGCGTAGAACTTAAATCTTGAACCACGAACTGCAATAAGCATCAACTGCCACAACGCACATCAATTATCTAACATTCCTTTACATTGCCATCCCGCTTACTCTAAGATCCTATATTTAAAGTCCGTTTATTTGCATCTCTTCACATCTCGTTTCTTGGATTTGGTTGGAAAAGAGTTGCCATTAATTCTGGCCCAAAGAACCCAAAGGACTTGTTAAAGAAAAGACGCGTAAGACGTCACATACCCATCAGAATTTAATAAACTGTTCATCCATGGATTGGAACACATGTGTACGCGCTGTTCGGCAATCGCAGACGATAAACTTGATACACTGACTTCATTAGTAAAGATGTGAATACCACTGTAAAAGGTGCAGTGCGTATTTTGGTTAAAGGAATTTCAATCAGTCACGCGTGTACAGCGATGTGTTCGAACAGAATGGAATGTCGATCCTCCGACATCAAAATCTATCCACCAATGAGAAAGAACTCTGAAGGAGACGGGAGCTTTGGATGTCAAACTGGCAAGTATTTTTACGTTTTTGTGATAGAAGACACTGTTGATCGTGTGCGCGATTCATTTTGTATTAGTCCTGATAAGCCTATTGGGCTAGCCGGTAACAACATTTCATTCCGTTCGAACACGTCGCTGTATACGCGTGACTGATTTAAATTCTTTTAACCAAAGTACGAACTGCACCTTTTGCTATGGCGTCCACATCTTTACTGATGAAGTCTGTGTAACAAGTTTATCGTCTGTGATTGCCGAATAATGCGCTTACGAGCGGTCGATTGGACTAGACCCAAAAAATCTCGGAGCCGTTTCCAACCCACGGATGAATAGTTTATTACATTCTGATGGGTAGTTCCGTTATAATAAGCCATAACTTTTGGATACTTTAAGCCCGGACACCCTGTACTGTGATACCGAAAATGTAATGGAAATAAAAAAAATATAGAATGCATTCATAATATCAAATAAGACTTTAAGAGTACTGAATTGGAATAATTTGTACTGATCATAACAGGTTTTCTTTAAAGTGTTTTTTTTTCATCCTTCTGTTTGTTCTATTTATATCAACTGATTCATTTTTCTCTCTTCCACTCAGTAATCATATATTTTTCATTTTCCATGTAATTTTATTTTAGTAACTTGTTCAAGTCAATAGTTAAAAGACTCGATATGATAAAATACAAGTAATAAATTATGAAAATATCTAGTCTACACTAAGTTACAAAATAATTCATTCTCTGAATACAAAATGCGCTCGAAAATACACTACAGCAAAAAGAGAGAAATCTGTTTTCCCATACAAATTTAATATCACTGTAGAGTGACATTACTTAGGAAAATTGGCTGAGGACGTTTTAGCAATAGAATTTACTGAAAATAAAAAAAGAATTAGAAAAATAAAATAGAAGTTAAATTCCGTTTTGAAAACGTCAATATATATATAAAAAAAGCATGAATGCTTCAAAATACACTTGCGACAATAAAATAAAAGTAAAAATATAGCTATGAATAATTGAATAAAAAATATTGCTAGAGCAGAGAGAAGATAGCTTTTCTTGTTGAGGTATTTTTATAAGAATAAATAAAGAGCGACGGGGAATGTAAATAAGTAAGTAGGGTGTATGAGGAAGTTACTGGCATGCACCCAGAAAGAATTTACATTAAATTTCTGTACCTGAAAGTAAATTTCATATTTTATTATGTTTGCTTAGAAGATCGGAGAAAAACAAAAAAGAATTTCCCCGTTCATATCGATTTTACTGTGTATAAAATGCTGGTAATTTTTAAATAAATATCATTCAATAATAGTTATTCTGATATTATAATAAACCTGTGGCCTGGTAGCCTAGTGATTATGGTCTCGAACTCGCGGCTGGGTCTTTCATGAGTTCGAGCCTAGTACCAGCCGTGCAGAGAAGGCCTATACACATTAAAACTGTGGAAGCTCGAACGTCTTCCCGTTGGAGGGGAAATTAGGAGACCCCCCCTTGTGTACACCACTGATCTCTCCTAATAGCACCCCCCCCCCTAACTCATAGCCCTTGGGTTTTTAACGCTAAAAAGACTGAAATTTTGTACATACCTATATTGCATAAAAGCAGCCAAAACGACTGCATTGTGAAAAAATAACTAATGTGTAAAAAAATTTGTTTAAAATTAATTTTTAATATTTTTCATATTATTTACCGTCATATAACAAGTTATCAGTAAATATTAACAATAAAAAAAATTTACTTCATTTGGAAGAAAAATGTATTCTAAAAAAAGTCTAAGAATTTACGTCACAGACATTATATACGTAATTGTTTTTCTAATTGAAATCAAAGAGTAGTCAAAATGACTTCCTTAGTCAATCTAGTGTTAAGGATTGATTAAAAGCCTATGTTTATATAGTGCGTAAAATTTAATTAAATGTTAATTATTAATAATTAATTTTATTAATTAATGCTAATTATTTATTCAATAAATTATTTTTTAATGTTTTTTGCTCCCGACAATATCAAAATAATATGTTGGGAGGCGTATTGGGGGTATGATACGAGAACGATGAACAATCGAGCCTTGAAAAATTCCTGTGTGTGCCGCTGGGAAAGGGGGATGTGCTAGCTCAGGTGTCGTACTCGTCGCTTGACTATTGCTCACAATTATGAGATCCATCGTCACTAGCCCCCATGCCTATCCATTCGGCTTATCAGGTTTATCCATTAAAATAGTTAAAAGAAATATCGATTGGTGGATGACCAGAGTGCCTCTTATCATTAGGGTTTTGAGTGACTGTAATGTTATGACTCTTGCCCTTTGTTAAAGAAATAAAAGAAACTCAAACAAAATTAAATAGCTTTTCTTGCTTTCTTTTTTTTAAGTTTATCAAAAGGATATGGGTGGTCTAAACTGAATCATTCCTTCCGGTGCTGATTCATTTATTTAAAACAAGGAAAATTAAGAGAGGAAAAGTATTTACAGGAAGTTGTGGCGTCATTAAATAGATACATTATCCTACTTTTATGAGACAAATTTTGTTATGCGCTATTTGTTTCTTGTCTTTTATTTTTGTCTTTTTTTTATTTTTGTCTGATTTTTGTCTGTTGTCTGTACATTTGTATAGGAGATTTACATTGTCGATGGTCATAATGTCTTTCTTTTCCTCCTCTGTCCTACATCTTTTATTAGCATATATATACTTTTCAGTGTACTATTTTGAAACTGTCATTCCGATATCTTAGCAAGTTGTCAATATTAGTGTTTACCGTCTTTCAACCGTATTCTTGAACTTAAGAAAATACCTGCAAATTATAAAAATTTACTTTTGTGTACTTCTGTAAAAAGATATACACTATAAGATTTTTGTCCAATAAAGGCTGAATAGAAGATGATTGTTTCCCGGGGAACCAGCTTGCGGTTCTAAGTCCTTTGGGGGTGACGGGGCATTCCACCAACAGCTCCAAATTATATTCCAATAAAATTTGGAAAAAAATAAAAAAAATTTACATTAGTATCCTGAGAAACTGAGAACTCCCATTTTTGTATCCTATTTTTTAAATACTGAATTAGTTCCAAGGAAAATTCATTGAGAAAAGGTAAGAAATTTCTCTCTCTAGTATAACAGCACCATACAAAAGCAGTATACAGCAGTATACAAAATACAATGATCTGACCAAAAATAAAAGCTTCAACATTTTAAATTCTAAAAAAAAAAAAATCGTGCAATTCAACAGAAAAGAGCTGAAAGAGAGAATGTTATTCTCTCTTCGTATTCAAAAGAAACATATTATCGATATATTTTTAATAGCATCTTCCAAAAATAAAGCTTTAAATATAAGCTTGCTTCTAAAAAAAAAGGTTCAGGAAGTACTACATCGTTACATTTTCGGAATACCATAATAATAGAAAAAGCTTATACCAGCGGCTGATTGTTTGGTAAAAATAGACATGACATAAATGAGGTCTTCTATCCCATAAAGTTATATACCAATCAAATAATCAAAAGAATATCTACAATTTCGGCAAAGTATCCTTTTTATAATCGTACCAAATTCGGCAACTTTCCCCATCTAATACCGCAAAAACCCATAAAAAAAGAAGAAAAAACAATCTCCGTTATAATTCTTGTAGGCAAAGCAACACGTCTAGTGTTCGCCAACGAGGCAGATGGTAATTGGAGACTTCTTATAATGGCCAAAAGTAATTAATAATTTACAACAAAATGAGGAATACGTCGTTTTTATATAGATCATCCAGCTCTACTTGTAATTCTACTTCTTATTGCTCTACGATCCTAGCCATTAGTGTTACTAATGGATAAAAGTAAGAACTGATGGAGAATTGAGCTGAAGTTATTCGTCTGGGTGAGGGGTTTAGAAGTTTTCCTCCTACTTGCCAATGATCGATGCTGAAGTATTTGGAAATGGATCTGATGTGGTACTGACTCGCGAAGTAATGTCGTGGGAATGATCCATTAGTTTATAGATTTCAAATTTAAAGAATGGTGTTTGTATGGGGTGTTTGTTGGTTATATGTATGAAGGATATTTATTGGAAGGTTTTTTTTTTTCTTCTGTCTGAAAATCAAGAATTGGAGCTTGTTTATTTTGGAAAAAGTTTTCTGTGTTGATGCTCACGTGTTCTTATCTGTGGAAGAAATTTTTCTTTAAAGGTGAAACCTATATGGTTTTTTTTATTTACTGGGTGATTTTTTTAAACTGGTGCTATATTTAGAGCCATCTGGAGCTCGACTTAACATTTGCAGTGGCACATAATTCGGTATGGAGACCAATAATGACATAAAAAGTAAGATTCCGCTAAAAAAAATTGGCCCCCTGTTGCATCTTACCAAACCAAGAATTAGCATAAAAAAACACAGGGATGAAACCAAAATCAGAATTCATGCTTTTATATGCGACAATGACATCAGTAGTTGAGTTATAAAAACATGTAGACAGTTCTGAACAGGGACGTCTTAAGATACTTTGAGGCCTTGGGCCCACAGAATCTTAAGATTGTTTGGGACCCTGGTACCCTATTCAAAAGTAGACCCTACCTGAGATCTTAAAAAGTAGACAGTATATAACATGCATTGTCAAATACTCGTTCAAACGGTAATTTAAAACATATAAATGGACACGACTCACAACCTCAAAAACCTAGCCTCAAACTAGCTCGATCGATGGCCGCATTTCGCAAGATTGTTTATGGTATTAGGCCTAGGCCTAGACATGGACAACAGTCATAGTATGACTATACAGTCTTACCACTTTTACTGTTTGCAATTCCTTGCTTTTCGAAGAATATGTACGGGAATAATATTTGACCATTAAAATTACCCGGATCATGATCTTATTAAGGCAGAGCCGAAAACGAAATGAGGTCCTCCCCGCGGATGAGGCCCCGGGCCCAGTTGGCCCATGCCTTAATACGTACGTCCCTGGTTCTGAAGAATATTCTCAGCTCGAGTAAGCCAGTTCAAATTAATATGCGAATCGCATTACCAAAACGCAAATCATTGGTGAAGCTTTATTATCTCAGCCATAACAGCTCCTCGTGAGCGTAGAGCCCGACTGAAGCTTGGAAAGGGGGCTTCATGCTGAAAAAAGTATGATTTAGAACAGGGGTGTCCAACCCAAATGACCTTGCGGGCCACTTTGGAAAAACATTAAAATCTCGCGGGCCGCACATAAAAATATGTACCTTTATATCAGATTTGGAAACAAATTACATTTATTGGAGTGTAGATTTAAAAAAGAATGAGTTATTATTACTATTTCATTATTTTTCATGTATACAGTCATAGATAATATAATATCGCTTACATAATATAATAATGCAATGACCAAACAATGTTTAAAATATTGCAGTTGCCATTTTCTTGAAAATTACTATGTTCCTATTGAATTGATCTTTCGTTACTCATTGTTGAAATTTGATAGTGCTGTCATTCGCAAACGATTAAGTATACACATTGTCCTTTATCTCAACCGTCCTGAATATTTTTTTAAAGTTTAAAAAACATCTCTCTCTCTCATTGCCTCTTGCTTTTTGGGCACTCCAAACAGAAAAGGAGGAGGAGAAACGAAAATTGCACACACAGAGAATCATATGCCAACCATAGTAAAGGATATGCATAAAAGGCAATTAGAAATTTATTAAAAAAGTAATTTATTATAGTAATATCAAAGGTAAGTGTTTGATAAAATATTGATCTATTTTAATCTAAAGGATATTTCTAACATCAAAAAGGATTTATTTTAAAACAAGAACAGGTAACAGGCAAATACATTGTAGATATACATATATAAATTTCCTCTCAAATTTCAAAATGAAAAAACTTTAAAAATCTGATATTTAAAAAACTTTTAAAAAGAGCCAGAGAGCCGCAACTTACGTACTGGCGGGCCACATGCGGCCCTCGGGCCGCGTGTTGGACACCCCTGATTTAGAAGCTCGAAGAAACAGACAATTCACCCAGACGATGATGTTGATGATTGAATATTAACATCGCACTGTTCAGCTACACGAGGGCTTTTGGCGACGGACCACGTAATTTTGAACCATGGTCAAGTGACGTGGACGACAACTGAGCTGGCACCACCCTTTCCTAACTACCACACCACACCAACGGGAGGACGTTTCAGCTCTCGACAGATTTAAC
Organism: Trichonephila clavipes; assembly: GCA_019973935.1. Lineage (NCBI taxonomy): Eukaryota > Metazoa > Arthropoda > Arachnida > Araneae > Nephilidae > Trichonephila > Trichonephila clavipes. Next base: position 900,974 of record BMAU01003320.1, on the reverse strand, counting down.
GTGCATCGCTGCCCTACACGGCGGGTCTTTAGCGGTAATGGGCTCGAACTCGTGACAAGGCAAGCAACGGGCCGATACCTATACCACTCGGCTACCGCGGCCGTTTCACCCAGGCAGAGGACATAAACCTGTCACAGAAGTGGTTATTACAGATTGTAACGTTTGAAAGAATAACGGTAGCGTATTCTTGGTTAATTTAAATATGGAATTTATTTACGTCACAACTATTGAATATTATTTACAGAATGATACATTACAGTTATATTAAAGTTATTTATATAGATTGTTAGAGTCCACTATTTTGTGAGAGGAGGATTCGTTGGCCACCGCTCGCGTGCAAGTTCAAAGCATCTTGTTGTGTTGTGTTGTGTGGGTTCAAACTATAATTAGATGCACATTTGAAACGACTTCCTCCTTAAAGTATTATTTTAATATATCTCTACTTCACTGTACAACACATTACTAATTACCCATACAATTTCATAGTTGCGTGTTATTTATATACCATCCTCCACTCAGTCACAGTTAAGTCTTTAACTGGTTACAGTTAAATATACCACATCTCCTCCCTCCTTAAAGAACAAGTCTCTCCGGAGGCCGCCTGATTCTCCCGGAACGCCTAGGAAATGGCCTGTCTGGAACTGGTGGACTCCTCGTCTCGGAGTCAGTCTCTTTAGCTGAAGACTGTGATAGATCTGGAACCGCAACATCAGTTGATGGCACTCCTTGTACGGAAGATGAACCCAATTCCTTGTTCCGATCCTTAGAAATATCTTCCGCCGTTTCTGCATGCTGAATATTAGAGTTGTTTTCTCGAACCTCTGATGATGGGAATCTCTGGTGCATAAGTGGAATGATATTTTCTTGCACTTTATCCCCCACTGAACGGATCTGATCAACATGTCGTCTCACGAGGGTTCCTTGAACATCAATGATGTAGTGGAGTACGCCATCCTGGTTTACAATGGTACCAAACTTCCATCTAGTATTAGCTGCTCTGTAAGCTCTCACAGCCACTCGATCTCCAACATCAAATTTCCTATCTCGGAATTCGAAATTATCTCTTCGTAATTTATCCTGAATTTTTGTTTTCAATTCAGGTAAAAGTAAATCTATCCTGGTTCTAATGTCTCTTTTAAGAATAACATGGCTGGACTAAGTGTTGTAGTTACATTAGGAGCTTTTCGGTATTGCATTAAAAATGTACTTAATTTCTGCTGTATAGTACCTTCGTATTTATGCATAGCTCTTAATGATTGCTTTAAAGTAGCAACATAACGTTCTGCTTGTCCATTACTAGAAGGCTTGAAAGGTGCACTAGTTTTGTGCCTATATAACTCCATTTTTATGCATAAATCGCTGAAATTCATATGATGTAACTGAGATCCATTATCGCTGACAAGTACCCTAGGTAATCCGAATCTTGCAAAACTATCTCGAAGACATTCGATGGTTTTTTTTTGTTGTGGTTACCTTCATAGGGTATACTTCTAACCATTTGGAATGAGCGTCAACGATCAGAAAAAACGTGTGTTCAAAAATTGGTCCAGCAAAATCTACATGAATACGTTCCCAGGGCATACTGGGATATTCCCAGTAATGAACTTTAGATTCTGGAGGATCAGCCTTATATCTAGCACAATCGACACAGTTTTTTGCGGCTTCTTCAATATCGTTATCTATATTTTTCCAATAGACGAACGATCTAGCTATAGCCTTCATTTTTACTATTCCTAAGTGTCCAGCATGTAATTCTTCCAGAACGTTCTTCCGAAATTTCCTTGGAATACAGACTCTTTGTCCGTACATAATACAACCATCCTCAATGGTATACTGGGCTTCCCTCCCTTGCAAATCTTTACCTTCCCTTAAGGCTCTTAAGAGTGGACCCAGCTCTATATCTTTACACGTCTCCTGTCGTAACTCCTTAGAAGTAACCGGTAATGCTTCAATCTGTGACATCTGAAATATTGTGATGTCATCTTTAACTTCAAGCTCTTCGGATGTTTTTGGTAAACGAGAAGAAAGTCTGCATTTCCGTGTTCAATCGTTTTACGGAATATTATATCAAACTCAAATGACTGCAAAATGAGCGCATAATGTAAAAGTCGGGTAGCTGCCAACACTGGTAAACCTCTTTTTGAACCAAAAATAGCTATCAAAGGTTTGTGATCTGTTATCAAAGTGAATCTTCTACCTTTCAAATATAGATAAAACTTTCTTACTGCCCAAACTATTGAAAGAGCTTCTTTATCAATTTGGGAGTATTTTTTCTCGGACCCAGATAAAGTTCTTGATGCGAACGCGATCGGACGTTCAGAGCCATCTGGATACACGTGTGACAGAACACAACCAATGCCAACTGGAGATGCATCACTAGCTAAAGTTAAAGGTAGGCTAGGATCATAATGCACCAAAATTTTAGGTGAACAAATTTCCTTCTTTATTTGCTCAAAGGCAACCTGGCAATCCTTCGACCATAAAAATCTAACATTTTTTTTTTGTTAAATTATTAAGAGGATTAGCAATAGTAGCTAAATTTTCACAAAATTTCCCGTAAAAATTAACTAACCCTAAGAATTTTTTTACTTCATGAACATTTCGGGGTACAGGAGCATTTACAACGGCTGAGATCTTTTCGTCAGTTTTATGTAACCCTTTTGAATCGATTCTATGCCCAAGAAAATTTATTTCATTTTGGAAAAACTTACTTTTATTTAAATTAAGCTTTAGCCCGTGTTCTCTACATTTCTTAAAAATTCCTCTAAAGCTGTAAAATGTGAAATTTCATCGCTCCCTGTTATTCTAGCATCATCCATAAAGACCTTGACTCCATCCATACCCTGAAATAGTCCGTCAACATAGCGCTGACAAATAGCAGGTGCCCCATTTAATCCATACATAAGTCTTTTACAAATATATAATCCCTTGTGGGTATTTATAGTCATTAATTTCTGACTGTCGGGATGGACTTTCATTTGCAAATATGCATGCTTAAAATCTAATTTTGTAAATTGTTTTCCCCCATTTAAACTACCAAAAATTTCATCCAATCTTGGTAAAGGATGCTGAGGAACAATTAAATTTGGATTCAGGGTTACTGAATAATCAGCACATAGTCTTATACTACCATCGGATTTAACAACAGGGACTACTGGGGTTGCCCATTCAGAGCTGTCGACTTTTTCTATGATACCCTCTTTTTCAAGTCTGTCAATTTCGTTTTCAACTCTACCTTTGAGAGCAAAGGGTACTGTTCGAACCCTACAAAATATAGGTTTTACTCCATGTCTGAGTTTTAATTTAGCCTCATAATTGTTTATTTCTCCTAATTTATCATCGAAAATATCCTTATACTCTCTTAGAAGGTTATTTAAATTTTGTTCAGTTTTTGCTCTAAAAGCTTTAATAGCCGGCCAATCTAAAATCATTTTATCCCGCAACCCGCTTACAAATACGTCGCGTAACATAATATTCAACATATCTTGATCATAATCACAATTCATTGCTAGAGCCCGAAGCTCGGCAATGTATGTACTAATACCTTCCCCTTCAGTCTGTTTTCTGTTTAAAAATTTGTGACGAGAAGGTATAATTAAAGGTTTTGGGGTCAAATGTTTCTTAAGTGCATCTTTTAATTTATCTAACGTTTGGTCGGAAGGAATGTCAGGTGCAAGCAAATTCTTTAGTAACTGGTACAATTTTGCACTAAGAGACGAAACAAAAACCTTAGCTCGATTTGCTATTGGTACATTCTGTACATCTAAGTAAGTTTCGAATCTTTCAATGAAACTATCGAAATTTTCATTTTCTTCATCAAATTTGTCAAATTGCACAGTTACTTTATGACTATGAGAATCGTCTCTAATTTGCAGCGCTCGAATCAAATCTTGATTCTGCCGGAGTAAGTCTGCAATTTGCTGTTCCATGGTTCCTTCCGATTAAAGAGAGAGAAAAAATTTCCTTTACCTTGAGCAGTTTTCAGGCAATGCCTTATCCAAAAGAATCTCCAATATATCCCATCTTCGTCGCCAACTGTTGTGTTGTGTTGTGTGGGTTCAAACTATAATTAGATGCACATTTGAAACGACTTACCAAAACGACTTCCTCCTTAAAGTATTATTTTAATATATCTCTACTTCACTGTACAACACATTACTAATTACCCATACAATTTCATAGTTGCGTGTTATTTATATACCATCCTCCACTCAGTCACAGTTAAGTCTTTAACTGGTTACAGTTAAATATACCACACATCTCTCCCCTCATCTTCCGGTCGACGAGCTAGATTCCTCGGGGGTCAAAAAGGGGTTGCGTTGCAGGTGCGAGATGCACGTGTGGGTGTCGGGTCCACAAAGAAGCCGACTAGATGTTGATGTTTCGGAGAAGTGACGTTACACAGATGTTGCAACTGTAATCATCGACGGATCACAGGAAACAATTGTTGGTACTCATGGCACAGACTGTGAGGAATATTCCTCGTAACATTTTACATACTGCCATAGGAAATGTATAGAGAATGTACGGTGTAACTCCGAGAACAGCGGTCATATTGAATTTGATCGTATTCCTCACCAGGAAAGTGAAGTATTGAATAAAAATTAACATTTTACTATTACTTTGCATGTGTTACTTGCATATAACACTTTCTTCATTGTACAGTTCCATAAATATCCCTATAGACGAATTTTGGAACTATTTTTTCCCATGTAATTTTATTTCCTAAGTCTTTAGGAAATAAAATTAGATGATCCCATTTCTTTCTAAGTTTAAAGCTCTTTATCGAGGTTGCTCTGAAGAGTATCAGTTTTTTAAAAAAAATCACCGTCTTTTTAAGATTTGGGATTAATTTACTAAAAGAGTAACTTTTAAGGTATCCGACTACTTGCGACAACTTTTTTTTTAAAAAAAATTGGAGGTATGGAGATTTTTTATGGTTTTTAAATTTATTTAGTATATTTTTAGAAAAAAGGTGAAAATTAAGAAGAAAAATAAATTATTACTACTAAAATGAGAAAAAATGGATAAAAATTGACAAAAAATTGCATAAAATGGGATCTGCTCTGTACAAATAGTAAGTGAACACAAATTTTTAATTTTTCAATTTTGATGTGTTATTTTGTTATTCATGTTTAAAATGACTTTCAGGATAAGAGATATTTTAATTTTTGCAAAAACACGAGTACTTTACTTTAGTGATTATATGAAATTTCTTTAAAAAAAAAAACAGTGATTATATTCTCATAAAAGACTGTAAATTTTGTAATAAAATGGCGATTAATAATCCTGAAAAATAAAACACCTCTACTGTTATACAAAACATACATAAAAAAATTTCAGCAAATTATTTTAAAAACTTTTTGTACAATCGCTGACCCCGTTTGAGCTTTTCGAAAAAACACATTTCGAGTAAAACGCATTTTAAAATTTGGTATCTTATGTAAAGTTATGGGTTCTGCTTTTTTACTAAGGCCGCGGTAGCCGAGTGGTATAGGTATCGGACCATGGCTTGTTTTGTCACGGGTTCGAGCCCAGTACCACTAAAGACCCGCCGTGTAGGGCAGCGATGCACGTTAAATCTGTCGAGAGCTGAAACGTCCTCCCGTTGGTGTGGTGTGGTAGTTAGGAGAAGGGGGTGCCAGGTCAGGTGTCGTCCACGTCACTTGACCATGGTTCAAAATTACGTGGTCCGTCGCCAAAAGCCCACGTGTAGCTGAACAGTGCGACGTTAATATTCAATCAATCAATCAATCTGCTTTTACTAAAACGCTTGTAGCTTTTGTTCTAGTGAATGGAAAATAAAAAACTTGGTGTTTTAATTAAGTTAAAAAGAGATGGCCAGTAAAATAATATCAGAAAAAAATTTGTCAATTTTTTTTCTTTAAAAATCATGATTTTAAGGTAGTCGGATACCTTAACTGTTTTGTTTTAATTAAAGTCGTAATAGAATGCATCACAGGACACTTGCAGTATACTTTGGTTTCGAGACTTGGTTAAATTACAAGGCCGACACATCCGGGTTCTTCCTTGCTACCGTGGCAGCAGAGTGGTTATGGTGGCGAGCTCGCATTGCAACAGTCGAATCGCAAGTTCAAGTCTTGATGTCACTAAAGACCCATAAGATATCAGCTTAGTGGGGAACGGACTCCTTGCCATTTTATCGCAATTTAAAACAACGAAATCCGACACCAGAAGACCTCGTATTACTTTAAAACCAACATTCAATATACGGGGAATATCATGGAAGCAACTAATACTACAATGCATAAGAATTTAAAGATCCATCTCAATTCAGCATGCCCATTATTCAACATGATTCGCGTTTTTCACATAGAATTTACTTAACACAAAATTTATTTAGTGATGGTGTAACGGGTTCTATGTATTCTGGCTTTTACTAATCTTCTTGGGGAAAATACTCTTTTTAACTGTGATTTTAGTTGAAACCCGCTATCCGTAGAGAGGACATGATTTTATGCAAATGCAAACTAGGTAGGTAATGGTTGAGTTGATCCTAAGCGGAAAGCGTAGTGTGAGCGACCGGTGGTCGAACTTCGTAATATTAAATCTAAAGGAAGGTGGAAGATGTCCTCTTTACGGTTGTTGGCTTAACAAGTTGAAAGCAGGAGCGTACAAGAGAATAATTATGAAAAGTGCTTCCATATATTTAATTGGATTAATAATTCTTATTGCTCCTCGGGTTTAGGTATCAGAGTACATTCTCATAAGTGCTCGTGAGTGCAATAACAGCAGTGAATTTTAGATCAGGTCTGTTTCGTACTCAAACCCTCTCACACCCGCAAACGACGGGTCACGACAATGGTATCAACCATTTGAAAATAAAATCAAACCTCAACTTCGTGTTCTATTCGCAATATTACCGAAGGTTCAAAGCTCGATATTCTTTAATGTATTAATTAAATGTAGCAATCTTAGTTGCCTCTAGAACAGTGATACTCAATCTGCGGCCCGCATGAGGCCCACCGAGCCTTTTTAAGTGGCCCAGCTATCGTCCCTTGCTATGAGAAATTTACTTATTTAAGAACATTGTATTTGAAATTTGGTAGGAAATTCTTTGTCAAGAGAAATCAAATATATCACTTTGCTTTTTGCGCTCGGTGTCGTACGGGCTCGAATTTAAATTCTTTTTCTCTTTGGAACAGTTACGGTAAGTGATAACATACAACAGTCGAGTAGTGATAATTTTAGGGGTGGAACTAGTAATTTTTAACTATCTTTCATATCTTGCAAGTGAAAAACATTCGAAACAAATATATCGTTTGAAGACGATTGGGAGGTTGACTATTTTGCAGTGAAAGACTAATATGGATCAGTAATTGTTTAATTTGTCACGAAAGTGCTGTATTTTAAAAAAAATGTCAATAAACAGGGATCATTCAATAACACTTCTCCTCGAATATCTCTTTCAAGAGGTGATAAATAGGCTTTCTTGAATAATCTTTGCAACAGCAACAAAGTGTTTTGTCAGCGGTAACAAAAGCATCCCATGAAGAGATTGTTATATTATTGGTAATCATACGAAACCGTTTACTGATGCAGAAATTGTGAAGGGGTGTTTCTTAAATGCTTCTAATTTAGAGTTAGTGACGAAAATAAAAAAATATAAAAACTAATAATTAAAAAAGGCAAAGCAGGAGTTATAATATTTTGATCAATTTTCCACATTTTAAATTTCCAATGTAATCTTGATCTTAATCCATTCTCTCCCCCCCTTCTCCCCCATTTATACTCATGTTGCGGCCCTCGTGAAATAACTAACATATGTATGTGGCCCAGCAGAAAAAAAGGTTTAGTACCCCTGCTTTAGATTATCCTTATTTTTCATACATACCATCTTTTTAACTTATCTGTCTGAGGGTAATTTATGCTCTGTAAGGTTTATTCAGTTTTGGCACATTGGTCTTTTTTGCATATTCCCGTATAGGGTATGCGTAGATTATGATAGGATGCATTACGAGACTAAAATTTTCCAAGGACAGTCATATTAAATACGGAAATAATTCAGTGCCCTCTTCATCTCCCGAATTATCTTAAGATTTGTTCATAAATCAAAATTTTGTGATAAGATGAATATGTCTATGGATTGGATGATTCCATGCATTGAAAAAATCATCTGCGTAATTAAAAGTCCGGTAAGAAACCCTTATGCAACGTAATTATAATTAAAATTAAGCTCAAATATACGATGAAGGATGTAATGCTATACAACGAAAATGTAATAAAATAATTTAAAAATCTAACTTATAAATTGCTGTTTCTAGATCGAAAACATCCGAGAGCAGTTATTTATAAGGTAAATCGGTGACGCGCTCAGGAATTTTTCAGGGGGGATGCAGGGTCGGGGAAATCCACCATTCTCGTATCAAGCTCCAATACGCCACCCAACATATTCTTTTGTTTTTGTCAATTTTCGGGAACAAAAAAAAAAAACAGTAAAAAGTTAATTATTAAATAAATAATTTCCATTAATTAATATAATTAATTATTAATAACAAATAGTTAATTAAATTTTACGTACTACATATATAGGATTATAATCTAAAAAAATCCGGGGCTTTTGGGGAGGGTCCAGAACCGAGGATACCCCCCCTCTTGTGTGCGCCACTGAGGTAGATAGGTTTTAAGTTAAGATCTGTGTTTGTATTTTTCCAGTGGGACGTGTAATCAAAATATGAAAAAAGCTCAATTTCTTATTAAAGAAGTCTTTACTAAACGACGAAGTTAACGACACCGCTTGTTTTCCTGAATCTCAAAGATATTATGAATGAGGAGAGAAAAAAGTAAATGCTATTTTTTTTCGAGCCTTTTATTAGAATTCATAAAATTTTTTACTCTAACATAAATTTTGATTAAAAAATTCATTGATTTTTTGAGGCAATTGCCGACGAACTTCGTCATTTTGTTCCAAAATAAAAGCCAATGGCAATAGGTAGACCCTAGTAATCTTACAAAGGTCTAAATCTTACAAGGTCTGATTGTAACAAAGCCTAGTAATTTTTAGCATGAAATATCTTTCACATTCATCACAATGTTTTCGCCGAATTGAATGTCTACTGATTACAAAACCTATGTTCTCATCACACTTCCATCGCCTTCAGTCAATCGGGAGAGACTGAATTTTTGTGATATTTACGTATTATCCCGTCGACCCATTTCGCCAAACGAAAAGACATCGCCAATTCAAAGAAGCCGACAAATGCTGTAATAGTTATTATTATTGTTTGAAAGTGTGTGCGGGAACGGTTTTCTACTTTTGGGTTGTACATCGTGGCATTTGATGACGTCTTTTGATTTGACGAAATTGATCGACGTTATATTGCGTAAGTGCGGAATTTGTAATCTGAAATGAAACAATTTGAGGCTCACTTCAAACACTTTCGAGTCCCTCTTCGTGTTGATATGATAGCATCAATCAAGATAAGGTCCTCTTTAGATCCGCATTCCCATGTGCTTTTCTTCTATCCGAAATGGAAATAGGGGAGAGCAATATGCTAATGATAATGTACAAAGGTGTCTTCATCCATGCGCAGAGTTAGGTGAAACGACAATTTCACGCATGTACCATACTGGATACGATTGCATCTTTCCCACGATTAACATCTCTCCCTCCCCCACCACCCTTAAAAAATCCACTTCACCACCTGACATAATTTCTCCCAAATCAAATCTCATCCACTCCAGCACGTTCCCTCTCCAGAACTTTCCACATCGATTTTACGTGCCGAAACTACACCCTCCATTCATCCTTCTCGATTTTACTACACCCCTCGGCACCGCTGAAGTCACTTCCGAAAGGAATCTTAGATACACCCCAAGGGGGAAAAGAACAAAAAAAGAATCTTACAAAATTAAGGGGGGAAAAAAAGAATCGTTCCTCCTCACCCATTTCGAAGTCAAAGAATGACAACCAATTACCGTGGCTAATCGATGAGGTTGAAGAGGACGAGTGAGGAGCTCCCCCTCTTCTACAAGGAGGGCATTAGTGCTCATCTCGGGATTGATCATTTCTTTGCACGACCCCTCATCACCTGTCAGAGGATGAGATCGACCCCCCAAAGATCGTTTGGAGAGATAAGGCGATGAGTAAATTTACAGACAGCTACGTCTTCAGGCGTAAAGATGGATTGCTGGAAACCTGAATACAATGGAAATTGGGGAAACCATCGGCGGGTGATGATATTTTGGTTTATTAGTATTACTGCTTTTTAACATTGGAAATTGTTGTGACGTGATTACTAGAAATTTAGGCACATGAAATGGGAAGAATATAATGCGTGCTTTTGCCATATTTGCGAACATTTCAACACTTCAATTTCATGCGCATCAATAGGCATCTAGGTGGATATTTATAGGTAGCGTGAGCTTAGGATATAAATTTGTTGAAAACGAGTAATTGCGCCTGTCACTGAGACTTATCATTCCTATTTAAAATTCGGATATTTCTGAAAGGTAATTTGACATCCGCCAATGGCAAATCTTGAATGACAGATAGGAATCGAAAATTTTTTACTTTTCTAATTTTCATTGCTACTAGTAATGAAGGATAATATGCTACTTTAATTCGTATTTGTGGCTGAAACGTTTCCCTCTGTTGACCATTCGTTCAATGAAAAGCTAGCATTCAATTTTATTGCTTAAAACCAGAGGGAAAATCTGTCTCTTCACTAGGGATCCTAATGTTTGAATTGTATCGGTTAACCAACATAATCCGTTCCAAGACTACGTTCGTTATCCGAATTGTTCGTTAACCGATCATCGATTCACCATAGACTTCTATGTGAAATCGATCAATTCGTTCTAAAAATTAAATTTTAAAAAATGTATAATTTCTTACTAAGTTTTTAAAAAATAATACATACATATAGTCTTGCATATTAATCAGTCCTTTTCATTTTTTTGCTTATGGGGCGCTGAAGAACATGTCCAATGTCGATTGCTTTTCTCTCTTTTTCAGGATTTTCCGGAAGTAATTAATAGCATTGTCGTTGTAAAGATCCCCAACCCTACTGACATCAGCTTGGTTTGAGTGCCATTCTAAGACCATTGCTCTAACAGCCTCCCACTTTTTCAAAAGATCTTTAATGGCAGATGTCGGCATTGGTCCTCTTTCGTCTTCCTCTTGTTCAGAAGGAGGCACATTTCGTTGTGTTTCTTGGTGTTCTTCATTCAAAATTTCTTGGAGTTCTTCTATCGTCATTTCATCTTCATGTCCCATTATGAGCTCTTCTACGTCATCCTCGTTCACCTCCAATTCCAGATCTCTAGCAGTTGTCAAAATTTCATTTATAATTTAAGGGATGTCTCCCTGATCACCTCCGAATATGTGTTCGTTGTCCAAACACAAAAAATCTTTCGTGAAAGTGTTCATCAACCGATCATCCACTGTATTTTAAAAATAATTGCTATGTTAATGAAATACAGGCTTTTAATCTCAGGTTCTCCTAATGGCGTAGCTTCAACTATTTCTCAGCATGTTTACCTGACATCTGTAGTGTACAATAGGTGGCCCCTTGGCGAAGGCATTTTTTTTTGGCGACCAGAATCAGTTATTATACTACCTCTTTGTAGCGATAAGTGTTCCGAGAGTAACGAAGTGAAGCCGAAGTAATGAAGAGCTTAGTTCATTCTGACATCTATATAAACATCGCAAAATCCAAGGGGCACTCTACACTTTAGCTGAGCCCTAAAATCACAGAGACCGAGATAGCCGAGTAATTACGGTTCACCGTGTTCACTTCAGTCACTCCGGACTCCTTAGGTTAGATCTGTCAATCCTTAAAATCCTCACAGTATCATTGTGTGGAAGTTTGGAAACTGAGATAGAAATTAAGGTGTCCATTTCGTCATCTGACCATGATTCAAAACTCGATTCTCCCTCCAATAATCCTCGTGTGAATTCGTTAATAAATCAATCCCCTTGATTCACCGAGCAAAACAATGGAGTTCTACATGTCGATGCAAGTGAGTTTCAAAACTGTTTTGTAGTGTGGAAGTTACAGGAGAGAAAGCTACTAGCTCGGGTATCAACCTCGTCCATCGCTTGACCTTTGTTCAAAATTACGACGTCTGGCACCAATAGCCCTCTTTCTACAGACGGATATTTAAATTTTTACAATAATAATAATAATAACCAGAACATTTTATCATAGCTACTAAATGAACCCACTTAAAAATGTGTATTATATTACTTAAGTGGTTGTAAATTTCGTAAAAGTGCAAATTTAATCAAAAACAATTCTAATATTACCCACAAAAATTTCAGTTAATTACCGTAAAATCCGGCGTATAACGCGCACTTTTACCACAAAAGATAAGATCGAAATTTATACGGTTCCGCGTTATACTCTGCGACTAAAAATGAAAACCTTAAAATAAAAAACGACGAGCGTTGAAAAATATTGTACTTCTGCATGTATCAAAATACTACGTACTTAAAAGAAATGACATTCCTTACGAACTTATTATATCCTTATGAAATCATTGTAGTTCTAGAAATATAATACTTTTATAAAAAACATAAAAACATTGCTTATGCGTTTATTTCAGATTTCTTCGTAAAAAAGATGGCGCGCTTTAGACGGCGAATATACCTAAAAATTAAAAAGTGCAGCTTGAAAGCATAGGTACGCGTTACACGACGGATTTTACAGTATCTTCATAACCTTGTTCTCTGTCTACATTTTCAGGAAAAACGCATTTTGTATAAAATACGTTTTAATGTCACACACACACACAGTAAACTACTCACTGAAAAAGTATCATCCGCTCTTACTAAAACTTTTGTATAGAAATAAAAGGGAAAAACTTGCTCTTTATATATATATATATATATATATATATATATATATATATATATATATATATATAATATATATATATATAAACCTACAATATTAAATTGTAAAATAGTTTTTTCATTTTTTGACTAAATCCGTGGTTCTAAGGTAGTCGGATAACTTAAGTACTAAATAATTGGACGCGAAAAGTTTTATTTTAAGTCCTTCATTTCAATAAGGTGCGATTTTTTTAGCTATACAGGGTGATTCGCTGCAAGACCTACAAACTTGCAGGGTGTGGAGGGGGTGGAGAGACGACTCGGAATTCAAATAGGAATGCAGGGTTGCAAATGCCTTGGTTGCGAGATATAGTGCAGATAAAAAGAACAGAAAAAACAGCAACACAGAAATAGGACAGAAAACATTTTATTGAAAGGTTATACAACAAAAAATGTTCAAAATTCAACCAGAAGTCGTCCGGCAGGCTTGACAGCTGTGCTGCATGGAATTCGTTACATTCTAAAGGGTGTTTTTTTTCCAGGTATAGAAGTTTAAGTTGGCATTACTTTCCAAGATGGCGACCGATTTAACAGGTGTCAAGTGATTTATTCTCAGTTTGGTTTGGCAATTCATCAAAACGATCATCAAGCAAGGCGTAGATTCGTCGAATGGGCCCAAAACGAGATGGCCGTTGTTCCCGATTTTCATAAGCGAATTTTGTTTAGCGATGAAGCGCACTTCTGGTTGAATGGCTACGTCAACAAACAAAACTGCCGCATTTAGAGTGAAGCTAATCCACAAGTGTATGTCGAAACACCGTTACATTCAGAAAAACTGACTGTTTGGTGCGCTTTATGTGCTGGTGGAATCATTGGTCCGTACTTCTTCAAAAACGATGAAGGCCATAACGTTACAGTCAATGGTGATCGGTATAGAGCCATGATTACTAACTTTTTCATTCCTGAATTGAACAATCATGATGTCCAGGAGCTGTGGTTCCAACAAGACGGCGCAACATGTCACACAGCTCGTGCCACAATCGATTGATTAAAAGACACGTTTGGTGACCGCCTAATTTCACGTTTTGGACCTGTGAATTGGCCTCCAAGATCTTGTGATTTAACACCGCTAGACTATTTTCTGTGGGGCTACGTAAAGTCATTGGTCTATGCGGATAAGCCACAAACGCTTGACCATTTGGAAGACAACATTCGCCGTGTTATTGCCGATATACGGCCACAAATGCTGGAAAAAGTCATCGAAAATTGGACGTCCAGATTGGACTACATCAGAGCCAGCCGTGGCAGTCTTGTGCCAGAAATTATATTTAAAATGTAATGCCACAAGATTATCTTTCAAATAAAAAAAAAATTTATGTCAATCGAATAATACATCGTTGTTTTATTGGAATTTAAAGTTCTATACCTCTAAAAAAACACCCTTTAGAACAACGGTACTCAACCTGCGGTCCAACGAGTCTTTTTAAGTGGCCCGGTCAGTGCCCATAGCTCTGAAAAATTCACTTATTTAAGAACAATATATTAAAAATTTGGTGTCCAGAAATCAAATGTACCAATTTTACTTTTTGCTTTCGATGTCGCACGAGTGCGAATTTATATTCTTTTTTATGTGTAACGGTTACGGTTGGTGATAACAGACAGCAGTGGAGTGGTGACAGATTTATTGGTGGAACTAATTTTTCACTATCTTTCTTGTTTTGCAAGCTAGAATATTCCAAGAAAATATATCATTTCTAGACGATTGGGAGGTTGACTATTGTATGGTGAAAAATAAAACAAACGGGGATAAGTAATTGTTTGATTTGTCACGAAAATGCTGTATTTAAAAAATACCAATAAACAGGAATCATTCAATGACACTTTTCCTCGAAGATCTCTTTCAAGAGGCGATAAATAGGCTTTCTTGAATAATCTTTGCAACAGCAACAAAGTATTTTGTCAGAGGTAATGTCACAGCGGTAACAAAGATATCTTACGAAGTTTGTTATATTATTGGTAATCATATGGAACCGTTTACTGGGTGTGATACAGAAATTGTAAAGGAGAGTTTCTTAGATGCATCTAATTCAGTGTTAGTGACAAAAATAAAATATATATATATATATAAAATATTGTTTAAAAATAGCAAAACAGGGGAGTTAAAATATTTTGATCAGTTTTCCCCATTTTAAACCCCCTCCCCCCTCTTTATCCTCATGATGCGGCCCGCGGGGAAAAGTTGACTTGTGTATGCGGCCCAGAAGAAAAAGAGGTTGAGTACCCACGTTCTAGAAGATTCCTGACATGTCACATATCCTCACAGCAGCTACAGATATTCGATCGATGAGGTCTTAAACTGAAGGAACGGAAGTCTCAGTTGACGTTGAGGTGTTTTTCTTAGACGTGAATTCCAGAATGATGGGGATGCTCCACATTACGGTTCCGCATGGAGCGGAACCGTAATGTGGAGGTACATGTATTGCGTCAAGAAGTTCGGATAGGACTTGCTGCAAGATCAGATATGCTCTACCACCCAAAGGACTCGGCAGAAGGTACAGTCTAATGACGTAGTCTCGAAGTATGCCGGC
This sequence comes from Trichonephila clavipes, assembly GCA_019973935.1. Taxonomy (NCBI): domain Eukaryota; kingdom Metazoa; phylum Arthropoda; class Arachnida; order Araneae; family Nephilidae; genus Trichonephila; species Trichonephila clavipes. The sequence continues at coordinate 885,587 of BMAU01003320.1, read as the reverse complement.
CCAAACTCTGACTGAGAAACGCTGTTGAGCTGCACGTGGTTGAGTACGATAAGGGTTCTCTAAAGCCCATAAAAAGGTATTATGCTGATTAATGTGTTGCTGCTTCTGTTTTTTCTCTCAGCTTTGCACCGTAGCTCGCAATTAAGAGTATTGCGACCCTGCATTTCTATGTGGTTTCGAGTTGTTTTTGTAACCCCTACAAGTTTGTCTGTCTGATAGCGAATCACTAATATAATGTCCCTTGTTAGTTACAACTGTCTGCCAGCGTTCTGGCAGCTTATCTAACTCCCAGGGGAAAAAATTCTTTGTTTTGTAGACAAACAATTCTTCCACTGCCATTTGGGCAACCTCATAGTTTATATATTCATTTCCATCAAGAAAGTTTTACAGTGACCTGTGTGTGTGTGTGTGAACACAGGATAATCAGATGGTGCAATATCATGAGTATATGCTGTCTGAGGCACTGAGGCTGCAATTTTTTTCGTATGAGGTATTTCTTGTCACGTGTAGTTCAGCGTTGTCGTGATAAAGAATCACACCCTTTCTATTGGCCAAAGATGCGCTTTTATATTGAACTCTTTATTCAAAACTTCTTTATCAAGTTGTGAACATAAACGACTATTTCATTTTCTTTCCGCAACTCATAGTGCACTATACCCTTGCTATCTCACCAACAATACTTCTTATGATGCACGCCAATTTAGGATATGGATGGTGGTGTCTCTACTTTGTAAACATATTTCATTTTTTTTCTAACCACGTGTCTATACACTATTTACTTTTCTTCTCCAGTCACGAAGTGGTCCCAAAACGGTCCCATTTTGTGACGAGCAAGATTCGAAGAACATATCGAAATTCTGTCCATTAAATATTTTTCGCTTAGTTCGTGCGACACTCGGAGTGTTTGGACACGAAACCAAGCTTTTAATGCAATCCAAAGCAGTAGTCTGACGAATTCCAAGCTTGAAGCTCACTTCTGTGGAAATTAACGTGGGATTTGTCCTGATCATTTTGCGTAGCTTTGCTGATATCTGATGGTTTTCCTGATCTGGGTTCATCTTTCAAAGAAAATCACCCAAGCGAAATTTCACAAGCCATCTTTGGTATGTTCAAGCTGCTCTGCTTCCTCTCTAAACACGTAACTCAAGTTCTTTTTGCCTCCATCGTGTTACTCACTTTTTGGAGTTCAAACAACACACATGTCTTAAGTGCTCTTTTTAATCATTCATGTTGACAGTCTTGTGATGAGAGGCTGGATGGCCCCCTTTTATTGGTAATTTCTATATGTGCCCCCTTGACCGGATGTCGTTCAGAGTTGGTGTAACGAAGTCCCGAGTTAATTTAATTTCATTTAACTTCCTAAAGTTCAAGACTGAACGCCATAAACATCGCACATTAATCTTAGTTCAAGGACGAAAAAGTCGCATCATTACGATTACCAAATCGGTTCTTTATGTTTTATCAAGACGCCTAACATTAAATCTAATTTATCTCCAAAGCTCAGACCTAAGTTCGACGGTCCCTACAGAGTTGTAGAGCGTTTTTCTAACGTGAATTACAGAGTTCAGCATGTTGAGCAATTGAGAAAGAGGTTTATAACACACATGTCAACTGAATGATTCCTTTTACTAAAAGATTTAAATATTTACACCGGAACAATTTGGATGACAAATTGCCAATCGATACTGAGGTGGAAAATATCATTTCGAATCCGCAATGTAATCTAAGGGCTCGTGCACATGATTCGAGTATTTAGTTTAAGGTATCCGACTATCCCAAAATCATGATTTTTTTTCAAAAATTTACAATTTTTTATGACTCTATTTTATAGGCCAGCTTATTAGCTTAATAACAATACCAAGCTTTTTATTTTCCCTCCACTAGAACAATAACTACAAGCGTTTTAGTAAGAGCAGATGCCATAACTTTACACAAGGTGTCAAACTTTAAAATGTGTTTTAGTCGAAATGTGTTTTTTTTTTCGAAAAATTCAAACGGGGACAGTGATTGCTCAAAATGTTTTGAAAATAATTGGCTGAAATATTTTGCTTATGTTCTGCATAACAGTAGAAGTGTTTTGATCTTCAGATTTATCAATCATTGTTTGATTTCAAAAAATTTGCAGTCCTTTATGTGAATATAGTAAATGTGTTTTTTTAAGCAATTTCGTATAATCACTAAGATAAAGTGCTTTAGTTTTTATAAAAATTAAAATATCACTTATCCTGAAGGTCACTTCAAACAGGAATAACAAAGTAACACATCAAAACTGAAAAGTTTAGAATTTGTTCATAAAATCTTTGTACAGAGCGGACCCCGTTTATGTAATTTTTTGTACATTTTTACTAGTTTTTTCCCCTTTTAATAATAATTTTTTTTCTTTTATCAATCTTAGAATTTTTTCCTTAAAATATACTAAATAAATATAAAAATCACAAAAAAATCCCCATAGCACCGTTTTTTTCAAAAAAAAAAGTTGTCGCAAGTAGTCGGATACCTTAATTCTTATTACACCGTTTTCAGAGAGAACGAGAAATTGTTTTATTATTGTTGACATTTCCTCGCTAGAGGAGAATCCATACCTAAAACACAAAACTTTGTTTTGGTTGTTTTCTTCCGGTTATAATTTTTTTTTTCGTGTGACATGAAGGAAAATTACCAATAAAAGGGGGCCGTCCAGCCTCTCATCACTAATTAGTTTAAAAACCCGACTAAAATGCGAAAAAAGGTGTAAATCATCAGTAGTATAATAATCTAATTGTTTAAACCGGTTCCAATTGGATCCGAATTTTTGCAATGGATCAACAACGCATAGAAGTACACGTGTTCAAAAACAACAGAACTTTCCCTAAACACCAATAAGTTACACACATTAGACAAATTATCCTTTTACTTTGTCTGTGACTTCACTCATATAAAAATGCATTATACCATATGTACAAGTAAACCGTTTGAGAGCGACTGTCACTAACTTCTTAGCAACAAGGTGCTCGCGCTATAAAAGAAAAATTAATTAAGGTACTTTTTTTTCCATATAATGAATTTAATTTTAGATTTATATATTTTTAATTTTTTTTTTTTTTTTTTTACTAACGCGTCACACTCAAAAGGAACACGAGGGCCACAATCGCAGATATAAATTTAGCAGCTTTTTGTAAAACTGCTAAATTTATGACTATAATGCTGGACATTTGTCAATTTCAAGGTCAGAGACGAATTACTAAACGTAAAAAGGAGAAAAATTCCACGAATCAGTTGAAACAGAATTAAGAGGAATTGAAGAAATATCTCGTAATCGATAAAAGCTTATATAACAGAGGAAAAAAACCGAAAATTCGAAAGCTTTCTGATAATATTGCAAAACTTGCAAACTCTCCAGGTAGTTGAGGGTGAATTTGTAAACTACAAACCACAGGAAGTGTTTTATAATTATCTTTCGAAATACAGCGATTAATTTAGTAGTACAAATTGTGCTTAGAAAAAGTGATGTTAACATAAAATTTAAATAAGATTAGATTGTATCTTAATAAATGGATGAGTTCTCTAAAGAAAAAAAAAAATTGAGAAAAATTTTAGAGTCAAGAAAATATCAGATTTGAAGGAGGGAAATAGAATCATTTTTAGGGTAAAAAAGCCACAGGAGATTGAAACGATAGGAGTACGTTTCACCTACTGAATGATGCAAATTCTGGGAATAATAACTTCTTTTTGTGTAAGCATTATTATTTTATTCTATTTTCAAGTTGCAAGTAATACAATACCACAGATATATTTCTAGATTCCTTCATAAACTCTTTCCTGGAAATTTTCGTACAATTTTTCATTTTGCAACTAGTTGAAATTCCCGACATTGCGCGTTACAACTTTTAATTTTACTTTATAAAAATATAAATTCTAAACATTCACCCAGCAAAAAAAAAAAAAAAAAAAAAAAAAAAAATTGCTTATTTCAATGTATCAAAAAAAAAAATTCAGAAAAAGTTGCTTAGATTAATTTTTTTTCAATTTTTTTTAAAATTTATTTCAATAAATACGATGCGGGATTCAAAAGTTCCGCACTGAGCCTGTAATGTGGAAAATTTTAGCAGTAGAGCAATTACGATAACATTTCTGTGTCACTGCATTCTCTTCCCCTTTTCTAAAAAAGTTCACCCCAAATCACGTGGTCGGTGGCTTGCCACGGTGTCGTATTTCATAGGTGAATGCGTTTAGTAGTCGGCAATTGAAAGAAAATGCGTTTGTTGAGCAGAGAATAACATCAAATTTTGTGTTGGTTTGAAAGAGTGCTACGGAAACTTACGAAATGTTTAAAGCATCCGACTACATTCGGAACCGTGATTTTAAAAAAGCGCATAAATGGATAATTTCATGATATTTAGTGTCACTTAGATTAGAATACATGTATAAAAGGGTTTTAAGGACATTTTGACAAAAAAATATTTAAATACTATATTTCGGCAAAAAAATAACTTAGAATAACCTTTCTTCAAAATGTTCTCCTTTTATAAAACAATGCTTCTATTATAATAATATTTTGCCTGTATATAGCTCAGACCTCTGTACAGAGGCTCAACTATGATTTTTGAAAAATTCACATTTTTTTCAGAGTTACAACAAATTGAAATAATTATAGGCGTTTTTTTCTGTAAATTTCTTTCCTCTGTTATAGTAAAATATGGATAAATCCACTTCTAAGTCATACATTTCAAAAATTCTAGTTCAACCTCTATACAGAGATCTGAGCTATATACAGACACACACACACACAAAGTATTATTATAATAGAAGTATTTTCCATAAAAGGAGAATGTTTTGAAAATGGGTCATTCCATGTTCATTTTTTGTCAAAGTATTGCACTTAAATAATTTTTTATTGTAATACTATTCTTAAAACAATTTTATATACGTTTCCTTATCTAAGTTACGCTAAATATCATGAAAATTATCCATTTATGCGCGTTTTGAAAATCACGGTTCCGAACGTAGTCGGATACCTTAAGGCAATGATACATTATCACGAACGCAAGATTTTGAGAGGTCCGACATGTCAGAGAAAGTAAGGAAAGTGTCAAAGACGACGAACACTCTCTCACATTGAAAAGTTTTCTGCGGCGGTACGTAAGAACATGCTTCAAACAACGACTGGGGTGAAAATGAAAACAACTGTTTTGCCACACCCTTCTTACTCCCCTGATTTCGCTCCCTGAAACTTGAGAATATTTCTTGAACTGGCACGTCACTTGCAGGGTTGTCGATTTCAATCTGCGGATGAAGTTAAGAGTGCATCGCAGGCTGAATTAAAGGACAAGGCTAAAAATGGATTCCAGAAATGTTTCAATGAACTTTATAAGCGATCAAAGAAGTGTGCTATTACTTAAAGAGTCTTCTTTCGAAGGAGGATGTGTTTCAGCAACTTAACTGGTAATATTTTTTTTTCAGTTATAGATTCAGTCCGGGAATTTTTGAATTCTACTATGTATATATCTCACACTAAAGAATATCATGTACGAAAACTAGCCGTTACCTGCCTGCCTCGTGGGGTATTTGATGATGTTGTAATGAATATATACTGTTCATTGGATAGCCTAGTGGTTAGAGCATCGGACTCCAGACCGGAAGGCCTGGGTTCGATGTCCGATGCCACCAAATACCCTCCGAGTACACACGGAGTACGTGCTCGTTAAATCAGTGGGTCCGAAGTCTTAAGGGCTGAGTCACGAGCACAGGGACTGGAGAATATTTCCCTTCCCTTCAGTCCATGCAGAAATTGTGGAGGTGGAGATGGGTGGTGTCGCCATCTATCGTCCCTTCGGGGAATTCCGTCGAGCTAAATCGTACTGTCACTTGTATGTGTTCAAGGCCAACGACAGGCGTACTTCTAGCCCCTTGCAACGAGGAGTTTCGTGGGCCTCGATCTGACTACATCAGACAGGTGGCATTAGAAACAACAACATAAATTATTGTTACTCAAGTTCCAGCACTAAGTGTTCGATTGTATTGGAGAAAAACATTCTTATAACTCTTACCTCTTGGTTTAAAAAGGACCAGACTTGAATTTCTCAAATTGAAATAGAATAATCTTTTACGCTCCCGTAACCTCCTCCAAAGTGGATTTTTGGAAAACCCATTTTTAGTGGATCTTTACTTACCAAAAGAAACACGCGTCGAATTTCGAGTCTGTAGGTCTAGTAGTCCAAAATCTGGAATTTTCATTTTTTTTTCACCCCCTTAACACTTCTCACTCTTGCGATAGGGCCAAGCAAAACCCGTTCTTAGCGGATCTCTACTTATTAAAAGAAACATGTTTATCAAATTTCAGGTCTGTAGGTCTAGTAGTTTTGGCAGGTATTGTGATGAGGGAGGAAGTCATTTTTCTCCTTTATATGTGTTAATAAATAAGGGGGAAATTGTTTTATGAAGGAGCCAACTTAATTCTAAACAATTATCTCTATTACCAAATATTCTAATTAATGGTTCCTATAGTTTTTTATTCTTAACATAATTCGAAATTGACAATATGCTTGAAGTTCATTGGAAATGGATAGTACGTACTAGAGTATACTCTTTAAGCTCACACTAAAACTGAATGCAACTTCTATCAGCAAAAAATGGCATAACTGGAGGTGTTTTCCATTAGTTCTTTTGCCTTTATCTATGTTTCAGTCTAGTTACTCCTGAGATGTTTCCTATCCTTTCTCCGGCCAATAAAAAATTCACGAAGGATGTAGTATTTCCTGATTGTGAAGTAATCGTACACTTAATCCCTTATGGCTTAATCTTTTTAAAATAAAAAGTAACTTCCGTTGATTATATAAAAGTTCAATCCGTACCTTGAATGAAAATACAGTAAAATCTGTTTTTACGCAATAGATAGGAACCGCACAAAAAAAAAATATTCGTAAATTTCATAAACACTTACATATAATTAACAACTTAGTCGACATTCTACAGAATTTTTTTTTTTCATGCGGCGGAAAGGGACCGCATAAAAAAAGGCGCCAATAGAAAATTCGCCAATTATTTACGAAATGTATGAAAAAGTGCTTCCAAACAAAATCAATAGTTAAATTGCATATAATAAACATTTTAAAAACATTAATTTCTTATTGTATACATGGAGAAATTTTCAAAATGCACGTACATAATTCCCAGCTACTCGTCGTAATCCAAAGAGCGCATCTTCCTGTGATGAATTAGCTCAAAATCGCTTTCGTCACTTGAAGATACAATTTCGATTGATTTACTCTTTTTGGCACCATAAATAAGTGATAAGTTTTTTTGTGACAACACGACGAAAGGTTGGTCAATTGCTTGCAAACATCACGATAACCAGATATGCGTGATCGAAGCTCTTTTTGGAATTTCAAACCTTTTTCGGAATTGGTATCTAATTTAAGAAAATGTTTTTCCAATTTGTTGTATAAAGCTGGATCCCTGTGCATATATTTTATCCACTCTCAAAGAATCCTGTTCTTCTCTTGTCCGTGTTCATAATCTATAAAATTATTGATAATGTCACTGTCATTGACAGTTTCGTCTTCAATCGAGCGTGGGCTGCTAGAGCGTTGGGAGAAAGCAATTGAATGTGCAACGTCGAGAGACTGTTGACAAATGAACAGAGCGTCTTAAAGTTTACATATGTACATGGATGGAAAACATTACAATGGCGCCTAAGCCGTTGCTATTCATATACTACATAAAAAAAAAGATCGTGCATAAGAAATCGCATAAAAAGAACGGCACACAAAAACAGGTTTTGTACACTGAGTGGTCCAAATTATTATTATCCCCTTAAATACAATATTGGCCACCTTTTGTCCTTAGTACTACCTTAATTCCTTTGGCCATGGACTGTATGGTAGGTGGTGTGAGGAATCTGAGACCATATCCGATGAATTGCATTTTCCAATTCCTTTAGATTGTATGATGACCGACTCACAGCTGCATTAAGCTTCGTTCGATCTCCTCCAGTAGGTTTTCCATTGAATTGGCCTGCACAATTACCACATATCCCATCTAAAATACTGGAATGCCTCTCGAATAATTTGTGGACAACGAGCATTGCTCTGCTGAATTCCTCGACAGGATATACCATTCACATAACAGGATTTACTCGATCAGCTACAATATTTAAATACCCTTGATCATTTAGACGCTTTTACACATGAATCAAAAGACCCATAAAATGTGAAGAAAACATTTCCAAAACCATAATATTACGTCTACCAGCTTGAAGAGTTTTAAAATTACAGATAGGGGATCCATGCTTTCGTTTTATTTTCTTCATAATTTTAGCCATTTGCGAGATGTAATTGAAAACGCGATTCACACACACACACACATTAGGCCACATGAACTTCCTAGTCATCTGCAGTCCAATGCTTGAACTTTACAAACCTCTTGTCTACTCTTTAACAAGAGCAGGCAAGAGGTCGGTCTTTGACAGAAGAGGCCTTTCGCGGAATATCGTAATCCCAACTGCAAAATCATTAATAGTTGCGCCATCAAACAGTTCAATTCATAAAGAGTATTCATAGAATCCTGATTTCTATTTATAAAATAACACTCATATTCAGATACAACTATCATCCACTAACCCTCTTTAAAATTTAAATTTGTGTTACCATATTGAAACTGAGATCAGTCGTGTAGATGGTCCGTTGTACACAATTGTAAAGTTGTTAAACAGAGAAATTGTATTGACAGAAATATACTAATTGTTCTTGACAGAAAAAATTAGAAGTACCACGCTCCAATATTTTCTTTCGGTATATTTTTCGCACTATATTTTTCTTTCAGTATATTTACAATAGATGCCATTTTTGTAGAACCTCATTAACTTAAAATTTAGCAATTAATAGTTTGTTGGCTCAAAAATGCCACTGGCTGCTTTTCAGTCTTTTGAATGCGAAATGAACTAGTTTTTAAAATTTCTTTTGGTGCAATGGATTTTCACAATATTTATGATATATTTCGAAAAGATTTCTCAAGTTTGACTTAATTATTCCCAGATATATATTTCGTTGGGCTCAAATCCGTTCAAATTGTGTTTGAGTGTGACTGGGAGGAGGGTGAGGGGAAGGGAAGCGGGATGAATGTATAGTTTTAGAGGTGTGAAGCCAAAGATTTAAAATTTTATAGCAGTAAGCTTTGGAATCTTTGTCTTGTTTGAAAATCCCCTCCATATATAAATCTCCAAACTGCATGATAAGTCAAAATAAATATAGAGATTACACACGGCTATAACTATTTAATGAAAAAAAAATTATCGGTAAAATTTACATATAATGTAAACGGAACTTAAAAATTTTGCATACATACATTATAGATGTTCTGTGTAACTTCTCTTGATCACACGGACAAGGGAAACGTAAATTGTACGGTCCTTTTTTTACTGAGAATAAAGTGTTACATCAAATGTTTACTTTGATATGCTTCAGCTATGGTTAATGTGAATAACCTAGTGGTTAGAGCATCAGACTCCAGACCGGAAGGCATGGGTTCAATGACCGATACCACCAAATACCTTCAGAGTACACACGGAGTACGTGCTCGTTAAATCAGTGGGTCCGAAAGTCTTGTGGGTTGAATCATGAGTGCAGGAGACTGGAGAATATTTCCCTCCCCTTCAGTTCCATGCCTAAATTGTGGAGGTGGAGATAAGTGGTGTCACCATCTATCGTCCTTTCGGGGAGTTTCACCGAGCTAATTCGTACTGTCACCTGTATGGTGCTCAAGGCCAACGACAGGCGAACTTCTAGCCCCTTGTCACGATGAATTTCGTGGGCCTCGATCTGACTACGTCAGACAGGTGGTATTAGAAACAACAACAACATGGTTAATGCCACAGTCAGACTGATTTCCCAGATTACATCTTTCAGCACGATGAAGCACGTCACACTGGGGTACGGAGGTTCGCACATTTTTAAACCAACATCTTCCAAAGCGTTGGATTGGTCGAAGTGGAGATGCTGACGATGTCTTGTGTCCTTAGCCACCAAAGTCGTTGAACTTGACACCGTGTGATATTTTTAAGGGATTATGTGAAAGACACACACAGGGTGCATGTGCTTTCCATGCAAAAACAATTGAACTGAAGGTACACATTTGTAAAGCGCTCGCATCGGTGACAGCACAAATGGATCAGAATGTATGCCGTGAAATGGAGTACCACCTACATGTTGTCCTAATGAATGACCAAGGGAAGTCGCATAGAACATCTAGGAAGTATATACACAAAAGTTTGAAGTTTCGTCTACTTTCGGTGCAAATCTTATCGATAAATTCTTTTCTATTAAATAGTTATAGCCATTTGTAATCGCTCTATATTCATTTTGACTTACACTGTATTTGCTGCCAATACTGTATTATTTGGTTGTAATTGTAAATATGTAAACTAATCGCAATTCTCCAGATTCTTATTCATTGGTAATTTAAAATATCCGTTTTTAATTTCGACAGTCATAAATTTTAAAAGTTTCCAAAATTCTACGGAATTAGTTTAATAGCCTTAGGATAAACAAAAGTGGTTTACGAACGGAAGTGATGAAAACTGCAGGATTTATTAACATTTTATCGTTTTAGTTGAAAGGTTGTGTAAATTTAGAATCTCTTAAGGCTGTTTTTTGCTTTATTTCAAAAGAACCTTTAGCAAATGTTAAAAAAACACATTTTCCGATAGGGAAATACCCAATTTTCCTGCAAATTGGTGACTCTTTGACTCACATGTATGTTCGTTACATTGTATTTTATGTTTAAAATTACCGTAAAATAGGACGCATAACGCTCATCTTTAACGCCAAAAATAAGATTTAAATTTAAAGGTGCGCGTTATACGCCGGATTTAACGTTACATTCCCCCCATAAATGCGCAACTTTTTCTTTTGCTTGTAAACAGTGCCGATTTAAGCTCATTTCGGGCCCTGAGCATAAAAGATCTACTGGCCTCCTTGGCACTGGCGGATACTAGGAAATTCTGGTCAAGTCCAGCTTATCCGGGCCCTTCCGGGCACCCGCCCCAAACACCCAATGGATAAACCTGCACTGCTTGTAAAGAGCTAAATAGCTTTTTCATACAGCATACTAATAGTAATAGTAATGGAATAGAATAACAAAATATGTTGCCCTATATGCCATAGTAAAATTAAAATACATTTTAATTTTTGAAAAACTGGTCAGGAGTTTTAATTCGTATTCCTTAACCCTTTATCTACGGACGGTACTTCCTATCACTTTAAAATTACATACAATAACCATTTTTTCGAATACTCTGACGATACTTAGCAGGAATATTCTTTTAAATCCACGCTTCCAATATATATGGCAGCACGGGTTCTATGATGAGTATTTTAGTGGGGAAGGCGAATAGTTAATAGCAGAAGTTGCGTTTTCAGCGGATTGCGAAGATTGCCCTTTTTTTGTCCAAAAAGATAGTTAATGTCGAAAGGTGTCTTATTTTTTTTTTCTTTCTGTATGTTAATGAAGACTTCAGAAAAAGATTTGACTATTTATTTTAAAAGTGAACAGTGTTTACAATTAATTATCTTAAATTAATTAATTAGTTCTAACAGATTAAATTTCCCAAAGTTGAGTATTTTGTTTATGTATATTCCTTAGTTTTTAATATAGTGATCCAAAAAAAATATTGCATGAAAAAAACTGCAGTATATTATAATACGGTAGATAAAGGGTTAATTAACCGTTACCTGCCCGTTTTTCTGAGTAGTCAATAATGTTACCTGTGAATATTCTTTTTTTAAAGTTATATATAAGTTCAACCTGAAAAACATTTTTACAGTCCTCACCTCTTGATTTAAAAAGAGCAGGACTTGAAATTCTAACAAGTTGACTACATTCCCCACACACACAAACTTCCCAATAGTCGATTTCCGCAAAACCAATTTTTAGCGGATCTCTTATAAACGAAAGAAACAAGCAAATTTCAAGTTTGTCGGTCTAAGAGATCAGGACATCTCGCGATGAGTGAGTCGCTTTTCTCCTAAATATTAATATACGACGCGCATCCAGAAAGTAAGTTTCCCTATTTTTTTTTAAAAAAAAGAACTAACACTTTCAGGAACATATTTATTGGCAACAAGTACAGCAATGTTTCAGCTATTTTTTAACATAGCCATCACCAGATTTGAGACATTTGTTACATCTTGGGATCAACTTTTGTATCACTCTGTGGTAGAACTCTGCCGCCTGTGAATGGAGCCAGCGTGTGACAGACGTCTTCAGCTCTTCGTCGTTGCCAAAACGCTCACCGGAGGACAGGAATTTCTTGGTGCAAGAAAACGTGAAAATCGCTGGGAGCAAGATCAGAACTGTAGGGGGCTGATCAGACAACTCCCCGCCAAATTCCATCAAAACACCTGTTGTGCGTCAAGCCGTATGTGGAAGAGCATTGTCGCGGAGAACCACAACACCCGCATTAAACATTCCACGCCTCTTGTTTTGAATGGCACGTCGCAATTTCCGCAGTGTTTCACAGTAACGGTCAACGTTTATTGTTTCACCACGTGAAAGGAAGTCAATGAGAAGAATGCCCTTCCTATCACAGAACATTGTGCACATCACTTTCCGTACCAACAGCATCTGCTGCTTGGTTTCCGGGGTGAAGTGCGAAATCCAAGTCTCATCGCCCGTAACGATCCTGTCGAGGAACTCATCGCCGTCATCGTGATACCATTGCACAAATGTCAGTGCTGCTCCTAAGCGTTGAAATTTGTACTCGGGTGTCAGGTTTCTCAGCACCCACCTGGCGCACAATTTTTTGAACAGCAGGTGCTTAGTGACAATTTCATGCAACAAGGATCGCGATATCTGCAGAAATTGGAACTCCGTAATCATGAAGCGATGGTTCTCCATCACGCGCTGCCTCACAAGCTCAACAATGATGAGGGACGGTCGCCCACTGCGCTCTTCATCATGGACACTTTGACGATCTTCTGAAAACTGCATATATCAGCGACGCACCATCTGCTTACTCATGATATTCAGCCCATAGAGCTGACGATGAATTTCAATAGGAGCGATGCTTTATGTATTCAAGCACTTTATCACCGACCGAACTTCGCAGGTAGCGGGAGAATGAATAAGAGCTCCCATTTCGGTCCACTGCTACTGGTACGAGGCTAGACCTGTCCAGCTGGTATATGATTGATACGTCATAGATCTGTTACGCATACGCAATTGACATGGCTAATTACGTTTACTTTAAAGGGAAAAACATCGGGAAACTTACTTTCTGGATGCGCTTCGTGTATCTCATGAAAGCAGTTTTAACGGCACTAAACTGCTACCGAAGGCTTAACATAATATCGCGTAAAATTACTTACATAATACTATTTAAAATAACCACTTTTTCAATTACAAAAGAAATCCTCGGTTGATTCATTGTTTAAAGCCCGACTCAGAAACAACACAGCTTTTGGCGTAAATAGGCCTTGGAAACTCAATCAACAGGGGGTTGGAACCATTCAGACAAGAATTACCCAGCAAACAGCATTTATTAAAAATACATTGCATTTACAAGAAATGAAATTTTTCGATTGCCTGAGGGACAAGATTACTGGTAATATTAAAAGGTAAAGTTATACCAATACGTAAAATACGTGGCTATAAAGCAGTCCCTGAACTTATTTTATTGGGCCTACTTTAGCTCGGATTAACGCGCACATAAGATATGTGACATTAATTCAATAAAGTTCTGTATGTGGTTTCTGCTCTTGTTGTAGTCCAGATTCGCAGCAATTTTTCATCAGAACATTAGACTGACGAAGGAATAAACGAACCACTACGTGTTACCACTGTTCCAGTACAGCCCAAGATTTTTGGATACTTATTGTTGCTGTTACTAATCTCCCGTCTGGTCAGACGAAGTCAAACCAGATCAGTGAAACCGTTGACTTCAATGGTCCAACACTAGAAGTAGACTATCATGGATATCTTCCCAGTCCAAGATGTGTCGAGGTGAAGCCTGTTCTAGCTGGCATTTAGGACAAGTAGAAAAACCTCTTATCACCTCCAGAAAATTGAGACTTTTTTAAAGTATTCACTGGCAAGTCGGGACAGACAAGTGTTGGGCCGTCTGTCACAAGGAAGAGAAAGAAAGCCCTGGTCTTTCGCCTAGAGAATAATTCTAAATATGTGAGCTCTCAAATGGAAGGGACAGCATGGTCTAGTTCAGCGATACTCAACCTGCAGCCCACAGAGCCTTTTTAACCACTTAACAGTTTCATTTATTTTCCAAAATCGTTCAAAAAAATGTCAATTTTTTTTTATTGCAGTTAATAATATTTTTCTTTTATAAAACGATAATTACAAGTAAAATCGTTGTAATTACGAAAATGAACTATTTAGAGTGCTTTTAAATGTTCATAGGTTATTCCCAAATTATTGCTTTTTTCGAGCACTAACGATGCACGAGAAAGCGCACTTTACAGGTATATGTAAATAAATGAAAAATAATTAAAAACATTTTCAAACTTACCCCAGTATATATTTCCTTTATTGTGTAACAGTTCTTTATGATTACAAATCCTATTTGGTATGATACAGTTTGAAACAAGGTGTCAAGCACAGTCCAACATCACAGTCCGTGCAAAAGTATCGTGTTTCTCTTTTCTAATTCTTTTTCTGTTGTCATTTTTCTTCAGCGAACAAACATAGCACTTTCTTGCAGGTCTCAGCTTCTTTTCACTTGGTGCAATTACTTCCAAGAAGTGCCTTTCAGTCAATCTCATTGGATTGGGTTGAAGTGCCAGGACGGCCTTTCTTTCCTGACACTTCTCCATATCTTTCTATCAGGCAATCAACAATGTCCATTCTAAACTGCAAATGAGTCGTTTCCACCATTTTTTTTTTTTTTGTACAACACAAAACTTATGCACAAACATATGTCCAATAGATGAAAGAATATTTTTGTAATACTTCTTCCCCCTTTTTTATCAAAGGGTAATTTGTAAGATGTTTGTCCAATCGATCTACACCACCCATTGTGTTGTTATATTCCATAACTGCTTTAGGTTTTCTTCTAATCTCATTTTTATGACTCTGTACTTGAACCATTTCAGAATTATGTATTGTTGAAATAAGGCACACTGCCTTCTTGTCCATCCATTTCATAACGCAAACTTTACCTCTTTGACAGGCAATCATTTGACCTTTGTCAATTTTTTTAGATAGCAAGCAGTTCTTTAGGAACATCCTTTCTTCTGGGTTTTAGTGTGCCGTACATATCAGTCAAACTTTGAATGAGAATATCTGCCAATTCCGGAGAGGAATAAAAATTATCTGTGGTGAGACAATGTCTCTTATTTAGGAGTGGTTCCATGAGAGTCATTACAACTTGTGAAGACATACACATATGCTTGTATTTTTCATCAAATAGAGTACCTTTTCCAGTGTATATAATCAATGACCACACATACCCTGATTTGGATTCACACAGCATATAACTTTTTATTCCAAATCGTGACCGTTTCAGAGGCATATATTGTTTCAACCAAGCCTTCCTTTGAATAACATCAGACTTTCTCTCTCTCTCTCTCTCTCTCTCTCATCAATAGTAACATCTCTATCGGGTGTAACTACTTTCTTGAAATGAATGGTCAAATATTTTAGTACTGGCCAAATTTTTGATAATTTGGGGCACTCATGTGTTTCAGTAACAAATGTTTCATTATCGGAAAAATGCAAGAAACGGTAAATTAGATTAAAACGCCGATAGGACATGACTTTGGAGAAAAAGAGAGTCGATATGGAATGTCTTTTGCTCCAATATTGTTCATTTGTTGGTTTTTTGACGATGCCTTGAAGAATAATTAGAGCTATAAAAACAGGCATTTCTTCTTTTGATGTTGGCTCCCATTTTTTACTTCTGGAGTGCTTGCGAGGAATGCTGCTCCCAATAGTTTGTTCAGCATAACGATTTGTTTCGTGCACAATCAAATCAATCAAATTATTATCTATCAATGCTTCATAATATTGCATTTTACCAGAGCTTGCATCAAAATCTAAATGAATTTCAGGCGTATTAGTGAATGCAAATCTCGGAGGAGGGGCAGAAGGATTATTACAATCGATTTCATAAAAGTTTCTTGCTTGGCGAAGGTCATCGTTTTCATCGTCACTAATATCAAAGTCAAAATAGTCTGAGAAACTGTCAATACTTCTCGAATCGTTTATAGATATTTTAGAATATGTTTCAGATTCAAGATCCGAATCATAATCATTAATCGGAATTATTTCCGATTCATCCATTATCGCAGGATATGAATTCCAATATTAGTCTAATACAGTGCAAAAAGTCTATCAGAATCACGCTCATAAAAACGCTAGCTAATGATGTGAATAAATTTTCCCGCCTATCTAATATTCCATCCCAAAACCACTCACAAACCACTTAAAACTTGTTTTTCAACTCAATACAGTGGGCAACTATCACCAACCATTGACAAATTCTTCAATTATACTTTAGAATTACTAGAGAGATAAAAATATGGGCAAAGCAGAAATGAAATCGGAGAAATAAATCTGAACGTACGACGTACGGGCAAATCAAGAATTGGAAAAAACTAGTGAACGTACACCGTACGTTCAAAACTGGCAAGTGGTTAAGAGAGTATCCCTTTTTAAGTTAAGTTTTCGTAAGATAGATTTAAACTGTTATTTTATCTCCTAAGTGGGCCGAGTTTTTGAGGTGTTGAATTGAACTACGGCTGTCGGATAGAATCCAGAGGTCTTCGTAATTACTTTCGCTCATGATTTTCTCCAGTCCTATGTCAATCGCAATTAATTCTGTTAGACATTAAGAAGAAAAACCATTCGAAATATTTTACGGATCCGAATTTTTATGGTCTCCTTGTGTTGTTTTTCCAATCCTGTTCCATGATCTCAATTGAAGTAAACAAACTGATTCGAACCCGATCTTTTTGCAAGTTTCGTGATTTGTGGTTGGCAGCAACTGCAATGCAAATCGAGCGACTATTTAAATTCGGCTCGTGCTTGTTTTTCTGGGAGAAAGAAAGGAAATAAATTATAAGAAGTGCGTTTTAGCTATTAAAGCTAAAGCGGCTGGTTGGCTATGCAACTGTATGTTGCATCACCATTTTAAGATGATAAATTCGTTTTAAATATTAAGACTAAGAAGACTGTTCGAATCGGATGTCTGGTAATGTTTATTTTTTTTATCTAAGATTTTATTAGTCAACTTATTGTTTTTGATCGCTCTAGTGACGAGCACATTGACTTTATCCTTAATCATTACTAAGTCATCTTTAAGAAACTGCTTTCCTCTTTATGCCTCCTCGACACAAAAATTTCACTTCTTGCTTTGCCAAAGCTTGGGTTAGTTTACCAGGAAGTGTAATAAATTCTCTTCGGAGAAACTGAACAGAAATCTGGGTTACGTTGTTTATGGTGAGTACTATATGTTACATAACCGACAATTTCGCCAAATGCTGTCAATGTATGCGCGAACAAGATTGTGTTTGCACATGAGTGGGAAAATTTTTCCACAATTGGCTACACAATACGGCATTTGGTGACTTCTCGTTAGACGAAATGATCGACGATATAATACTAAGTACCGATTTTCAATTGGATTCTAAAAGGGGGTCCTTATGTTCCCCGAACTAATCATGAATATTTTGTACTCAGTGGAAATTGCATTGTCGTCCTGCAATATACTGGTTCCATCGGGGGAAAATCAATTGATGGTCATTCAACACGTTTAAGTAAACCAGCGACTTGCTTTTACTCTGTCGCATAATGTTCCTGATCTCAAGCCAGACCCATTGAAGCAACCTCAGATATTAATATTGCTTCCATTTGCCCCCTTAGTCGGCACTGTGCCTGAAAGGTCTATTGCTTCGTGAGGTTCCCCTCTTACTCAGATGCGTAGGTTTGCCTAGGTTGAATTTTGACTCATCAGATCACACATTTCTCAATCACTGAATAGTCAAATTTTTATGCTCTTTAGCAAACTGAAGCTATTTTTTTTTCGTTTAACTTGCCAGAACAAGTCATTTTCTAGAGGGCATCCATCTTTCGTGTTGAAATATCCGTATATTCATTGTTAAACATCGCCATAACAGATTTTTTTCGTGATTATTCTTCACTAGTCCCTTAAAAGAGCTCCAGTTCCAAGAATTTGTGTGTTTTGATTTTATTGAAACCGAGATGTTGGTGATTTACCTCTATCCTTCCACGTTGGACACTCCTCAACACATTCATTTTTAATCGTTTTCTTCCGATTGATGCAGCACAACTACATGATCTTTTTTAAACTCGAAAACATCTCATCGGAGACCGAATGGAAAAAATTCCGACATACTTGTTGCAGTGCTTTGGTACTATTTTAAGGCTAAATTGACAACACCAACAGTTAGGAGAATGGGGTGCCAGCTCAGCGTCCTTGTCGCTTGATCGAGATGTAAAATTAAAAGGTCTGTCAACAATAGCCCTTAATAAAAACTTGGCGAGTTCGTGACCCTATATTCTTCTGGAAATTAGTGGAGAAACCTACTAACATCACGATCTATCGCGCCAGCGGATTTTTCTCGAAAGATCCGTGAGGCCTATAAATAGGGAGATCACCGAAACCGAGTTAGTATTGTTTTGACTAGTGATAAGTTGGTGTTGATTTGACCGTGAAGAGTCTCCCAGCGATTAATGATTACTTCGGCTGATAAGTAGAACGAGCGTGTGTGATTGTGAATGATCTTTTTTACATACTTATAGTTTAGACACTGATGGTTGTGTCTGAGCGCCGTAGAAGGTGTGCAAACCTTCTGAAATTTATTCTGCAAATATTGCTGTTGAATCTTGTATTTCAAGGATTTTTCGACAATAAATTTCCATTACTCCTGAAGAACTGTCTTGTTCTTTGCGGCCGATTTGCATAAAATCCTCGAACTCCGATCAACATTACAATATTTATTTCACACGGCGACATTTTTTTTAACAGGTAATATATTTACAAAATGACAAAGAATTTTCAAACTGATAACAGATAAGTTTACATAAACGCAGGTAAAGTGGCCATGAATAGTTATTTTAATGATGACATAACGTAAAAAAAAATGTAACATAAAACAAATTATTAGATCTAGATAAACAATTCATTGGACTATTGGCGACGGACCTCGTAGTTTTGAACCTCGGTCAAATGACCTTGCTGGCACCTCACTAAGTTAGTCTCTAAACAAAGTCTTGAAGAGCATCAGAACTCGACCTGTCAACGGACAGCAACTACGTCGGATGCGAACTCGCGACTGACCATTAGGTTAACGTAGCTCCAGCAATTGTTATTCACCTTACTCCATTTCAACTTCAATGTCTTCAACAGCTTAAACCCCTTCACTATCGTATAAATCAGGAAAACCTCAAATGAGCATCATAATGACTCCCAATATTAAGCTAAATACGTGAACATGCAATTATTAGCCCCGACATTGAATAGGGAGAACCGTGTCCGGATATCCATTTGACCCTCGGCCGCGCTGACCCCCACTAATGCAATTCCTATGAAGGGAAACAGAGCTGCATTAAGGTACGGGAAACGGCGGAATTGGGATCATTTCCAAACGCATTATGGTGTTCCAGCAGGCCGTTCTCATGGAATGATTTTTGCATCGAATCTAAATGATCTGGAAATGATTTTGCGAGATGATATTCTCAAGACGGAACTTGAGCACTAAGAAAAACTTTACATAGGATATGATTCATAAATTTAATACTGGAATTGTCAATGAGCACTAAGCCATACATGGTAAGTACCAAATTCCCTTTGGGGGGAAGTAGTTTTGCCTTTTAGAGGAATTGACTGGAAAGTTGATATTCTTTACGTTGCTGAGCATTCCATCTCAGCTGAATTTTTGAAATTATCAAGGTTAATCTATATTCATAGAATATTACAAGAATAGGGCTTTAATTCTGAGCATCTAAGATAGAAATTTTCTAAGCATTTTAAGATAGAAAAATTGTTCGATTCTATTATATTCTGTGTGTGTGTGACTCCCCTATCCTATTTGTAGAAGCACATTTTAATGTACTAATCGTTTTCAGAGATTTAGTTTCATAATTTTGAATGGGATTCTAAACTTAACACCTTAATATGTAAATTGCTTCTAAGTTTTAAGGACATTATACTACGTGCTATAACCATACAAACTTAGGAGTATTGGGTTCATTTCTGGCTGAAAATGTCTTCAGAATTCGATTATTGCTCTTTGAAGACATGCCTCCATGTTGCGAACGGATAGGCAATCAAACCAGAGTGATGGGCTCAATTCGACATCCTAGTCGCATGATAATGATAAAATGTGTTTTTAGCCAATCAGTTCAAAAACTCATGTGACGTCAGAGTCACAAAAAAAGCAATTATGTGTTTCGAGCTAATCAGTTCCGAGTGATTAGTTGTTCCCAGCTTTTTTGATCATTTCAGAAACTCTTAAAGCATATATTAGTCAACAACAATGCACATATAGGTAGACAAAATGCATTTTATTTAAAAGTTTAAAAAATCTTATTTTATGCATGTAATTTAAGAATTTTTTT
The DNA here is from genome assembly GCA_019973935.1 of Trichonephila clavipes. Taxonomy (NCBI): domain Eukaryota; kingdom Metazoa; phylum Arthropoda; class Arachnida; order Araneae; family Nephilidae; genus Trichonephila; species Trichonephila clavipes. The sequence continues at coordinate 865,022 of BMAU01003320.1, read as the reverse complement.
TTATAATATTTGAACATTTTTACCCAATTATAAAATTTGACATTTTCCACTAGTTTTACAAATAGAACAATTAGTTCGATATCTGTTTTGAATTCAATGGAGAACACGAGTTTGTCTTTATCATGTGACCGTCATGAATTGAGTCCATTGTTTCGATTTAGAAAAGGGTCAAATTATTATATTCTGTGAAACCATATTATCTACAGATCGGTGGAATTATTTTTATTAACGTAGCTTTTTAAAGTTATACGAAATATATTGGCAACGCCCCTCTTTTAACTTGGATCCTCGGTCAAGTGACAAGGGAGACATTTGAGGTGGCACGCCATTCTCTATCCTTTTAGATATTTGAGTATTTATATAAATTGAATCAACGCAATTTTCCTAGAGTAAAGTGTTTCATATTTGTCCGATATACTCCAATACTAAATATGTGTTCCTAATTCAGTTCGAACGCTTGAACCCTTATATAAACAAAATCCAAATTTGTTTAGTGAATGAAAAAAAAATAGGTACTCCGTCAGGCTTTGGGATGCCCGAATCAGTTTTTTTACCCACGGAATATTTGATTAACGGCCAATGAATTTACTAGATATCCAGACGCTTCTTCGTGTTATTCCCCTTATTTTCAAAAATGTATTTGATCTACACTGAACTGCAAACGAACGAATGATACGCGCAGATTGGCCAAAAATGATATTGCACCAATGAATTTAACCAATTCTGAAAATCATTTAAAACCCAGAGACTAAAATAGACCAATAACAATCTCACTGTCCTTCCTACCAGATCACAACTCATACATTTTGTATTAACCCAATGTATATTCCTGGTTCAGGATATGCTGATGGTCGTGGAAGTCTAAAAGTCATGGCCATTGTCGAGTCGTGAGTTCAGAGTCTTGGTGCTACTGAAGACACTCAGGATAGAGGAGCTATTCAGATTGGTCCTCGTCATTTGAGCGTTATTGAAAACTACGAGGTCTGTCGCCAATAGCTTTAGTGTAGCTTTAAAAGTGCAGCATTAATAAATAATTTTACGCCTTAATCAGTCGTGTTCGCAACATTAATGAGCATTTTGAACCTGCTGAGTTTAAGCCATGGTCAATCATAGCTAAGCCTTTGGTAGAGACGAGTTTCAATCTCGTGGATGTTGCTGTATAATATCTGTACTGTGGCGGGGTCTTAATAATCCACAATTTTAGACCGGAAGTTGTAAGATCATAATTTCTTTTGGCGCAAGAGTTATTTCATCACAAGTTGCGCCAAACATTCATTTATTTATCTTATAAATGTATCTTATCTAGCCAAAATGCTAGACAAAAAGAAAGGTGTGGGTATAATGATTTTTAAATTCTCACACGCAATTGTGAGCAACTTTAAAAATTGTTTCCATGTTTGAATAACTTCGGTGTTCCTAACGAGATCGTGACTATAACTAACATGAATATTTATTAGATTACATTTGAAAGTTTTTTTAAAAAGAAAAAAAAGAGGAATATCTCGATATTTTAATTTAACTTTGAATACTTTCGAAAGCGAAGAACGCGTTGGAGTCAAGAAAAGATTCATTTATATAGTTTTGGAAACAATTACATAGTCGGAATTCATTCTAAAAGCCTTTTACGCGAGGCGCTCTACTAAGACCCTTCTTACCTTTGAATTTACAAATTCGCTCCCTGTACCTTTTGAAGTCTGGGTATTCTGCTTCGCAAGCACCTTTCTTAATTTACACCCAAAGCTTAAAGCTGCATTTGGTATGGGTTAACCTTGCTGTAGACAATGGCCACAGGCGACGAATATTGTAATTTGTACCTCCATCAAGTGGCGATAAATCTTACATGAGAAATACTAGGACGGGTCATTCAGTAGTAACTGTGGACTGAAGAATTTAAATTAACCAAGAAAATTTTTTAATTTTGTACAGGGATCTGAAACGCGCGTTAAATTTTAAATTAAGTGTACCAATAAAATCATGTGATAAGACTTCGACGTGTGTTCCATAACAAAAAAAATTTTTTTACGAGTACGCAAAGTAGTTTTATTTAGTCTATAAATGCTCTCTCTCCTCAAATTCTCGATATAATGCAATTTTCAAACCAGAATACATCTCCAATTTTTAACACTCTCCTTCTCCAAATTAAGATTAATAGGTTAAATTTACATAAAAATCTTCGTTTTTTCTTATAAAACCTAAAATGCATGCAAGTTGAAATGAAAATGATTGGGACTTTGCTGTAGCCAAGACACGTATTGTGATTTAGTCATCATTGCGTAATATATAAGAACCTGATCAAAACTCTGGATACACCAAGAAAGAAAAATGCATCAATTTTCATTTGTGCGTAAATCTGTTTATTTACAAAGTCCTTAAAATTTAGAACCAATCTATAATTACGAAATGTTCCGATAAAGTGTTTAAAGAAAGCTATGCTAAAATAAAAGCCCATTGTTCGCTACAGTATAAGACAGGGGTGGCGAAACTTTGCGGATCAACGTGCCATTTTTTTCTAAAGAAATGTTGAATGAAGTATAGAGGTGCCTTCAACTAATGTGGACTTGTGATTATTGGGAAAATAATAACTAAATACTAACACAGAACTCTTGATTTATTACGAAAAAATACCTTTTGCACTGTATAGTTGTAAATGCTTTAGTTAGTTTAGGATTGTAAGATATTGCTTTTAGTAGAGTGCATGCTCAATGAGTCATCCGCGAATTGGTATTTAAGCAATTAATTATTTTTGCTGTGGTTCACTTTTTTGAGAAGAGGATTTACGATTTGTTTCAAAATGCCGTTTTACAGACGATGTTCTGCATACCACTATTTCAGACCATTAAACACACCGCTTTGTCGCCTTTACTAATAATGCCATATATTTCTGGATTCACCAAATTTGAAATTCTCTATTACACTTGTCTTACCTTATTTATTTTGCTGAACTAGCCTTGTTAAATAACACTTAAAAATCAAATATAATACAAATAAACTCAAAAACACAGTTGTGTCAATGAAATCGACTATGCTATGCGTAGACAAACTTTGCAATTGTAGTCCACGACATAAGAAAGGCAAAACAATAACTAGTACAGTACAGTCCCGATAATCCGAACAATATCGGACCGACCCCTGTTCGGATTACGTGATTGTTCGGATTAGCCGGAGTAACAGCGAAATCACTATTTGAACTGGGAGTACGGGTTATGTTGTATATTTTTCATACTAAACATTTGTGGTTCTGTTCTGTAGTTTATTCCATTTTAAAATTTGTACCATAACTTGATGTACAGTGCGTGAATATTAAATAAAGAACTGTTTTGAATTAAGGTTTATACTGTTTTATATTGAAATATTCACCGATTTTTTCGTCCTTAAAATTATAAAATTTTTTCCGCGGAGCCGTTCGGATTAGCCGTGTTCGGATTAGCAGGACTGTACTGTACTCCACTCCATAACCGATCACTCACATTTGTTCGTAATACTTCATTCTGAACTTCGTTATTTTGAATTAAAATGCAAACCGTTTTGATCGCTGGCGTGCTCAAAATATTGTATCGCGTGCCATGCCATCCCTGGTATAGGAGACTATACACAGAACACATTTTATAACCAAGGTATGAGGGAATGATCAAATTTGAATGAAATAATGCAGTACTGTTTTGGGGGTAGCCTAATTGTTTTGGTCACGAGTTCGTGGCCAATGTCATGAATTCGAGTACTATTACCCCTAAAAACCCACCGTGTAGAGGAACAAATGCACGTTAAATGTCTGTCCCGTTGGCTTGGTGGGATAGTTTGGAGAGGGATTGCTAACTCAGGTGTCCTCGTCGCTTGACTAAGAATTAAAATTACGAGGTCCACCACTAATAGCCATCGAAATACTTTATTAACGTCGCACTATAAACAATCATTCATTCAGGGTAGTATAGTAGACGGAAAAGAGCTCCAATATTTTCGATTTTCAAGTGTTCCGATTTTGAGATCCTAATATAGTGATGGCAAAAAGATTTGATTAAATGTGAAATTGAATTTATTTCTTTAGAAATTGGGATTGATTCGTTGATTTTTGAAGTAACAATATTTTCAGACACGCATCTTAAATTTCCGTAAATTAGTCCCTTTTAATATTTTTGTTTTTCCTGTTCAAATGTATATAAATTTAAGCTTCTTTTTATACAGTTTACCACACAAAATATTAGTGAATGTTAATTTAAATTTTGAATTTCTTTAATAGAACTTTTAAATTAAAGTTCAGCATATAAAGCTATCAGTACAGTTTCTGTATTGAACAAATTAAATAAGTTTTTTTTAATGAAAATAACATTTTCTGTTCCCGAGAGCGCTTTTCTCGAGCGTGAATTAATATTTCTCGTACGATTGGATATTCAAAACGTTCACTCATTGGTTAGCATTCAAATTATCATGAATGTCTCTTCAATTTCCTTGAAGTTTGAAAATCATTTCAAATTAACTCAAAGCTACAAATAAATTTGAATTTTAAGAGTTTTTAATACTCCGAAACGCGTTCTTTGTTTTTTGTTAACATATTTTTCATTAAAGTCCTCCAAATGCTTGCTTATTTATTCATAACAAAATTGTAATATCAAATGACGAGGCAGGCAACTGAATCGGCATCCCATTCTAAGATTTTACTGAGTGGGCCCGTATCAAAACTCCTACGGGGCCCTTTTTTAGAAAAGAAAGCCCTGTTAGTAGTACTGTAGTTACACATGTTGGGACTCCGTATCATTGATACGGCGGTAGCTACGCCCCTGATTTTAAACCTTAATGTATTGTGAATTATTCAATGCAAGGGTGCAGTTATACCCATCAAGGAGCTATGCTATTTAAAATATATTACACTCGAGTGAAACTTTAATTTTAAAAAAAGTATATTGTTTCAATGAAACTTAAGTTCATTATAAGTGAAAGAAAACACGAATTGTAACAAACCATTGAAAAGTAAATGAGTGATCACTTTATTGGTAACCCCTAGTTGCTAATAAAAATTTTTTTTTAAGTTTATTCGAGTGTATATAAAGCACAATATTACATTATCTTCCAATTTGGAATGTTATCCAAGAACACAGCTTGATGGGAAGAAATGGCGTCAAAAGCAGGGAAAAAATCTGAATACTTACGTCGAGCCCTTCGATCGATTCTTTTGACGAAAGAGAAAGGCAGATGAGGGGTCGCTTTACGCATCTTTACGATAGCCGCTGTCACACGCACAAGAACTTTTTAAATTTAGTCTGGTGCAGCGTCCAGCAGCTACTGTAAATGCAAGAAAACACATCGCAGCAGTTTTCCCAATGTCTCTTGTCTGCAGCCACCAGTTTCACAAAGGATCTTCACTGAGGTTCGTTGTTAAACTTTGAAATACAGAATTCAAAGGTACATTTAATGTATTTAGCTACTAAAATCGCGTCTAGTCATTCTCGTCAAAAGATCAGATTAAACATTTCAAAAATTAATGTTACGAAATACATACAAAACGATATTAGAAAAATACTATTGCATAATTTATCCAGTATTATTGCATATGATTTCAAAAAACAATAAGTGCAATATATGACACATAATCATTACTTATTAACAATTAAATACGTTAAAACAGACTTGAAAAATTAACGAGGTTTCTATTAAATAAAAAGTTAAAATATATAAAAACATACTAAATACTTTAGTCTGTTTTCATATAGAAAATATCCATAGAGAAAATAGTGCAATGCAACAAAAACGTGTATTATTTTTATTATATATAATTCAGGGCAAATTTCATTTTAACTAAATATTGTAGAGGTTTTCTTGAGGCTGTGCTTGAAAAGCGAATTATCTTTATTCAAAAACAAAACCCGCGAAATACTCTTACACCATTTCGTTAAGCCTACTTGCACTCTGGGAAAAATATTATGCAATTTAGTTTCGCAAAACACAAGACATCAAATTCACAGAACATTTCATGATGATAAAATTGAAGTTGCATTAAAAAACACAAAGGTTATTTACCATTTAACACATCCGCCAACACTTCCCACACAGCGAATAAATTTTTTAAAAAGAAAAAACCAAACGAAAAGTCACAGCAGACACATCCCATTCTCTAAGACCCCAGCCGTCAAGCTAATTGAAACGGGACATCGCATTCATTAACAACACCTCCCGCTGTGTACCTCGACTCCCATTTCTCGATCGATACCAATTAAATCATTTTTTTTTTCTCCTCCCTCCATCCCTAACACGCGTAGTAAAGCCCTTTCCGTCATCGCTGTACAACACAATAAAACGTATTTCTCACGTTGGACGATAAGTTGTTTTCTCCGCAACGCTCGTTCAACTTCCAAGTAGTGTGCTGCCATCTATCGGGCGAATTTCGCCGCAGTTATTGAACCCGGTGTGTAATGTTGGCGAAGATTTGGCGATCAACTCGCGGCAGTGTGTTATTTGTACGTCTACCTAGGGTTGCCTGCGAGAAGAATGGCCTCGCGTGCTAGAAAACTAGAATTCAACTCTCTTTTCCTCCTTCCCCTTCACGTCTAGACGTAGTCGAGACGCAGTGAACGCCCGCCGATGAGAAGTTCAGAATTTTCACCCCTTGTTTTCTGTTTTTTTTATTCTCTTCTCCCTCTCAAGTGTTCTCCGAGAGTATTCTTTTCGGGCCGGATATAGAATAGGAGGAAAGGGGATTGTGATGCGGAGAGAGGGTGGGAGAAGGAGAAAAAAGTTACTCGTAGTTAAGGCATTAGCAGGATGAGAAGAGATGTGCGTGAAACCGATTGCTACACCTGATAATTGTCTAGTTGTCCCCCAATATATTGGTAACCTATTTAGTTGAGTGGCATGGTGGGATAATGCAGATCACTCTAAGGAGATTTTCCCCTCTGCCTCTTGTTAGCATTTGACACAGTTCGCAAATAATTTAAATTAAATACAAAAGTATTCTTAAAAACAGGTAAAAAGGGAGATATTCATCCGCATTCTAATTGATGTGTGTAACAAATTTTTAGAATAGAATGGTTTTGAACTTATAGATAAGCGATGGAATAAAATTAGATCTATTAAACGTTTCCAACTGCTATAAATAGAAGTGCACCTAACACTACAAGAGTGAATACATTTAAATAACAGATGGCTTGGTGTCCAGGGTGAATAAAGCGCTATATAAAATGGCAAAATATTACATAATTTACTAAGATATAAAACTTAAAAAACACATTAATTTGTTAGTTAATTACATTTTAAATCCCTCATTTGACGTATAAATATCCCTTAGTAACTGAAAATACGAAGATTTTTACCATTATTCGTATAACTCTGCTTACATTGAAATAATCTGGTCCCTCCCCCCCTGCAAAATTAACGAGTACACTTCTCAAACCCGTTCGGGGTAAATACAACTATCATCGCACCAACTAGTTGACGTAGTTAATTCTTAAGTGTGCTCAGTATCAAAATTTTTAAGTCCTTTTTGAAAATAAAAATGATAGCATCAATAAAACATCTGGAAGAATCAAAGTTTTGCAAATATTGGAGCCCCCGTATCACAGCCCTTGCACTCACTTCAAATATTTAACAGCCATCACATATGAAAAAAAAATTAAGCCACTGAGTATAAAATATAGAAGGGAAAAAAACACACAAGGCAACACAAATGCATATCACGTAAACCAGCGTTCGGAACCGTGACTTTGCAAAAGCGTATAAATGGATCGTATTTATATTTAGTGTAACTTAGATTAGAAAACTTGTATAAAATTGTGTTAATAATAATTACTTAAGAAAAATATTGACAAAAAATTAACATATATATATAATGACCTATTTTCAAAATATTCTTTTATGAAAAATGCTTATAATATTTTGTTTGTATATAGCTCAGGCCTCTGTACAGAGGCTCAACTAGAATTTTTGGAACATAACTTAAATATGGATAAATCCACTTCTTACTATAACAGGGGACAAATTTTAAGAAAAAAACGCCGACAATTATTCCAATTGGTGATAACTAGTGAATTTTTCAAAAATCCTAGTCGAGACTCTCCAGAGATGTCTTTACTTTATCTAAGCAAAATTATTATTATAGGAGCATTTTTTATAAAAGGAGAACGTTTTGAAAAAGGGTTATTCTAAGTTAATTTTTTGCCAAAATATTGTACTTAATTTTTTTTGTCATAATGTCCGTTAAAAAAAACTTTATACACGTATTCTAATCTAAATGACATTAAAAATCATGAAATTTATCCATCTGTGCTTTTTAAATTACGGTTCCGAACGTAGTCTGATACCAAACTTCTAAACTCCAGTAAGCAGAAAATCTTGAGTTCCAAAAAAAAAAAAAAAAAAAACTTTAGTATCAATCTAAAACTCTGAACTTCACAGAAGTTTTAATTAAAATTAACAAATCTCTCCAAGGACTTGTTACTTTAATTCCTCCAGTGATAGACAGTGCCTTCACCGTCCACCACTTTAAGCATGCGTATTGTAACTATCAGCTATTTTCCCAGAAAAGTAAAAAACACACAGAAGCGAAGGGGGGGAAAAAATACACTCAAATGCAAATAATTGCTTTTTCCCACGGTGCATTGCATTTCGCAAGGCCGGTCGTCCATGCGCGAACAATGCATCTTTCGGCCACGAGGTTAATGGACATTCCTTTCCCCCGAGAGGATGCTTTTCCCAGGACACGGACGGCGGAAGAGGGGATTTGCACAACAGGATTCTTTTTTTATTTTAAATCCTCTGCTGGATCATTCCACGCAAATATCGATCGCATTGATTCGTTTTTAATAAGATAGAATTAAAATTATTCAGGGGATCATCGAGGAGTTGATAACGGATCAATACCATCTGAGTTTTACTTCCGTTTTACTTTTTGAACAGTTAAGGCAAGGAAAAAAATAACATTCAAGGGTAATTGTGCCCTTTCAAGTCAACAAGATACACAACACGATAGCCTTTTTAATTCCACATAGAATTAAAGTTGGATCAAAGATTAGCAATGGAAGATAGATAACGAACGAACTTTGTCCCCATACAACATACTTTCAGTAGATATCCATGGCATCTGCTATAAGTGCAACATACTTGTAATATATTTCCTGTAGAAATCCGTAGAATCTATCACTCTTATTACGAGTCACAACACTGGCGTAACTTGTCCTGAGTGGGGTGGCTCTGTATAAAAATTCCTTAGGGACCTTCTTTTGGGGGCCCTAAACATGTTTTTCCTTTATATTTAAGGGCCCTTGAACCTTAGGGCCTCGTATCATTAATACGGCGGTAGCTACGCTCCAGTCACAAGTACGACATATACACCATTAAAAATATACACCATTTAAACGGCACATCAAAACCTCATGAAGAAATACGTTCTCTTTCCCCTTTACATTTAATCTTACCCCTCTTATACAAACGACAATATTGAATAATATTGTGAGAACTATCCGATTATGCGATGAAGATTGAGACAAGAAATCATTTAACATTAGGTCCCTGAAATTTTTGTATAGCAGATTGAAATGTGACACCAGAAATATTGGCATTTCATACCTGAAGTATAGTAAATAGTTAAATGATATTAGTAAAATTAAAAATTCTATATACTAACCAGCAATATTGCAATCGTACCCACAGGAATATAAATTTATTGTTGTGCCATAGGAATGTATAAAAATGTTAAGGATACAATTACTCCCCCCTCCCCCATTTGACTTCGTTCGATATGAATACAACAAGAGATTTTTAAGGATAAAAAAATGAACTAGCCCTTGACTGTCAAATGTGCAACCTTCATATGGACTAAAAATATTTTGATAGTCTCTTTAAATTCACTTAAAAAGGAATCTTCCGGAGTTATAATCAAGTAGAATTAGTAATCGGAAATGACAAGAACATCGACGAAAAGAAAAACATTTTAAGATACGTAACTTAAAACCACAATAAAAGTTTAACCCATTCAGAACCATGATCACATATGTCATCACTTCAGGGAACAAGGTATAATATGCGAGACAGCGTTTTGCCCGTTCTGTGGCCCATTATCGCACCGGTGTGACCTGAATTTGGGATGCGTGTGATTATAAATTATACATTTCGCCGTATTTTATTACAGTAATGATTTTGAATTAATTTTTTACTGGAGTTAGGTTTGACGGAGAAAATCGCCCAATCCTGAACGAGTTAATGGGATTTTTTCTTTAAAAAAAAAAAAAGGCTTGCAATACGTTGAACACAAATGCACTAATAAATTGTCAACACATCGATAAAAATTGGTACAACACATTGTTTCCCAATTTATATCAAAACAAATTTTACATCATTATTCGCATCTCAGATGTAGAGAGGAACAGAAAGAAAAAGGAGAATTTCAATACCTAGAAGATAATTCACCATAACCAACAAAACCGAAAACGAGAGATTTACGTAATGATCTCAAACACTATTATTCTTCTCAATGGGGGAACCACACAATGACTCATTTGCACTGTCAAAATAAGATTTTACCGATGCTCACAAAAATCGAACAACAGTCATGTATTACACAAGTTTCTTTATATTCCGCGATTCAAATCATCAAAAAGATAGGCTATGAAGACATTGTTTCCAGACGCATAATAACAGTGGTTTCGATTGCTGAAACGGAATCTTCCATTGTTTCTGGAAATAGTTCTTTTCTTTTAGCCCTAGCTGAACCTTTTATTCTTCCGTGGAACAAATCGGAGAGTTTGAATTTTAATTCTCTCAAAACTTATTGTGAGAGATATGAAGTGCCTGAATCTTTTTCGATGGTTCATCCGCTATGGGATCGTAGTAAACAGACACCATCAAATGGAATTAAAAGTTTGAAGGTGCAGTCTTTTTTTATTCGAATAGAAAGGATGGAGCTTAGAACGTTCCGTGAACCGAAACTAAAGCAAATAGACATCCACTAAAAAAGGTTTGTCGCGCACACTTTGTTCTAAAAGATGCAAAATCACCATGCGTAGTTCAATCACGGAACTTAAGCAAGGCTAATCGAAACTGTCACGAGAACCTGAAATGTATCGTCACAAAAGTAGCGACGGCTTTCATTTATATCAAAACATTCGCAGGAGAGGATTGTGGGATTCCATCACATTCATCGATGCCGCATTGGTGACGAGAGGGAAGGGATTTGTAGGTGTACAATATACGGTACGAGTTGACTGAACAAATATTTATGTACAACATAACGTCTACTACTATCGAATGAGTGATGTTCATTAACGTCGCCCTCTAAAGCGACTATTAGCGACGGACCTCGTAATTTTGAATCATGAACAAGATACGTGAACGACATATGGCTGCCACCCCTCTCTCCAGAACTAGCATACCCCGCCAACAAGAGGATTTAGAGCATTCTGTGCATCAGCCCTACCACACAGCGGATCTTCAGCAGTACTAGACTCGAACTCATGACACACTGGCCCCGAGTCCATGACCACCTGGCTACCACGGCCATTACCAACTATCTAGTAATATAAAAAAACTAGTTATCTCAATCTTACGTTGAAAAGCCGTTATGAATATAAATGTGCACAGTATGTGTTATGTTACTTATGCCACCTGATCGACAGTATCAGACCAATGCCCACGAAATTCATCGTGGCAAGGAGCTAGTTGTACGCCTGTCGTTATTGAGCATCATACAGGTGACAGAACGATTTTGCTCGGTTCCACCTCAATTTTGAGGGAAAACGCCCAGAGGGTGCAATATGCAACCGTTTAGTAATAAACTTTCATAATTTGTTCTCCTGTTCATAACAAACTATAATTAGCTAGGGTACTTTTAGTTAATATATAAATCCAGAAGTTCAGATAAAATCAATTACACAATACATCCAAGAAATGCCATGTTCTTACATATGAAGATTCTACTAAGCATACCATAAAACACATTTGGCGAAATACATATCCGAATCATTTCGTTTAAAATGGAATTTAGACCAGGTACATTGATCAACGGTTCTAAAAATCTAATGATTAATGAATGATAAAATTGATTTTACGCTCTCCTCTGAAACATTTCTCTTTTGTTTTGCTTCGTAAATATACATCATAATGAGAAGATTTTACGACCTAAAAACCACGTATCATTAATCACGGCTTTTCAAATATTGCGACAAATGAACTCTTATGACCCAGACTTAGGATTATTCGGCAAATTAAAATACAGGAACACTTTACATGCGTCATATGTCACCAGAGTTTCCTAGTTAGTGAAAATATTACCTCCAGACTTGCCGACAACACACCTTCGCGTCCAAGTTGTAAACAAAACCCGCTAAAAAAAGGCTGGATTCACAAGCGCCTACGCAGCAGGCATTGGAAACAAAAACAAGCCATGTTGCCTTGTCCCAATTTGCCAACGTTCAGGATGAAGTATTGTGCGCAATGCGAAATTTATTGTGTCTGCGCGTCTGACACAAATGAGGAACACACGAAAAAATTCGCTGGGAATGGATTAAAATACAACAAACAAATAGGGAAGGTGCAACACGCGAGGATTCCTTTATGGTCACTCGAGGCCTGAATGAGTCATGCCGAGGACTTTTCCCCGTAAATTGCCGGAATTATCTTTAACAGGCAATGGCAATCTTGTAATACAGAATGGGGAGGAATTGATACAAAGTTCCCACGAACGTTGGGTTAAAAAGAGCGTATGTGTTACTAAGAAGTCACGAATTGGACAGCGCGTGTTGATATTCTGGCTCAATGTAACAATCTTCCGCATAAGATACTTTAAATGCTACAAACCAGAACATCAAAATCAATCAGTGCACAAGGATGAAATATTTGTTCGTGGCTATCTCTAAAATAATGGAATATTAAGGTGTTCTTAATATTCCATTTTTCACGTATGCCAAAATGCAATGAATTTGCAGTAGGATGTATATTCGCTATTATCTTTTTTAAATGAGGTTTTAAAAATCAAAATACCTTTATTAAATTTTTAAACAAAAGAGCAAAAAATTCACAGTTCGCAGTTAATATTCATTGTTAATATTCTTGTAATTGAGTAGCTTGAATTATCGCTCGGAAACAGCAATACATTCTAATTCTATTGCGTAGATTGTCCACGAAAATTTAAATACCGATTAAAAAGTTAAGAAAATATTTTAATTTAAAATTTTGATTTGAATCATGAATTGTTACTACAAAATGCACAAAGTACTGAAAAACTAATTTGATGTACTAAATATGGAAAAATACACGGGGCAAATTCCAGAGTGACAAACAAAAATAGAGTTTGGGGGTTCATAGACCAACAAATAAAGTTTATACAAGTTTATACACACATCCGAACTTTCATCAACGTATTTTGTAGAATGTTCTTAGCCCATAGAAGGTCTGTATACACAACTAGCAAATCCGATCCTAATATAACGACTAAAATTACAGTTCAATTATGATAATATTTTTTCCGGGGGTGAAAGCTCCGAAATCTAGATAAAGAACGAACTTGAGACGATAGATTGTTTTCGTTTACGGAAGAAAATTCTATTTAGCGAAAAAATTATAAGTGAACAAATTACAATCACCGTATCAACCTTTCGCTTCTATTACGGGTTAAATATAACTTTTTTGGACAATATTTTTTCACTGTAGTCTATATGGAGTGATATAATACTTTAATATTGATAACTTAATGGGGATAAAACTTCTGAGAAATGAGTTTTCCCGCACTATATTAAACTAGGGGGAATTGATGTATAGTAAATATTTCGTCAAGTCCATTTACTCAAATAATCACTGATCAACTGAAAAAAAATACCGACTCTTTATTCAGAAATCACTAATTATGTATAAAGAGAAAATTTGTCTAATTCGAAACTGAAAACTACAGAGCAACTTACCAAGACGAGTTAGGCCTTACATTGATTGCTCATAAAAGGCGGTCACTATACTACATGCCCTAAAAAAACCTATAAAACAAGGGAGGGCCACTTCAAAAAACATACGCCATTTCATTTCACAATCACTACGCAACACTTTCAAAAAAAAAAAACTTCACGGCAGCAGCGTATATTTATAAAGTTCGAAAAATTATGATTCACTCGCTCGCTCTTTTCCACCCATCCATTCATCTCTGGAGGAATGCGGTGACGTCATCGCCCACAACATTCGCTCACTCATTCAAGAAACTCAAGGAGGTGGTGTGGTGGCTGGCTGCTGCGGCAGCATTTAAAAAAAGAACCGACCGGAGTGCAATTACCTTTGATCCGCCCAATTTAGAATCTTCTCGCGGCTGCTGTCTAGCAATATGTCAACGGCCCCTCGCGGTCGGGAAAACAATGGCCCTTCTAAGGGGTTGTCCCTTTGATCTGACGCCGAAAACACCGGAAACGAGAAGGCACACAAAAGGCACAGCTAAAGTGGGATGAGAAGACTTCGGGGTGGGAGAAGGGGTGATGAGCTGACTGGGGGAGCGGTAAGAAACTGAAGACTGGCACTTTTTTCTTTTGTTGCGTTTTTTAAGTGCAATTCATTTTGAAGATTGTTCCAGTAGAATGCGTCATTGGAGAATGAGAAAATTAAGTGCTATACATGAACAAATTTTTAAGGGGCGAGAGAGCACAAATACACCTATAAAGAGAAAAATTAACTTAAAATTTGTCAATTACCTTAAACTGTTTTATACAATGCCGGTTTACCCATTGGGTGCTTGGGGCGGGCGCCCAGGGGCCCGGAAATGCGGGACTTAACCAAGATTTTCTGGTTACAAATTACGATCCGCCAGAGCCAAGGGGGCCCGGAAATCTGGGCCCTGGGCCGAAATGAGCTTAAAGCTGCACTGGTTTTACATAATTTATGCGCACTTATTTTAGAAGAAATATTTAACAACCAATTTTAAAATGGTTGGGTGTAATAAAAGAATTAGGGCATACAAAAATAAATACAAAAGTTTCTATTCTTTTACAAAAATATCCCACACAAAAAGTGGGAGTATTCACACCAAGGTTTACGAATAAAAACCTAGTTCGATGGTTTCAAATGAGGTCTCAACTGGTAGTCTTGATGAATAGTGGCTATAATATTCAATGTTAAAAATAGAGCAACATTTAAGCAACAAGATTAATTACAAATAATTCAGCCATTTTAACCACAACAAAAATGTAACTCTTAGCTTAAGAAGATTCTCTAACTTCTCAGTTAATCGAGAAGTCAATTACCAAAATAACGTCCCAAAATCACCCTTAAGGTTGTTTTCGGCTGTTAAAGAATAGACTCAAATGATCAATATTTTTTCATATATAAAAGTACTCAAACATTATTATATATTCTGGCTTCACTATCCTGCAGAGAATCACTTAATTTATCATACTACTCATTTTTATACGAGTTGACACATTTTTTCTTTTATAAAATGTGTTCCGCATTTTCTCCTATACTATAATGCTAAATGAGCTATCCCCTTACATGTTCAATGGAAAAACTAATTATTTATGAAATACTCTGAAATTTTAAAAACACTATACTATAAACAAATGCACGAGTTACAATGTCACAAAATTTATAAAAATCGAAGCATTCTTTCTGCCCAAAAATGTGCTCCGCGCTACGGTCACACTCTTGTACATATGGCGAAAACAGCCTTAACAATGATCAAAAACATGGACAATCCATTAAGACAATGAGACAGGTTATATTTCACCAAAAAATTAGAAAGAAATAGAATCCAGATAGTTTGAATTGCATTTTTGCTTTATCTCAGATGTAAATGATAAATTTTAATGAGATCCTTGAGTTCCTCAGTTCGTAAGACTTATTTTCTTCACATACTATTTTTCTATTCACTATATAAGCTTGGAGTATTCTCTTCCTCGTTTAATTTGAGATAATTTTTGATCCGTCACACAGCTGCCTTAATTCAGGACAGCGAAATTACGGGAAAGGTATTGGAACACGTCAACCAAAACGGATGATTCATCTAAGCGTAACCCTGTACCCTATATCATTCGATATCGCAATTAACATTTTCATAAGGACCCGTGCCCTAAGAGTGGGGGGAATGTTCGTATCCGTCCTTGACAGAGAAGGCTTTTAGCTCGCTGAACCATATCCTGATCCGCCCTTGGAGGCGTGGTCAGGGGCGGGGACTATTAATTAGATAAGGATAGCGAAATAATAACGGGCTAAGGTGAATATTCAAAAAGAATAAGTGATAATTTATTTGGTATCTGCTTCCGATATCCTAATTTGAAGTGCGATTCTTTGTCATTTTCTAGATGGGAAAACAAACCATTTAAAATAAGGTTTTCATAAATATCCAAAAAGTACTTGATATTGATAAATAAAATTTATCAAATATTTTTTTTTCAATCGAGCTTACCAAAATGAGGTCAATACTCGGAACAGCACAGCTATAATTTAAGTTCATATTTTAAAAATTTATTTATTACCCAATAAAATCGATCAAGACTATTAAAAATAAATTCCAGAAGTGTTTCAGAAAGTAAAAAAAATGTTATTACTTGGATTAATTGATCCAACACGCAAATCAAATATAACCATAAACAAACCTTTAAGAAAAAAAGAACACTCCGTACCATTCCAAAGTATTCGTTTATAATACTATTTGCAAGGCAATAAAATTACAGAACCACGATAAAGCACATTATTATATCGAATACCAGACACATTAGATACGAATTGACGTCAGGAAAACAATCGGTTCAACATTCTTCTGGGCGTAGGGTTGGGGAAAAAATCATTTCAACTGCAAAATAATAACCTCTTATGCAAACACAGAACAAAAAGAAAAATAATAACATTAAAAGAGATCTCAAAGGCGTAAAAATTTTATGCCCCTCCGTTGCTAGGCGCCGCTGTTCTGCGTTGGAATGTAGACACAATAAAAACAAATACAGCAGAGAGAGAAATAGAGGGGGGCTCATCTTGCAACATTGTATAATCTTTCACCGTGTGCACGTGATCGCGATACGTCAAGGGTACGTCAGCGTGACGTCAGTTGCCGCGGCAACAAGGCTCCGCCCCCGTGGCGAAGTAAACGAAAAGGTCACGGCGTGGTCTGCGAATAGTAGTATAATCGTCTGTCGTACGTCGACGGTTTTTCGTTTTTCGCCAGTTCTAAAAATAAGGCGCCGTCGTAGTAGAAATTTCGAGAATTAAATTTAATCGATAGTTCTCTTTAAAAAAAAAACACCGCTTCCTTTCTGGACACCTTTGGAATAATAAATTAATGTTAAAGCTTTACCGCATGGGTTTTTTTTTTATAACATTTAATTTTAAAACCGGTTTCTTCGTATTAATTCGATCAAAGCCAATTGCTTAAAAATATCGAACATTATAATCAAAAATCCATGACATGTTTTCTTACTTTTTCTGTTAACATGCTGCACTTTTATAAATTATAAAATAAACACTAGTATTTCAAATTTAATTTCCATTTAGTTATTAAGGAGATTTTTTTTATGTCAAGTTTGAACATTTAAAATTAAAATTGTGTATATCTTAGTACGCTAAGGGGCTTCGTTCCATCGGAAAACAAGGATTTGAAATGGTTAAAACTAAAATCATAACGCTATCAGTAACTTTTCGCAATTCGAGGCATTTTGCAACTCAAACTTTTAATTGTAAAAATAATCGGTAAGTATTCATCATAAATAAAAAATTTGCGTTTCAATGGAAAGACACGCCTTGCCAAAGCAGTTTATGAAAACAAACAAAACACTCACACAATAAATTACAGTAAAATCTTTATAAGTTTATTTTTTACAGCATTCATATAATTAAAAACCACCATTAATTCTGAATACGCTGCAACTACACACGGAACTGAGATCACGAAACCATACCGTTTAAAAACCCAAAGAAAGATTCGAAACAAGCAAATTAAACAATAAAAACAGCAGTTCCCACGCTTGAAACAATTAATCTTGGGAGGAGGTGCCCGTCTTCAAAACATCGTGAGAGGCGAATCAAAGAAACACAACTTCTTTTCTTTGCACCGGCTGAAAAACCGTCTGCATCATTTGCAATGTGCTGATAGTGGAGATGCTGATCTGTTGCACTTTCAATGAAAGCTGTCACTGGTCACTAACAAGCTTGGCGAAAGAAAGGTCGCAATTTTTGGCACTTAATCGCCTACGAGAAGTTAAAACAATTGAATTACTCCTTCACTGAAATTGTATTTCAGGATTAACCTTATGCAACTTAGTGAGAGAAAAAAAAAAAAAAGGTACATTTTTAAAAACTGTTATTGCGTATTTTATGCATGTGAAAAATAATCTATTAATTTGATCAACATTTTTCTAGCCACTTTCCAATTGTGAATTACATTATTGAAAACTCAAATTTTATTCACTCTAAAGTAGCGGTTCTGCCCCCCCACCCGAGCCTTTCTGGGGTTCCACGAAGGGCTTCCTTTTAACGTTAAGATTTCCCTCTTTTACAGACTTTGGAGGGCCTCGTGGCAAAATTGAAAGATGTGCTACTCTAGACTAGATCACTAAATTGCAGTCCCGTTTTAAGCTCATTTCGGGCCCTGGGCGCAGTAGATCTACAGGCCCCGTTGGCACTGGCGGGTTGAACTTTTAAACCAGAGACTCTGGTTAAGTCCAGCTTATCCGGGCCCTCCAGGGTCTCGGGTCCCTGGGCGTTCAATGGATAAACCGGCATTGCTCAATGAATAAACTCTACACGAAAATGATTTCGATCAAGAATATAAAGTTCTTTGATTGTTTGCAACTACATAGCCATCACTCTACGACGTAATATTTTAGAAAAGTAGTAGAAACATGTGCAAAGATGAGTTGCAGAGCAGTGGCTTAACCGTGAATATTAGGGTCCCCTTCAAACTCAGCTTGTGTGCCCAAGCCCAAATACGTATTTAGCGTCAGTCAAGTTTTGGGTTCCCTACAGTTCCTAGCCCCCCCGGCAATGCGAGGGTTATGTTACCCCACTGTAGCAGAGGCAGTCTTAAAATTATTGAGGAACCTTTGAATCACTCAGCCATGTGTTGGGAATCAGGGAGGGGTGTTTAAAATCTGCGATCGATGTCAGGCTAATACATAAAGGGGGCCCCGCGACGATTAAAAATGTAATCCTTTCGAGGAGCGGTTCTTAAAATGCAATAAAAAAAAAACCCAGCTTTCAAAATTGAATTGTAAATTTTCGTGAACACAAAAGGGGAGGGAGTAGGGGTATCTTAAGTCAAAATTAACAAAATTAATACATGAACTGTAAATTTATATTTCAGATGTTATTTTGAAAATTCACATATAGTAAGCTTTTACAAATACGTAACGTTTTAAAACTTCATTGGACGGATTGTATAATTCAATAAGTTACAGAAACATTGAAAAAAGACAATTTAGTTCCTGGAGAATATTCTATTTGAGTCCTGTTTTAGTAAAATTCAATAAAAATTAATCGAAAAGGGTTATTGGCCGATATTTTAGCAAAGCATCAGTTCTATACGTGAAAAACAAATTAGAACTCGATATCGTACACATACAGTCTCATTAACTTTATACCCGCCAAGTGTACCCCGAATTGAGAGTGATGTTTTACCCAAGTATATTCATGTTTATTTATAACAATGCTTCCCCACCCATTTTATTGCCGCGGATTGGTCAAATTTTGGTAATTTTACCACGACCGGTTGGGGGATGTTGGTTGCTTACACCCATAAAGGTGCACAAATCCGAGAGGAATACACCACAGTATATAAAATGGATTTAATGTGTTCCTTTGGCGACCCAGTAGTTGGCTATAATACCAACAGTATTTAGTTAAAATTTTCGAAATATTTTAGATTCCCCCACCCCCCAAGATGTTTATATATATATGCTATTCCAATACAAGAAAATTTATAGTTTCTTTTAGATAAGTTAAACAATTTCGACTTCATTTGCCAATCCCATAATTACACGCTGCCAAATTTTTACGATTAGGTTAAATCAAACATTTTAAAACGAAATATAGGAATATAAGCGCATTCTTAATACTAATTAAGGACTACAAAAATATATAAAACATTCATAAACCTTTCTGTACCATTTCTAAAAATTAACTTACTACTAATCCAGACACTACATCCTTGAGAATTCGGTTCGTTCCAATAGATGTCAACAGTTAAAGAAAAAAAAAACTCAGTCAATTCCGTAATTTATAAATATATTTTTAGATTTCCCGACACGCAATACGCTCGTTGTATATAACCTACCGATAACAATAGAGCAAACGATGGCTACCGTTTTCGATCGATTTCAAGTAACGAGAAAAAATCTGGATAATTAGACCAATCATGCAACGTAGTTCACAGGCCTGACTATACATGAAACTGATCAGTGGTTACGAAATTCATGAATTCTTAGCAAATTTAGTCCTCATAAATTTTCATTTGGAGCTTTTGTTTTAAGTTAATAACATTCACACACGCCACCATTTTTCAAGACTAAATTTCTTACAAAAATATGAGTATAAGTATAAATTTCAAATCAAATGGATCCACTTTAGGATAATGGTGATGGACCACAACTCTAGAGCATGGTCAAATGAAATCTAAATTCCCGAATTTCTGCATTGAACATAATGAGTTACAGGGCAGTGAATATACAATTTTACAAACCATTACTAGATTACGGCATCCAATATCTCACAAACAAAATGGATATTCTGGAACCATTTGCATTGGATTCGTATTAATAAATTCCTACTTTTCAATTTTTAATGGGTTTCTCCCTCCCCATTTTACATCTAGAATCACCAGCGATTGAATAACGCAAATTATTAATGCCCTTAATGTCGAAATTTTTAAATTAGGTAACATTTTTCCTAACAGTATACATTTGAACATATAATTAGAACATTTTTCAATCGTAAATAACAGAAAACTGAAAAAAATTTACCATGAAATATTTGCTGTTCCGATGGTCCCCACGGAACGCGGAAAATTTAAAAACTTGATGCAGCACACACAAGAAACGATTAAAAGGTTTTAAAAATTATGGAAATGATTTTATAAATATAAAACGAGTTTTGATCATTACGCAACAATTTTTCTTTTTTTTTTTTGCAATTCCCGATGTAGTGTAACCCTGTAACACATTTCGAATTTAAACACCATGAAGGGGAAAAGCGTCTTGGTAAGGTAAATATAACGTCGCAAACACTAGACAGGTTTCAATAAAAAAAAAGACGATATAAAACTACTTCCGGATAACAAAAAAATACAAATAAATAGTTTTAAGCATTCATTACTGTAATGTTTAAAAACATTAACTACAAACTAAAATCGAGCAAACAGATTTGATTGCTGAAATTTTAAAAATTAATGAACCTAAGAACATAAAATCTCGTTTTCGACAGTTTTAAAAGAAATAAAAAGTTACATGTCGACTATCCTGATTACCGCTAAAAGTATTTTCGTGGATTTGCCTCAATTTAACGGTATAATTCAATTCACACGAAGAAAAGACGTCAAGAGACTTCGAAATAATAATCTCCTTTTCGAAAATGTCAAGGTTTTTCTAAAGGTAAACCGAACGAAGAGACTATTTTGTAAAATGACAAAGCAACCTCTCGTTTCAATTACTATCAGTCATTTCATAACCCAGACGAGATTTATTTATTACATTGCATGTTAATGTCACATTTCAGACTTTTATTTGTCCCAACATGATCAACAGTTCTACTGGCACAATTTTAAGCACGCTACAATGTAACAAACAAGAGTTAAAAATAAACAATGTGAACGGAAAATTTATTTACTTCAAGGTTTATTATAAATAAATACAGAAGAGATGTCCCGTCTGCGTGTGTTTACTATTTGAAGTTACATCCTCTTTGTAATTATTTTTATCATTTATTACAGAAAAGATAAAATATTGTTAGTATAAACCAGGGGTGGACAAATAGCGGCCTTTAAGGGGTTTTTTTGCAACCCACCTAGACAGTCAGAGAAAACAGAATGTTCTCTATACTTGGGCCAACAAAGTTGCGAGCAGCATTTTTGTCGAAAGGTCATAAAACAAATAGATGCAAGTTGGCTGATATTAACTTGAATGTAGTTCTAAGAATTTCAATAAGCAAGTGCACTCTCGATTTACAAAAAAAAAAAAAAATTGTAAAAAAGTGATAGGGTGGTACCAGTGGCGTAAAGTCCACCCCCGCATCGCGAGGGAGGGCAGGGTTCTAGGGACCCCAAAACCCAACTTCGCAG
The DNA here is from genome assembly GCA_019973935.1 of Trichonephila clavipes. Lineage (NCBI taxonomy): Eukaryota > Metazoa > Arthropoda > Arachnida > Araneae > Nephilidae > Trichonephila > Trichonephila clavipes. The sequence continues at coordinate 842,815 of BMAU01003320.1, read as the reverse complement.
GGGGAGGGAGGACAAATGTTTCCCGTTACGCCACTGGGTGGTACATTTGTCACATGAAACTGATTCTAAAATTAAATGCGCTTACAGCTACAAAAATGAAATTGGAACATAAAAGTGAAAAAAACTTCCACATTAAAACTTATTTTGTATCCATTGATTTTTACGGCGAAATTTATAACTTTTCTGAGATGTTAACTATAATGCATGCGATCATTATAAAAAGGTGCGACCTCTCCAGTATCCTCCGGTACCACAATGTGGTCGAGCCCAAATAACTGTCCGCCCCTGGGATAAACCAATGAAAAAAATTCAAAAAAGAACCCCCTTTTTGGGGGGAGGGATTCAGAATTATGTAATTGAACGAAAATCCCGGTATTCAATAACATTCATTACGGCTTTCATAAAAAAAAAGTTTCGAATTAATTATAAATTTGAAAATTTATCCCAAAAAGTTATTTTTCAATTTCTTTTAATTTTGAGAAACATAGCTCATTTAAGGGAAGTCTAACGCTAAATCGAACAATGTTTTATTTGTTTAAATTGATGGCGATACTCTCAATACATTTATAGATGTTTATTACAGCTCACTATAACAAATTCGTAGTCTATTATCCTAAACTTCCGCACCGGAACAATAAAACACTGTACATCGAAGTACGTATTACAAATTCCAACTGCGTCTTAGCCCGACAGGCGACATAACAGGAACAAAAGACAGCAGAGACAAGATTTCTGAAGCCACCACAAACCACTACGGAGGCGAGACATCCTCTCTCTAAGAACAGATTTTTCAAAAAGAAACGTTACTCTGCGCAACAAGAACTGGAGCTATAAGAAAGACGAGCAAAGAGCTCAATCGGAAATAAAACTTGCCACCTGCATGAAAAACATACCACCCCCGTGTCTGTCTTGAGACATTGCGCGTGCAGCAAGGCAAGATATTATTGTGGGAAGGGGTAAAAAATAGAAAGAGAAAGAGCATACACACACTGGTACGAATTGCCTGCGCCACTCAACCAATCAGGTACCAGAGAAGTAAAGAAAAAAGTTCTGGAAGATGAAGATTGTGTTACCAGACGTTAAGACCCGGCAATCTCTCTAATGCAAGGAAGAGAAGAGATACGAAAATAAGAGGAGATATCACTCGCCTTGTTTTTGATTAAAGTCACCTGAAGAAATTAGATACTAATAGGAAAAGTTAGAAGAAAGACGTGGGATGTGTGCAGTATTTTTGTCGGATACATATGATGGAAAGGTTAAATAGTTGGATGGGAAGGTAGACTTTTGGTGGAGGATAATCATCCAATATATAATTGATAAGTGAATAGATCAAAACATTTTACGATAATTGATTCGTTGATGTTCCTCGCGAGATATGTGGAAGTACAATGACTTAACACGAATTGCGTAGTTCGTAACAATTATCTGTTAACTAATGAAAATATTTAGAATTGACGCAACGCTCATTAGAGATAGACTTCAAATAAAATGCAAACGATATAGTTACTAAACAATTTCTTTTTCGTCCATGCATTTAAATTGTCCTCCCATATCCCCCTCCCTTCTGGGTCTAGTAACTTTTTCCGAATTTGTTAAATATGTAGAGTGGAAAGAATTCACAGAACAAGCTCTCGTATCTAAATACAAATCCATATTATTCACGTTACACCTCAAAAGCCACGTTTATTATATTCCTATTAAATATATTTTTAAAAAATTTAACATTTTTACATGTGATATCGATTCCCATTAACCAACCGATTATTCATTACGAACTTAGGAAAACTTTCGATGGATGATCCGCACTTTGAATATTTGATTTTAATTTACATTGCCACTTTGATGCAAAATGAGAGCTATTGGCAGTGGACCTCGGTATCACTGTACCAGGGTCAAATGATGAGGTTGGAACCCCCTTTTAAAATTTCCATACAACGCCAACAAGAGGACAACAACAGAGGGTCTTCAGTGGAACTAGGTTTCAAATACGCTACTCGGCAACGCTGAATCACATGTTTGACTAAGACCACTTGCGCTACTGCGGCCACTATTTCGAATACTATTACAATACTGCAAAAGATTGAATAATGAAATATCATGGTCTTCATGGCACTGCTAAATAAGCTAAAGACGCTTAATCTTAATGGTCAATGAAAAGGAGATCTGCCAAATTATGAATGGAATTTTGAACTCTAACTTCACAATCTATTAATAATGCGCATCGATATTTAAAACTACGATTAAATGATGAAAACACTTAATATCACACTGAAATGGCGTGGATATAAGGATAAGATGCCAGTTCAAATGTTGACCCCATCATCTGACCGTTGTTTGAAGTTAAGAGGCGTATCAGCTGTGAAAAGAGGGGACATGCGTCGAGAAGTAGAAGTTACACACACAAATAAGCAAACTATTTATCCAATTATCGATTTAATGAGCTACAGCAGTAAACTTATAGGTTTAAAAGATGCTATCTGAATGAATACCAAAGAATGTCCATCAGCGAACCCACTCAATTGTGTCGCTACTCATTCAACTGGGTTGACTGGAAAATATCGGAACAATGCGTTCAGACAACTTAAAAAGTTCAATTGCAACATATGCAGCTGAAAGTGTTCATATACAAATACACAAATATGCTGAAATAATAAAGAGACATCATACCTGCAATATTTAAAGACATGTCTCCAAAGCGTAGCGTCTAATAAAATGATCAGATACAGGTATACATACTAAAAATATTCCAGCCAATTACGTTCCAATCGTAGAATAACGATTTTAATTAGAGCGAACATGAATAATTGATGTTGATTCGCTGATGGGGAAATAAATATTTTGCCATCTTAGGTGTAAGACTGGAGTCGATATCCTAATGAAGTCGTCAGAGCGTTTTCAGTAGGAAAGGTAATTAAAATAGTCTGGTTTCTCCGAGATCAGGAGCGGAAAATAAAAATGGCCATCCGTCACCCTTAGTAACGCTACGCGAGGCACCCACATCGAGTTTTCCCATCGTTCGAAATCGCAAATGGAACAGACGGACATTGGAATTAATTTCTCCGTATTTCGAGAAATAAATTGGTTCATCACTGGAAATTACCGTCTTTGGGTTAGAATCTAGTTTTGTATAGAAAGAGTTTCCCTTTCCTTAATAAAATTTTAAAATACAATTTTTATTACATTTGTTGTACATAGAGTACAGATACACTCATCTTTTTTTCTATTTCATTGTTGAATACGATTTTTCTTCTAAATATAAAGCGGCATTAGAGAAATTTAACAGATTATTGGCGAAAATACTATAGTTGTATGAATTATAAAGAAGCTCACTATCGCCGAACAAGAACAAAGATATCCATTTCTTTTTAGTGCCGGTTTATCCATTGAGCGCCCATGGGCTCAGACAAGCTGGACTTAACCAAATTTTCTAGTTATAAATTTCGATCCACCAGTGCCAAAGGGGCCTGTAGATCTTCTGCGCCCTGTGACAGAAATCTTAAATTGACACTGCTTTGAGGTCCTTTATAAAGTCAACGATTGGAAAAAAATATTTAGGAGCTAAAAGTGAAGGAATTTAAGCATTACAGAAAATACCCACGAATTTTTTTGGTTAATATAAAATAAGTGAACATATTGATCCGACACACTATTAGATGAATTGAAAAACATTGCCTTGTCTGTATAATTTATCATTTTATATCTTTCATCGAAGAATAAATTTACATTTTAAAGTGGTCTTGCAAAAATTTTACGCATTCGTACCGGTTCATCATGTTTCAGTAAAACTTTGCTGAAAAAAACTTTCTTTCCAAATAAGAAAAAAAAAATAGTGGAAATGGGGGATTTGTACTTATTCAAAATTCTTTCCAAGAAAAGCGAGAAAATTAAACATTCGAAACTACAAAAAAATTTACAAAAAATGAACCAACGTACTAGACTTACTCCTAATGTGCATATGTTTAGAATAGAAACTCGTTGGTACAACGTATATAGATGAAAATGAGTATTAGATGATATTTCAAATATAATACAAAAAAAAAATACCGAAATACTTAATTGTTTAAAGCATCAAAAAAATCGGGTGCCGTTTATGAAAATAAAACAGTACTACATTTCCAATTCAAGATTGATACAATTATAATCGGTTAAACATATTTAACAATTCTTCAGATTACAATATTTCGGATACAGAAAAACTACATACATGAAAAATATTTTCTATTAAATGAAAATATTTAAGAAAATAATACGGAGTCATATCAAAGATATATGCTTTGCTTTTTTAAAAAAAAAATTACTATTAATACAATTTAAATACTGGAGAACGCGCTTGAGCAGCATTTAGAGTTTAAAAATCCATATGTTGTATTGTTAGAAAATAACTTATCCAAAATCGGTCTTTTTAAGAAAAAGCAATCAAGCTAAAAGACTAACAATATTTTTAGTTGATGTTAATATTTCTCAATATATTAATCTCAAAAATTCATCTAAGAAAGCAGACTTAATACATTATGCACAGCTTACAAGACTTATCAATAAGTTCAATATATTTTTCACAGATGTAATTTGACATCCTCTAAAAACCTTGATTAAGGTTTTTAGAAGATGGCAAATTACCCGAGTTACTGAAAAAAGGAAAAAATATTTTAGTATTCAGTTTCTCAAACAGAATTTGACGCAAGAAAACATTTCATTCTTCCCACAACATACCAAGCGCATTTCCATCTTACAATTACATAATTTTTATTACCATTCATATCAAAAAATCACAGCTCTGTTGAGACTGATCCTTAGAAGGACGAAAATTCTTTTTTTCCGTCACAGCTACCTTTGAAACCTTCGTGTGTTTATCTCTGAAGCAATGCAACCAAAGGAACAACCTACTATATTTTTCTGTTTACAACTTTTATAACCAAAATGTGAATGAATCTTATCACCTAGAGGAGAACGGCGTCTCCAAATAATCAAGATAATTCTGCTCCATTCTTGCGGGACAAAACTTTTTTTTTTTCCTTCTTTCCAACGGCAGGAGCCTCTTATCTGCCGAATAGACTGTTGAGCAAGAATGTATTTTATAACAAAGACTCTACACCTACCGGGCTCTCAATGAAAAAGATTAAGACACAGCATTGCACTGTTAGATGCTCGAGAAATTGTGTATGCAGTTTTGGACTAGAATAGAACAGCAGTGGTGTCTTTGCGAAAGAATTCGAATGATTTTTGTAGCTATAGGCGTTGAATTTAAATATATACATGCATACTATTTCATATTTAGATTTTTTTACTGATTTAAGGTCTAAAAAAGCAGCAAATGTTAGTATGTAGCATTAAAAATAAGTGAGCGTTTATTAACGTCGACCTACAAAGCATCACCAGGCTATTGGCGATGGACCTCGTAATTTTGAACCATGGTTACAAGTAACGGGGACGGCATTTGATCCGACATTCACTGCTCCAAACACCACCCCACCACCCCCGCAAAAGGGAGGACTTTGAGCCACCATAGATTTAACATGCATCAACCCCTTTACACGGCGGGTCTTCAGTAGCATGAAGGCTCAAACTCGTAACAAGACGGTAACGAGTTCGTGTCCTTAAACATTTGACTACCGTGGCCACACATTATGTCTGACTAATCTAACTCTGAACGAGTGAGTGAATATTAACGCCGCACTGCTCAGCAACACGAGGGCTTTTGGCGATGGACCACGCAATTTTGAACCATGGTCAAGTAACGTGGACGACACCTGAGCTGGCACCCCCTCTCCTAGCTACCACACCACACCAACAGGAGGACGTTTCGAGCTCTCGACAGAATTAACGAGCATCGCTCCCCTACATGGTGGGTCTTTTAGTGGTGCTGGGCTCGAACCCGTGACAAGACCAGCCACGATCCGATACCTTGCCCACTCGGCTATCGCGGCCTCTTTACGAGTGAAATATGGGAATGACAGATATTTGGATGTTGGGAAATCTTTTAATCGAAGTAAAAGAAAAAGTTTGATTTTTTTTTTCTTCATTTTATAAAGTTAATAAACGTATATTTTAGAAATGATGGAACATTCCGATACGTTTCAATTAGTCACAGATTGTTCTAAACAATTCCAAGAAAACACATCTTAATTTCAGATCATAAAATACGATGATAAACCATCTTCTCGATTATTAGTAGCTCATTTTCGTTAGTTTAAATACAAATTAAAACTGAGTTTTAAAAAAAAAATACAATAATTCGCTGTAGATTGAGAAAATAAAGATCTAAATCGAATTCGTTGGAATTTTTTTCTAAGTTTGTTGAAGACATCGAGTTCCAGAAAATTTGTCGTTTCATGAAACTATCCCTTTTATTAATTACAAATTAATAAAAAACAGGACAATGATTTAAGATGCTAATTGTTTTTACGATTCGTGGTAAATGACACAATAGAGAGAGAGAGACTTAATGTCTTAAGTTAAATTATCCCAAATTTATAAGTAGAACATTTTAGTGTCATGGGGGTTTAATGATACACAAGTAAATTCTCCAAAATAACCATGAAATGCATCCCATAAACTTATTTGTGATCCGCTTATCGTAGTGCATCAATTTATTTCCCCTTAAAAAAAGGGGAAACTTTTAAATTCCACCCACGCAAGAAACAAAACCGGCATATAAATTCGAAAATAAATCAACCTCCCTTCAAGCCAGAAAAATTAAGAGAAATTTCCTTACCATTTTCTATACTCACCGAGAAAAGAACATAAATTAATCGTTCTTCCAAGTTAATTTCAGGAGAAACAACGCCCTTGCGCCATTAAAACTCACATTCACTTCACTTCAGAAGAAACAACACTTAGGAGTGAGGTTCGCTTTTAAAACGCGGGTAAAATTCACACATTTTTCGTGATTTTCTGCCATTCACAAAATGAAATTTTTTTCATAAAAAAATAACCAGAAAAAGAAATTACCTTCTTCCGTGTTGAGGCGCAGTTAAAAACGGTCCCTCCCCTCTCCCAAAGAGACAATTTGAATTTTTGCTCAGACCACAGACGGGATAGACGAAAAAGCGAAAGAGGGGAAGGAGGCGGGCAGAGAATGAATTTAAAACCCCGCTTATTCTTACGTAAAAAGCTAGATAAAACAGATGCAACGCAAATACCTTCGGAAAGACGAGAGTGTGCTTATAAGGATGAATAACGGCCAATCAACACGAAAGTTTTCTTTACAACATAAAGTGAGATTTTTTTCTTTGCTTAAAAAGGTAATTTGAATAATCGACAGTAAAAAGGAGGAAATTCACGGCTAGTTGGACTGAAAAGCTCAAAATTATGGTTAACAAATTGCTGAGTAAAGTATATAATCAATACGGCACGAAAGCCCCTGCGATTGATTTGAGACTTATTTAAGAAAAACGATTTATTGAATAGTTACTTTTTCAACCTTAAAATGCGCACTTTGCTGAGTTCTTGCCTCTAAGAGCTAAGGATTTTTGATTAAGGTCACACTGGAAAGCAACATGAGATAATGGCGACGAACCTCATAATTTTGAACCATGGTCAAGTGACGACACCTGAGCTGGCACCCCCCTCTCCTAACTACCACACCACACCAACGGGAGGACGTTTCAGCTCTCGACAGATTTAGCGTGCATCGCTGCCCTACACGGCGGGTCTTTAGTGGTACTGGGCTCGAACTCGTGACCAGGCAAGCCACGATCCGATACCTATACCACTCGGCTACCGCGGCCACCTTAAGTGCCGAGGACGACACCTAATTTGGCACTCCACTCTACAAACTTCCACGTGAGGACTTTAAGCCGCGGCAGAGAGAATGTG